>MU120907.1:20540-188543 GCA_014904835.1 Paxillus ammoniavirescens
TGATTGGTACATATGTGTCGAAGTGCAATTCAGGTTGGAACCGGAAGTTCCCATTCCGGCGGTAGTTGATTACGATGCCAGTGGCTTTGCCAGAACCAAGTACTGGCAAGCTGATTCTACATCTCATGTGTTCCGCCTGTGCATTCGAGGAGTGCTCCGGAAACCCCGGGCAGGACGAACTAGAGTGTACTACAGCCATGATCCCGGTTACCCTCTTTTCCCGGGTGGATTTTTACCAGCCTCGGAGGGTTAAAGGCTTTGGATTTTGGCAGTGTTGGGCAATGTTGTTTGTATGTCAGGGTTACAAAGTATGCACGTCGGTTCGTGCTATCTCCCGTCATTTCGGAGGTCAGTTGTCCCTTGGTAACCGTATCCCTTGCCTGAACGGCCTGACCTCTCTCCAACGCGACTCAATAAGATCCTACACTGACTACCAACAGATATTGACCAAATGCGCAGTCACTTATCTTAGGGCGCTGGCGTTTCAGGCTGGTGAATACGATCCCACTGGAATGCGGTTAATTTCAATTTCGTAAAGGTTGGTCACCTGGTTGGCTTTTTACAGCGGAAAGTTCCTCATTGCTGCCCAAGAAAGCCATCCAGTCATGGTGCCTTGGTACTTCGATCCTATATCAGGTTCGTCCGGTGTCAATATAGCCCGTCCCAGCTGTGATCCTTATCATGCGCGTCTGTTCCCCAGACTTCTCAGATGGCCCAGCCGCTGGCACGCATCTACGGTACGATAGGCGCCCCATAGGTGCCAGATAGTTTACGGTGCCATTCTGACCCTCCATCTTTTGATGATCCTTGACTCACAAAATCCATCCTTGCAATCCTTGCAACCACATCAACTCGATCGTTTCGCCTCGTAATTGCTCGAACAATTTGATCGTGATGTCCCGCCAGAGTGATGAACCATACAAACCAACGCATCAAAGGTATGTCCACTTTTGCAAAGTCCCATTTGGCTCGCTTAGGCTCAACTCGATCAGGGAAATGATGATGGACAATGATTTTGACACGAATGATGATTCCGACGACTACGAGCCCGAATTCCATGAAGAGGAAGATGAGCAATCTCACATCGGGTCCGTTCCTTCCTGAGTTAGCTTGGAAAACCTGAACCAATTGACTTTAGAAGATTCAATGGTCGTGGAGGGCTGGAGTTGACCCAAGTGAGTGGCAAACAACCGCAGAGGTATCCTTGGTTTTTTCCTTACCGGTGACTTGGAGAGATTGACGTGTTTGTTCGCATTGCTATAGGAAACCCACTGCCACCATCGTAAGGGACCCCAGCAATTTTTTGAAGTTAGTTTCGTTTTCATCAGTGGGCGGTACACCAATGACATTTCTCGAAATTCCGCAGGAAGCATCCCGACAAGGCACCGAAGTCACTGTCAGTTTCGTTCTCTGTTTTCCCCACACTCTGATAACCTGAGTTTTCCAAGACGTTCGACTTCCAAGGACAGCTACGCTGTCCAACTCGAACAACCCAAAGACATCAAGAAGAAGAAAAATTGAATGGTCCACTGATCTATCCACGTTGCTGATCGCCATTGTCCCCGATCGACTTGTTTTCTTCTGCTGGCTGTAGGAGTTGCTGTAGCCTTGCTGTCACCTTGCTTTCTTCGTTGCGTTTCGTTACCTTGTGTCATTTCACCTGCGATCACTCTTCGCAAGCCCTGCAAAGCTGTATGGTTGTCGTGTAGTGCGTGCTAGTAAGGTCGTGGCTAAATTTTCCTTCGAATTAGCACAGCTTCGTTTCGAGATGTCGCTCAAATTAATGCAGAGCTTTCATGGCATACATAGGTTGACTCGACACGTACATTCTTTCAACCGAAAGCTTTTCTCCCATACTGTAACCTCGCTTCTCCAACGTTGCTATACGAAACTCAGTCCCTTTAATTGCCGTGCTTACGTGCTGCTGTATATACCCTATCTCGTCTTGCACTTCTCGTTTTCTTGTGCTAATGTACAGATACGGCACACCCCGTCAGGTGGTCAGTCCAGACTTATGCACGTCCCTGGCCAGTGGGTGTGAGTTGCTTTCCTGGGCCTCGCAGCGCATCTCTCTTTGGATTTAGAAGCCATAAGATGGCGCCGCGTAAGGTTCGAACAAAGTGGTTGACGGCGTTCGTTGGAGCTATGATTGTTATCGTGACTCACAGCGTCTTTCCGTGGTCACTCGCTCGCCTCATTCCTGCCTCGTGATAGCAGCCGCCTCATCGAGGGCGTCAAGAAGCTGATGGTCAAAACCCTTGACTGATAAAGGGCGTCCTTGTCTCGGTATCGTTCATTGCACCACCAAATAACCAGTGAAACGTTCCAAATAACCAGTGAGAAATGAATCCGAACGGTCATGGCGGATGGTACCCTGATTCACGCGGGGGTAACGGAAGGTAAGTAGACGATATCAATCGTATGTTCGATCGTTCCATGTGTAACCGATGGATCAGGCAAATGTCAATGACTGGCGATGACGATTCCGATGTGGATAGGGATGAGTCTGGCTACAGACCTGCGTATTACAATGACGAGACCAGTCGATCTCAGGGTGACCTAGAGTCCGTTAATTCCTGATGACATCCCAGCCTGACATCCTGGCCTGACACTATTTTTGTGAATTAGCCCATACTGCCCTCGTGGAGGCCAGACTAATCAATTGACATCTGCCCACACCCAACAGGGGTATGTTGTTTGGTTCCCCCCTCACATTAATGCGAATGCTCGACTCACACTTCGATTTCGCAGTAACTCGAAGGGTCACAATGGCACTGGGGTTCGAACGGACTCAGCCTCGCGTGGGAACGAGAGGTACGAGAGGGGCGTTTCATTTCTGTGCTTTCCTCGCATGCTAATGACCTGACGTTTCCAAGACGTTCAGCTTCCACGAGTAATTACTATGGAGCCCAACAATCCAAAGATACCAACAAGAAGAAAAAATGAATAACTTGACCTATCCACGTCGCTGATCACCGTTTTCCACAATCGACTTGTTTGCTTTTGCAGGCTGTGGGAATTGCCGTAACTTTGCTGTCGCCTTGCTTTCTATGTGTTTCGTTACCTTACATCATGTCACCGCAATTGCTCTTCGGAAGAATTTTTGCAACTTGCAACGTTGTCCCAACTTCTCATGGTAGGCGCCTTAGATAGGTGCATAGGCTCCCGTGGCATCTTTGTCTTCGTAAAGGTGTAATAACTCAAGGGTTACCTGAACTTTGATCCTCCCGCGGATTACCACAGCTGCAGACAATGGCTTCGCGACGTCACTCACTTTGCAGAGCTTTCACAGCATACGAGCGTTCTTGCATAGGTCGAAGACACATTCGGAAGCTGTGAAGGTGTATAAAATAGACGATAATGCTTGTGCCCCCCACAGACGAGCAAAATTCAAACCACGATCGTAATTCCACCGCGAGACAGAGAGAACGACCGAGAGAAGAGATCGATCTGAGTAGGTCTGTGAAGTCTAGTAGCATGATCGGATCAATGGAACTCACCTGATTGAACAGATACTTTTTCTGAAAAATCATCCAGTAACCATGCCCTCCTGTTTTTCGCGAAGACGCAACGCAAGGTCCGGGTACGTGGGTGGATACCTACTAGGAAATTTCATACTGAATAGAATATCCAGTGGTGTCGCTCGCGCGCCACAAGACAACTTCTCAGCTACTCACAGAACCCACAACACTGCAGGAGGACAATCGCAAAGGACTGACAGACCGCCCGGGATCTTTTCATGGATCAGATCGGTCTTCTCTCGAAGGAACCCCCCTGAGCGCCAGGACATACAATCAAACACCTCGAGGTATCAGCATCATGTGCCGCCTCCAGTAGCTACCAGTGGTAGATATCCCCCGCGGGGCGTCAGGTATGGAATCTCTAGAGATGATGATTTTAATAGGAGAATTGACGGGTCTACAGACCTCATAATGGTCCCGCTCCAGTGGCTCCACAGCAAAATTCGGGGCCCAATAACCATTATCGTCCACCCTATCAGTGATAGTATCGCGGAACAACCGGAGATTTTCATCGAGATAAACCTAGAATCTGTGCAACGTTGTGATTAATGGTGGTCCGAATCGTTTACATGCTGAGCCGAAATGTTTGTTTTGTTTTCGTTTTGTTTACCCTCGGATGCTGGCTACTTCATACCCCCTCTTTTTCTTGGACTCATGCTGTGATTATATTGTGTACCCATTTGTTTGTGGTTTCAATCTCGTACTTTTGAGCTTCTATACTCCATATGGACTTATCTCGTCCTGTGTGAAATATATGGGTTGTTTCCTGCGTTACAACCTTCGCTTTGCACATGGGCGCTTCAAGCCTTTGTGACAAGGCACTAGTATTAGTCTAGTAAGTACTGTTGCTCTGTGGGCGCTTGGGACAAGGTCGCTCGTCGGCAAGATATACTCAATCTTTCATTCACCAGGCCGTAGCTCGGACTCTCTCGCGGAATTCAGGACGAGACTGCTGCGATCAACAGAACATCAGGGCAAAGCAGGAAAAGTAGTAAAATACCCAAAGGGTTTTTTTCGTGGTTGAAAAGGATTTTCGGACGATCACGCCAACCAACCAATACGACATCAAGCCAAATGTTACCCTTACGTCACAAGGTCCCGGATCGCGCCTCCTGTCGCTGTCTGCGATGCGTGCAGGCGATGCTCTGACCTCACATCGCACATTAGTGCGCCGCCCATCGGAGCATTGCGGGCATCCCGGCCAGCAGCCTCACGACACAACGCCCCATCACGCCAGTCATCGGATTATTACCCAAATACATCCTAGCCAACGACCTCACGTCACAACGCCCCATCGCGCCGCTTGTCGGGGTATCACCTACATGCATCGCAGTCGACGACCTCAACTCCCCACATTTCCTCAAGTTCTGCCACTGCATATTCACATTCTAGGTCTCGCCATAGAAACCGTGTATAACATTGTGACGAACAACAACGTAGTTCTCGGCACCAATTTCACAGCAGGCATGTTCACTCTACCCACCCGCGCTAGCTCGAGGCGATTTAATCTGTCACGCCCCCTCAAGTTCGAGCTCGCTCGAATCAGCGTCCTGGCGACACACATATATCACTAAATAGAGCCTGAAACAAGTGTATTTTAGCTTTTCCGCCGCATATCATGATCTACCGCCACAACTACGGGCATCCTTGTTATGATGGGAATTCCTCGCAACTGGTGTACCTGGCGACAGCTTTGTAGTTCTCTGACTTCCAACCGTTCTGATTGACCGCGCAATATATTTCTCCGAAGTTCTCATGTTTTTTTTTGGACATTGCAGCATCACTAGGCGGTGGTGATATAGCACTGGAGCCGTCGCCATACCGGCGCTCCCGACTTGCTGAAGAGCGCACATTCACTAATACGGACATGGGGTACCCTATGCTGCTGTAGAGCCCTAAAAAAAACCCCCTTTTCAGGAGGACGAGTGGTCGGCCCGACCTCCCAGAAACGGGGATTCCCCCTGGTTTCTTGCGTAGTATTCTCAAGAAAAATTATGTATTGCTTGTGAACATGACATCTCCGAAGTCCTGGAAATACATCAGATGCGGCATCATGCATGGGTGTCATCTCCGTCATCCAGTCACAACGTCCACGACATCTCCGTATTGGAAGCCGCACAAACAACCATTAGCGCAGCGTGCGAGCTGCCTGGATTCCCCTAGACTCAGCTTGCGCCTGAAAGAGCCATTGTATATGGTATCTTGCTGTCCGTTCGTGCGCTGTTCCTGGCAAGAACATGCATCTTCAATCCAGGCTGCACTGGACCACGGACTAGGAGCCCCCTCGGTCTGAAAGGAAGTCACTAACCTCCAGTACATGCCTCGAACATGCTCGAAGCAGAACGGCTCCAGGAAAAACCCGTGATTGGAATGGAGTCCTGACGACCACGCCACAAGTATCAAGCCGGCCAACGCTGCAAAACTGACAGCCATGGCTGAGCATGTACCAGCAGGGTGGAAGCTTTCCGCAGGGAAGGCCACCATAAAGAATATCATCCTGTAGGACAAGGCACATTGGGAAAAATCCAGCCACTAGATTTTATCCCCATGAGTTAAACGCAAGACAAGCTGTACGCTATTGCCAAAAGTTTGGAGCCCGTCTGTTGGGGTGATTGCTATTTTAGAGGTGTGAAATACATACAAGCAGGCGTAGGGCGCAGGGAGAACGCACTGCAGCATTCGGATTTTGTGGTCAAACGGCCATCACGCCCAAGACCCTCCTTCCATACTCGAGACCGTGGACATATAGCTTATGACTTGGGATAGGGACCGCCCACTGCCCACGTGGACGCTGTTGATCGCTAAAACTTCCACATTGTCATTCCATAACACTATTGCCCACAGGAGCCCCTCAGTTAGGATAAGAAACTAGATATGTGCGTTAGACCTACGAGAAGGTCGAATTTTTGTACTTCTTTGTAGAAGGTGAACGTACGTAGCCTGAACAGCAAAGGATGTCATGAGCGCAGATCGCTCCCAGAAGGTATCGCCGTGGACAATTGGGTCACGGCATGAACGCGCTCCACGCTCTCCGTGGAAGTTGAGGAAGCCGGTATGCACTGAGACATGTAAGCTCCTCATTCTCGCGTGCCAATGGACAGATCAGGTTAAAGGCAACTCGCTGAAATGATTCATGAATGTGGCTAGGAGTTCATTACATAGTTGGCAAGAGTCTCTGCTGCTACTTACTGATGTAGCATTGACTCAGGAGTCTGAACCTCGTCATTGGCAACTATATTTCGGTGGTTCATTTCGAGAAGCCAAGGAGCGTCAGAGGGCTTACCTTTCGAGAAATTCGTGATCAGAACATCGACCCTAGAGGCACTGGCATTCGATACGTCGAGCTAGTGGCGTCTGGGTTGACCACGAGGCACTGTCATGCAATGCACGTCTTACCACTGATCACAAAAAGGACCAGTTATTGTAGATTGTCCAGGGCTTTCGCGGACAGCTCGCTAGCATGGGGAACAGGTCTTACGCCTCTATCTCATATCCCATCCATCCAGCTGCCACTGCGGACGCTGAGGGACTAAACTGACGCTTGTGAGCAGATGGGGTAACACATTGCAGTTGAATTTGTCTAACCAAAATAGACATCCATTGTTGGGGTAGACAAAGTAGTATCCACCTGAACCCAACATTTTGGTTGTGATGGTGCAGAGCCCCTTCCAAGTGCCTGTACGCAATATAGCAGCCCCATCTGGTGCAAGACGGCTGAAAGTGGATATTGTGAGACACAGAATGTTCTAAGTCATTCGCGAGGCTTCTAATCGAAACTAGCGGCGGCCATGCTAGGAGTTTTGAACAATCATTAATTTATTTCGGTCTATGGTGGGTTAGACTGGTTTTTACATCCTGCTACTGCGCACTTACCAATCCCTAACCCCTCTCCATCATCTCTGCTTACACGGGTAGAATGCATGCGAGATGGATGGACGCAGGGCTGACGACCGATGATGCCATTTCCCTAGCCTCAAAGAACGTTCTCCTTGACAGGGTGGTGCGAAGGGTCTGATTTGTAATGACGAGTAGATTCCTCGGCTCGGGAGCAAATCCTTGGATAAAGGCGGTGTGAGTCACGGAACATTCTGCAAAAATTAAAATGTGGACGAGTCACCCATGCCAAAGCCGTATTTGCCATGAGAGTTTCTGTCGTGAAGCACCTCTGACAGCATTAATGCGCCACAGCGTGAGCAACATCAACCATGCTCTTCACTTGTGTGCACCATGATACGGAGTTGAAACGTCCGAGACGAGTACCAACTTGCTGTAGCCACGAGGCTGAGCCAAATATTTCTACATGCATGTCACACGGCGCTAAATATGAGGATGCACAGCTAGACGCTCAGACGTGGTTGTGGGGGATATGATGGTTGGCGCCTCAGCGCTCAGCAGTATAGGATGCCATGTGGCAGAGCGCTTGGTGGGCATGGTATATAGTTACCGTCACGGAGGGTGTGCATGTGATTGCCGGTCAACCTTCCTCCGGTAAAATCCTGTATCTCAGAGTTGTGTGCTCACCTCTATCATTGCTCGAAATTGTCGATTTGCAGAGTCGGTTGTATATGTTCATATTAGCAGCACAACACGTATCAACCATGTCCTGGACACTGGACGTTTGGTAAGTAACTCGAAACCTTGCCCCATCTCATCTCCGGCGAGCCACAGGAGCCCATGATTGTGGTTCGTCAGGACCCTTCTTCACCTCCGCCCATGGATCGCGGACTTGGCTGCCAAGCGGTTTGTCTGGCATAGTGGCTGGTGCCTCACTTGGTTGGTGGCAGGCTTGATCTAGGGTCTCAGGTATTCGTAAATGTGAAGCACCAGCAAGGCGTGCAGTGCGTTCACGTTCCTCTTTGTCGCGCGCCCCGAGTATGGCAGCGTTGATTTCCACTCGTCGTTGACGGGCTAAATCGGCTTGTAGTTCCTGTAGCATGTAACGTGACGGCGGAAAGCAATTTTTTAGCGTGAAACAAATGAAGGCTCAAATGTATCATCGATATCCGGTTAACACGGAAACGTACCTCAATTGTTGGTGGGTTATGCCGTGTGTGAGTGAGCCACGCATTCCATTGCACTGCACGGAACTCGAAGATCAGAAAACGTGTCTCGCTTAAGTGGTCAGAAAGGAGAAAACTACGTTGTTCGACCAAGCAAAGTGACATTTGGAGATCCGCAGAGCAGTGCGAGCGTACCTGGGAGTCTTCGCCCACTAGCTATATAGGCCCACATGTCATCATTTCGTTTGTATTGGACCGTACGTTTCGGGCGACCTGGAAGGTTTCAAGGAGCTTGTGTGCACTCATGACAGAAAGTTTGATGCATGGCGCATTCCTACCATTAACCGTACTCGGATACTCAAAGTACTTGTTCCCTTAGATATACTTTTGAGATTTTCTGCACTGTTGACAGTCCACAGCAACGGAGGGAGTAAGCACCTTGCAGGTCTTTTCCGACAAAACATGTCTGGCAAATGAGGTTTAGAAAGATAATTCAGGGCTAGTACTGCACCTGAGCTGTACCCACCGGCTTGAGAAATCGCCGCCATAACTGCCTCAAAATCGACATTTGGGCGGGGGACGCAGTCTACTGTCTTTGAAGGATGTGACAGAGCTCAAGCGTAAAGTCCAGCCACTGGCAGCCGCCTCTGTCACACAGCAAGCACCAAATGCTTAGTAAAGTTTCCATTTCGGGGTAAGTCTTCAGGATGATCAGCCAATTTTACCAGTCTCCTTCAAGATGCTCCTCAAACCACATAACACCATAATCCAATGCCGCTCACTACAAAAAGGGTCCACGAGGAAGTTCGTGATGCAATCGTTGAATAGAACTGACAGGATTACAATGCCTCTGCGATCTAGTTTTAGAAATCACCCAGACCCTCATCGTCATCCAGTTCCCCTTCCTGAATTTCTTTGGCAAGCTCCTTTTCGCGTTCGCGAGCTCCTTCCGCGGCAGCAAGCTCCTTCCGGTGCGCATTGAGGGGATAGCGCATAGCCTACAAACAAAGAGCTCATCAGAAATCTCGTAAAGGTTTTTTCCGCGAGGAGTTCCCCCGCCTGTTGTAAAAGTAAACACAGCACCAGAAGTGCTCACACACCTTTACGCTCTGGTTATGCAGCTCCAGGCAATAGCCGATACGTCTCCCGAACACGTCACTGACTTCAGGACCATACCCGTTCTTCCTTCCTTCACATTCCATCCAACCCTTCTCGTGAACAATTCGGCCCTCGATGACTCCATCTCGGATGGCCTTACCGACGATATATTCAGCATCTTCTTCGGAATCCAGATGGAGTTTGAGGCAGATGTCACGCAACGAGATTCGCGAATAGGACAGCGAGAGTCGCCGGATACCGGTCTTGATCACGTTCTGCCGGAGCCGAACGATCAGCGTGTATGTCTTGTCAGCTTCGAATTGTGACGCATGCTTTGCGAGCGTTGCCTGAAACTCGGAGAGTGATCCAGTCCGGACGGCTGTGGACAGGCATGTGAGTCCTGAAATCGAAACCGAGAGAAAAATGATGTAATAACCTTTCACGATGTCAAAGTAAGCGCGCAAGGGTTTCTGAAGCACCGGATGCCTGAAGGTACTGCGATCAGGGATATCCCCCATAAGCAACTCTACCACCACGAAGAGTTTGTGCACTGCTTGATAAAACCCGGGCGCAGTCTTTGCCGGAGGAGCTCGCCTGATCGCTTGTTGAAGGTTCGTATGTGCCGCAGTATAATTAAGTTGTACAGCCTTGATGCGCCCCAAGAAATAGTGGTATCGAGCAAACTGAGGATTGCCAGCCGAAACTGGGAAAGTAGTTTTCGAGACAAGCTTGTCTGCCTGATCATACAGATTATAGTGGAGATAGCTCCGCAGGAGACGATTGATCAGCGACGCTTGCGTGTCGTCATCGTGGCGCAACGAAGCAGTCCGTTGAGCTGCGAGGAACATTCTAGAAAATGGAAGAGAGGAGAGATATGGAGTTCAAAGGCCTATCAGAAATACTAGAAAGAAACTTACGGTCGTGCGACTGCGAGGTCTCCGCCAAGCTCGTACGAACGCTCCACGGCAAACCAGATCTTAGCCGCAATGGGGTCCATGCTCCGACGATTGAGGGACTGCATCGTGTCAACTGTCTCCTTGCACAGATCCAACGCCTTTGCGTAATTCTCTTTAGAAGTATGAAGCTGATGGATGATGAGGAGGCGGAGGTAGATTTCCACTTCTGGAACTGGGTCGGAAGTGGGTTTTGGAGGTGGTGCAGGGGTCGTGGGGCCATTTGGTTGTGCTGCGGTGTCTACTTCCATTGATTGGTCCGTGGGTGGTGCGGGAGGTAACCATGACAGGAGCGATGTCTTCACGGTAGATTCTTTGTGTAGCCATTCTCGTTCAGCCCTTTGGGTATGCAAGCGAGCGATACTCACCGCTGGGATAATTTTCTTCAACCGCGTCACGGAGGATCTTGTAATCAAGGCGCTTTCGAAGCGCAGTGAAAGAACGCAATACGCGATGAGTGAACCGCGGCTCGAGGTCAGCAACTGCGCGCTCAATGAGTGCGATATTAGACTTGATCTCCGCGTTAGGTGTTGGAGGGATCGGTTTCTCTTCTTTGGTCTTGGAAATATCATCCTTGCCATCCTTCTTTGCCTTCTCCTCTGGCTTCTTGTCTTTTTCCGTCGTGTTGACCTCGGGCATTGTGGTGGGCGGTTGGTCTTGGTTGTCGTGCTGCACGGTGACGCGTTCACTAAGCTCAAAACACTGGGCTTTGCAACTCCGATACTATCTTATAAGAGGCGCACCTGCGGTTGAGCTTGCAACGACTCTATAGCTCAGTGGTAGAGCACACGATTGCAGATCGTGCGGTCCCGTGTTCGAACCACGGTGGGGTCTTTTTTATTCACCACTAGCAGCCCTTTTACAAGTTCAATTCGAAGTTTTTTTTTTTGGCGATATATGCATGGCATATGCAAGTGTCCAACGCGTTGATTGTGTGGAGAGCACCAAGCACTACATACTGCAGTACCTGCGCAGTAACCCTTAGTTTATGTTGCGAGTTTATACCTGAGAGCGGGACCATTAGCAAAGTTTGACACGTTGGTCTAACTTGTTGATGCAGCCACTTTCGTACCTTCCTCAACGTTAACCATGATACCACGTATCACTTTCCACCTGTCTTGGCTGCTCATCGCAGCTGGCGTTCATGCCGCTACACTGTCACTCCAGTCCCCTCGTGTCACCATAAGTTCCTCGGATGCTACCCAGCTGCTCTCAGACACGTATGTCCTGACCAATTGATGTACCGAACCTACCTCACAAGCTCTCACATTGATAGCCTCCCCTCGATTAAGAGACCAGAGCCTTTGACGCTGGGCGCATCTGACACGCTCAAACTGACGTTTCAAGTAACGGAGAATGGCGAAGGCAAGGGAGTTCAGCCTCACCAGACATTCCTCCGCTTCTACGACAGCGTTTCGGGCGAAGAAGGTATTCAGCCTGTCCGCGTCACCCCTGGAGGAAAAGCCAAGTTTGAGTTGGTGGGTTCTCACTATACTAAAGTCCTTCCGTGTCCTTACTGATTCGTCTGTAGAACATGGCCCGTCCACCGGCGTCACTACCACCGACTACGGACCGTCCACTGGCCGTCTCTTTGATTCTTGGTTCGTTCGTTCACGACCCAGTGAAGTACGATCTCTTCGACCTCTACGTGCCCGCATCATCGACACCCGCACCGCACCCTGGTGAGGCATCGTTCCATGCCCTGCCCACCATCGCACACACGTTCCGCCCTGAACAAAAACTCCCCCCTAAACTCGTATCCGCAGTTTTTGCCGCGCTTGTTCTCTCTCCATGGGCAGTTTTACTCGGACTGGTACGTCGTATAGTAGTTGGCAGTCCCACCAACTTACTAACATTCCCTCCAGTGGGGAAAGATCGGTCTGAGCGTTCCTCACCTAGTATCGCCTCGCATCTTGCCCTTCACTGCACTCCTGGGCACCTTCGAGGTCCTGCTTGTTTGGTACTGGGTGGATCTTAAGCTTGGTCAGGTTCTGCTGTATGGTGGCATGCTCGCCATTCCCACCATCTTTGCAGGTAAGACCGCACTGGCCACAACAGGCGAGTGGAGAGCTGGGAAGCATTAAATTACCAGTGGTGATAGAGAGCTTGCATGTGTAACTTGTCGCCCATTACGCTCGTTAGAATGAAGGAATCATCTCTTTCAGGTTGTGGTGTCGTGAATCCTGTGCTTGGTGGGGTGGCAATGGCCCTCCGTAAGTTATCGCACTACTCCAATAGGTTGGCACTTGATTTCGTGCGAATTACTCCAGTGACCGATCGATACTTCATCACAGTTTACTGCCTGAGTGTGTCTGCATGTAACCTCTGCAGCATCCGTGCTTGCCAAATAATGTGATGAGCGTCTCTCGAGATTGCCTTTGTGAAATACGCAAGACGGTGATCAGCACTTGCAGAGCTACTAGGCCGCTGCTCTTGAGACTTCGGTGAATCTCTGGGACCATGAAGGACGTGAAGGGGCTCAAGACATGGTTGCCCAGAGTCCAGGGTAAGTTAGGTCCATCCCTTAAACGTTCCCTCCCACGACTCAAGTACTCACGAGTTGCCCGCTGAAGTTCTATCAGGGCCGGCCTACCTGCGTCAATCAGCACATGCCACTGCGATTGACGATGTGGCCTAGATTAAACCGCAGATACTACTGACTTGGCCTCTAGGTTATGTTTTCGATGGAACGAAACCTATTGTCATAGGCAAGGTAGGTCGACCTGGGATCGATGAATTGTCTCTCAGGTCTCGGCTTCAGGTATGTAGTAGGTGTCTTACCGCGTGGCCGAGTTAGACCGCATCGAAGGATCCCTCCACATGCAGTGACACGTTTAAGCAGCTATCACCTCGAAGCGATCATAAATCGAACCTTGTTCTAAGATTTTGATTGTCAACGTTGCAACAATTAATCGATGGACCAACTCATGGTGTTCTTCTCTCAGGCTCTCCATCGTTGTTAACTCAAGCAGCGCAATGCTCCGTTACATAATCAACTGAACTTGAGGAAAAATGACAACTTGCTAGTGCAAGTTGCCACATGCCACTAGTACTGGTGGACCAGTGGTGGTGCACTGGTGACTCAGTCATCGATCATCGTATTCCAGTAAGTCATATCCAGGTCACGATTATGCAAGTTACCACCACCATGGGTCGTTCTTTCCGATGAACAACAATCATTGCGCTACTTCAAGTTTGGTGTAACGTATGGCAGGCCGGTATAATATCCTGAACTTTGCCGTCGGTTCGGGTGATAAGGGGCATTATTACGCTAAGCCTCAAATTGAAGTCAGGTATAAGAGCGTGTCCTTCAACGGTACACTACGCATCCTGCCTGCTTTTACGCGTCAACGGACATGACGCCAGTGCTATGGCTCGACGCCTTGCTGGCAGCTTGTGCGCTCTTTCTGATCAGACAGGTACTCAAACCTAAGCAGACTCTACCCTTTCCTCCGGGTCCCAAAGCGCTCCCCATCATTGGCAATTTCTTCGATGTTCCCGATGAGAAATCTTGGGAGACTTTTTCCAAGTGGCGGAAACAGTATGGTGCGTTGTTGAACATAAACAATCTCTTGACGGTGCACTAATTTGAACACTTCCTCCGGGAATCGAAAAGGCGATATCATTTCCGTCGAGATCCTCGGTCGACGTATTGTGATACTGAACTCCTCAAAGCATGCCGTAGAACTCCTTGAGAAGAGAAGCCTCAAATCCTCCAACCGACCAAACTTCGTGTTGGCAGGTGAGATGATTGGCTGGAAGAATACGCTCGTCCTATCGCAATACGGAGATCGGTTCAAGGAGTTCCGGAAGAAGGTTCATCGAGTGATTGGTACCCGGTCGATATTGGAGACCTACTACCATCATGTAGAACGTCAGGGATATCGATTTTTGAAGCGACTGCTTGATACTCCCGAGGACTTTGCTGACCATGTGCGGTGGTAAGTTGAATTTTGCATTTGTAATTAATTTTGCACTGGACAAATGTCGCTAATGGACGGTGCAGGATGGCAGGAGCGATTATTCTCGTGATCTCCCATGGTTACGAAGTTCGGGACGAAGGCGATCCGTATCTTGCAACTGCTGAGGATGCGCTGAGTTATTTCTCACTCACCACTTCAGCTGAACCATTTTTGGTGGATATCCTGCCTTTTTGTGAGATTCCCGTCTATGATGCTCTGGTGTCGTAATTCATGGCCCCAGTGAGGTATCTCCCGTCGTGGTTTCCAGGAGCCTCTTTTCATAAAATAGCGAAAGACGGGCACAGGGCACTCGAAGAGATGGTCAGCAAGCCGTACGAAACAGTCAAGGCACAAGTGGTGAGCATCGGTGGCCCTGCAGAAATGGTGAAAGCCTGATGTGCCCAATTGTAAGGCAGAAGACAGAGCTTTGCCATCATTCACTGCTGAGTTGATAGGGGCAAAAACGCTTTCGCCAGAGGAAGAACATGTGATCAAGTGGGCGGGACACACTCTCTTTGGAGGTACGCCCTTTTTCCAAATTTTGTCAATATTTTTCTATATCTACCTACAGCTGGCTCAGATACGGTAAGATGGGTGGCGTTCCTGCCTGGAATTTTTGCTGAATCAGTTCCTAGACTGTCTCAGCTGGAAAAGTGTTCTTCCTTCTGATGACACTGTATCCCGAGGTGCAATCTAAGGCGCAAGCTGAGATTGATGCCGTTGTTGGCTTGGATAGACTCCCCACCATTCAAGACCGCGAGCAACTTCCCTACATAAACGCGCTAACCGTTGAACTGCTCCGCTGGTTCGCGATCGCACCGTTAGGTATGACACCATCGTCCACAGTCGTCAACGACTGGCGACGTGTGGCTAATCTTCACTTCTGTCAACCAGGCATCACACACGTGACGACCGAGGACGATGTGTACGAGGGTTATTTTATCCCAAAAGGCTCGTATATATTTCCTAACATGTGGTCAGTTGATATCCAAGTACATAGTGTCATCCCCGGGTCAACTTGAATATTCTTTCCTTGATCTTTAGGGAGATGATGCACGATCCTGACGTGTATTCCGATCCTTTCCTGTTCAAGCCCGAGCGTTTCGCCCCAGGGGAGGGTCAAGAGCCTGAGGCTGACCCTCACAATGGAATATTTGGTTTTGGTAGACGGTGAGTTACCGGATCGAATGCCATGCAATCAGTTCCCCAGTCTGATGTTTGATTCGCACCACTCCGCAGACAATGTCCAGGTATTTGACCAAACGAGCTCGCCACAAGCCCCCCTTACACAATCACAGGTATTGCCTTCGCCGAAATGGCGGTATTCGCACAGGTGTCGATGATCCTAGCCGTCTTCAACATTTCCAAGGCCGTCGAGAATGGCAAAGAAATAGAGCCATCGCGGGGTCGGACTTCGGGCACGATCAGGTAAAGTTCAAGGTGGTGTTCGATGCCGATGCTAATATTCTACGCAGTCACCCCCTGCCTTTCAGATGCTCTATCAAGCCACGGTCCCCCAAAGCAGCGGGACTGATTCAGGAAGAGCTTGGACGATGAGGCCGGCTTCAGATTCATGTCGCTCATCGCTCGACTCCCATGTACATCTACCCAATATGTAGTGTTTTTGATCCTGAACTACGTATTGGTTCACGATGGATCTTGAAGTAACTGGGTTGTGTAACGGAGAAGGTTCAATCTCTTGACAAGATCAAATACCTGGCTTGTGGCTTCGCCTCGAAGTTCATTTCGTTGTGACGAGGCCAGCATCAATATCCCTCCTTCGGCTGAGGTAGCACGGCTTGGTCGGCTCTCAAGAATGGTGATGGCATGTCGGTATTCAAATGCGACAGAAAGAGCGCTATTGCGTCCTAGACGTGACGATGACGGCCATCTGAGAGATGAGATGATTAGAGACTGCCACCTGAGGGATTTCGTGATGGGACTTACTCCTGATATTCCTCCTCCAGCGATGATGAGTTCAAACTTTCCAGAGGGCATGATCAAGTAACAACTGGCAAGTGATTATTTCAGGGAATTGCGTTCTGGCAGTCCCGTTCTTTCAGTGGTTCCGGTTAGCTATCGGATTCAGATACAACGGGCCCGAGAGACAGCTGTGACAGTAGTCACACCAGCAGTTGTCTCAGTTCCCATCCTTTGAAAGCTATCAGAGAGGCAGCTCTACTTACTACTAGTCATTTGGAGCGTATTAGGATGGCAGAGACGTTGCCCAATGCCGCTTCAGTGCCCGACCTTGACTCAGCGCCAGCTGCCAAACGAACCAGACTCGGCGTCAGTCTCGAGAACCACTGCACAACCAAAGGCATCGACGCTTTGGGGAACGCAGTGCAATCAAGTTCTCCACGAGCTAGTTTAACCACCCTTCCGCTCGAGCTCCTGGCAGAGATCCTCCTCCATACACATTCTCCGCCCACAGTCCTCGCCGTCTCCCGCACCTCTTCGTACTTCCATCGTACCCTCGCTCACCCAACTGTATCCTTTATTTGGCGTGGTGTTCGCAAAACCTGTGAGCCAATCCCTCTTCCTGAACCTGGGGACGCTTGGAGGGGAAGCGAGGCCAACTACGCAGCCTTTGTATTCGATGGGGGTATCTGCGAGGTATGCAAGAAGAGGACACCGGCCATGTATGTTAGCTTCGCGGCTAGGGTCAGACTGTGTGGCAGTGTGAGTACAGGGGATTTCGAAGGTCTTCAGCTTCATTGACTTGCGTTATGTGACAGTATCACTGTCGCAAGATGTTTATCAGGTCAGTCTTTATTCTGGACTCTTCTAATTTGTACGCTGTACTGATCCCGTCACGCACTCATACCTTCCAACTGTCGAATTCTTCTGCTTCTGTGGGTGGTCATTTCCATAAAGCGAATACCTTATCGACGTTACCTCACACGGCTCGGGCCAGGCCCGTCGATCAATCTGGGTTCCCTATGTAGAGAGCACTCGATGTTTTTGTGGGTCGTTACACTCATGGATCGTCTGTCTTACCTGCTGACCGTCATCGCCCCTCCACCATATTTGCGTGTCATGCAAACGGAACTTATATCGGCTCAGCTCCCCTGTCGATTATCTATACCAATTGTGTGTACGCACTTCCTTATCTATTCGTATTGGCCATTTCCTTCGAGAGCCGTCCCGTTGCTCTTCCGACAGTCTTCTAACACGTTTCAATAATCAAACAGGGCCAGACAATAACACCGTTCTCCTTCGCAGGAGTGACTGGGAACAATTTCAGCGTGACCGTCGCACTTATACGGCCATACAAGCTGAATCCAACCTCACGAAGGTTACTGGTGCCGATTCTACACCGGTAGCAGCCGAGGGGACGAATGGCTGTGCTGCACAGGTGGAGGAGGGTCAAGTGAGGGATCCTTTCCTGGAGGTGAGTGTATATGCACATTTATGTTTGGGCGTGCGGATTTGTGTTGGTGAAAATGTGTGTGATGGCGGCCACACTGGTGATAAATAGGTCGAATAGTAGCTCTCCAGTCCTAGCGAACATGCCGCATGTAGAGTGCAGAAGGAGTTTCTGGTTCAAATGCACAGAGTTGTGCTGATTCGCTGACCGCACTTCTCCCTCAGCGATGTAACGCAGCGAATGAGAGGTTCCCGAAGATAATGAATGTAAGCGTGCTCTCCCTGTCTGTTCAAGAATCGAAGACAACGTCTTCGTCATATTCTACCGTCATCGCCTCTTTCGATCATTTCTCCCTCCCTTTTCTCCCTCCTTTCCACTGCATTACGGGCTAAACGCGCTGATACACTATCAATACGTGCATCCAGCTTTCTGTGAAACTGTTGGACTGGAAGCGTGCTTATGAAGAGAAACGTCGCAGCGTCAAAGCGCAGAATGAGTCTTGGTGAGCATCATTCAACTGTAGCCCTTGTATTGTCCATGGTCCCGTCTCGATGTCTGTACTGGCTGCAGTATCCGCTATGGTTTTGACCTCCTTGCCCCTTTCCTCCTTGCTAACATCATTGAACGTACCAGGGCAAAAGCTCTTGCCAGACAAGAAGGTTGGGAGCTCGCAGATCTTTTGGATTCAAAAGCCTACGGTTCGTTGCACAGGCGCAAGACTCACCTCCTGGAGGAAATAGGATGGAATGGTAAGCACCCGCAATTCAACCTGCGTTCGCACTCAGCCTATGATCTGAGCAATCCTTCCGTTGTGTCCATTTCAGTTTCTGATAATTTGGTTCTTTTGAACTTTCTGTGTAAACTTTATGTTTTGTTGCGCATTGGCGTGGATCCACATTGCGCATAAGCTCAACTTGCCACTTATCAGATATTCCCTCCCTCCGGCCCGCCATCGAATCGGAGCTGCTTGAGAGACAGGCTCGTCGCGACCGCCAGAAAGCCGAAGGGAGCTACAAGCAAAGACTGGTCGAGGTACAAAAGATCTACGAGAGGATGCGTAGTGGCACTGCAGAAGGTGTCAATGCGGGGGGCTCAGGATCGAGCAGCAAAATGGTCCTCCTGCCTCTAACTGTCTTTCGCACACTACCGTCCGTCCGTACTCTCAGAGGACGACCGGATCCCAATACGGTCCCGCCAGAGAACAGCGACGCCGAGTTGGACCTGAAATCTTCTCCTCTCGCTGTTTCACTCATCAGTTCTGACATTCGTACGTGGCTTGTTCCGGTACAAAGTTATTTGATGGGGTTGTTAGGGCACTCTGGTGGGTGGAGAAGCGCAAGCAAGTTGAAAGTGGCACCCTTGGAGAGAGTCACGGCAAGGTTTCTGTGTGGGCGATGCGCTGATGGTGGAGCGGGGAGGCAGTATCGGAGACAAGGGTGCTTGGACCTCCGGGGCGTTTGTTCACACGTTTGTAAAAGGGTGAAGGGGAAAGGCACCGCAGAAAAAAACAAAGAAACACAGGAGCATGGCGATAACGACGCTGATGATCAACATAGCAAGGATGCCGGTGAGGTGGAGAAAAGTGGCGGTAAAAAGAAGAAGAAAAAGAATGCGAAGACACTGGATTGGAGAGTGGAGGTTTTTCAGAAAGATGAGAAAGTGTGTTTTGTTTCGGTTTTTCGCACTCGTGGCAGACGTTGACCTTTCTCTTCTCCTCGCAACGCCTCTGCGCAGGCCATCGCTCTCATTAACGTCGTCCTCAATTTACTCGATCTATCCGACGAGGATTCTCGTACTGCTTCTCAACTGGGAGCACTGGCAAGGAGGATACGATGTATGACATGCACAGGATGGATCGTCATGGACTTTGAGACCGCTGTAAGTCCTGATTCTGCTCAAGAGATACTGCCCGTGCTGACCATCTCTGTTACTCCCCGCAGATCGGTCATTCACATCGACACGAGTCCATGCAGATACAGCTATTATCTACCTCCACACCGACACTAGCGATTGCACAACCAGACGTGGATCCATTTACTACAAGCACGATGATGTCGCGGCTTGCCTTCGACTATGGCCTCTCTGAACGGCTCATGGCGCCGACCTACCGTGCCCTGAACCTCGGAGATAAAGTCGATTATGGATGCAGGCATTGCTTGGCGATAGGAGAAGGCAATGTCTTCGTCGGTTTCGAAAAAGCTGGGAAAGGAACGAAGAAGAGGGGGGCGACTTCGGGCGCTAGAGCAATGAATCTCAATGCTTTGAGGTCGCATGTCAAGGGGAAGTAAGTGTATCTCCTGTGCTACGCTTGCTGCATTCGTGTATTGTTGTTTTCCGTTTCCTCACCCTTCTTTCCCTCTGGTCGTCGACCGCGAGTGGGTTTGTTGACTCCGCTTGTTACAGACATGGTATCCAAAATATACGCGACGAAGACATATTTTGTTACACACCGGTGGGATGGGGACCCATCGAAGGAAATCAGATAGAAGACGCTTGGGGAACCCCAAAGGAAATCGACCGGGTGCTGGAATGGTGCTTATAAGTACTCATAGCTAGGATATATACATAGTTGCATTTGACAGCGAGTATTGGCTGGGTACTAAGTACGGTAGGACTTCGCGTAAAGCGCTGCAAAGATACTCCTAAAAGTACAAGCGACGACAACCGCCTAGCGTATTTCCTTGTATCCCTAAGAAAGGTGAGGGACGCTGACAGCTGCGAATTTCCAGAGTCTCTCATCCATGCCTCTCGCCGGCCATGAGGCTCCCAAGTTCCGCAAAGGATAGATGTGAAGCGGAAAATAGATCATGGGCCCGCACGCGGCGGGGAGAAATCGTACGCATCGATGGGGAAAGTATAGTAGCGAACGATGCAATCTCAGCTTCTTGATTCGCCGAATTTTTGAGCTGAGGATCATCATCGTCTGAAGCGTTGCTGTCCTCTGATCCAAACACTGGCCAAGTACGAGGCGAGCTTAGGGGAGGGGAGAATTTAGCTTCAGAGCTCGTGGGAGAGATCGAGTCTGAGGGGCTCATGTTTTTTGTTGACAGGGCTGGCCAGTCTGCCAATGAAGACTCCAGCGAAGGAGAGGGTATGCGAAGCTGCGGAAGGGTACTTGTCGGGCTCGTTGCAGCACTAGCACCCGCAGAAAGGGAAGGACGTGTGTCCTCATCATGTGCGGGGAGCGGGTGATCCGAGACGGGCGTAGGTAAATCTACCGTGTAGTCACTTGAACGCAATTCTACGGAGGCGTGACCAAACGAGGTCGGAGAACTACCAGTGTCATATCCTGCACTCAGATCTAACGTGTCTGGCTCCGCCTTCATATCGTGGTTTGCTTCACCGTCACTGTCACCATCGTCATGGCTTTGAGGCAGGCTGAGACCTGGGTTCCAAGAATCCCGAAGGTTAAGGATAAGCTATGACGAAACATGAGCAGAACTCGGAACATAGGTAGGATCTATCGACGAGATCCTGGTGGCACACGCGTACCTCCGTTACAACGTACGCTGCCGCAACCCCAGAAATGGTTGCTGCAACATATAATCCTGCACGGATAGCAACATGTGATGGTCGGCGCATATCACGGATCGTAGGCAGTCTGGACTTGATTCAGCTTCGAATATATTGTCAAGGCTGAAGAATTTCTCACCGGGGAAAGGAATCCAACAAGTTGGACCGAAAGACAAGGCGTTGGATGAGGACTCGGACGCACTGAACCCATGAGGGTCACGAAAACCGCGTGGTGGCCACGACGTATGAGGTCATTCGATGACCGACACATAGAACGTTCAAACTCAGCTGCGCAACGTTTGATGCAGATGGATGATACGTACGTGACGTTACACTGGACTTTGAACGTTGAACAACTATGACCGCGGTTCGTGGGGAACGCTGCGGCCGCCCAAGCTCAACCACACACACACACACGTACGATACAGAGATGAAACGCGTCTTGAAAGTGTCCAGATCCGAGTCGAGGGGAGTTCCCTCAGCGTCACTCGGTGTACCACTGGTATACCATGTGCTTGAAGGTCAGAGAAAGAGCCACGTACGGCCGCGGCGGTACGTTGTCCCATAGCGACGTCTGTCCCTCGAAGTCTGAATCTTTTCCTCTTAATCTGACCTTCCTTCACGTCTTAGGTATAAGAGAACAAAAGACCACAACAATCTATACGAGAAGACGATTAAGGTTTGCATCCACAGCGAGTAGTACAAATCCGCGGCTTGCCTTTGACCTTGGCCTTCCTGAACACCTCATGGCACAAACCGCGCGCGGAATCTGAGAGATAAGTCGACTATGAACGCAGGCATCATGCGATAGGTGAAAGAAATGTCGGCAGTTTCGAAGGTAGGAAGGGAACGAAGACATATTTTGTTACACTGGAATGGGAATCTAACATGGCGGAGGGGAAACCTTCCAGCGGCCAAAATGTTGGCCGCCGTACTACTTATAGCTAGGATATACACATAGTTGTATTTGACCTAGTTAATTACTAAGTAGAACTTCGGCGTAAAGTGCTGCAAAGAATCAGATACTCTTGAAAGTACATGGTACAATCGGGTAAGTCAGTGGCCAAGACAGACGATAACATCCACGCGCCTAGCGTGTTTCCTTGAAAAACTCTGAGAGACGTTGACAGCTTCCAATATCCGGAGTGCCTCATTCACGCCTGTCACCGGCCATCTGGCTTCCAAGTTCTGCAAATGACAGAGGCGATGCGGAAGATTGATCACGGGCTCGCACGCTACGGCGGGCTGAAGTATGCGCCGATGGTGAGAGTACACTAGCGAACGATGCATTCTCAACTTCTTGAGTCGCCGAACTTTTGAGCTGAGGATCATCACCACCGTAGTCTGAAGTGTTGCCGTCCCCGGATCCTAACACCAGCCAAGCGCCGGGCGAGCTTAGAGGAGAGAAGAATGTAGATTCCGGGCTTGTGGGAGAGATCGAATCTGAAGGGCTCAAGTTTGTTGGCGGGGCAGGCCCGTTTGCCAGTAAAGACGCTAGCGAAGGCGGGGGTATGCGAAGCTGCGGAAGGGCACTTGTCGGGCTCGTTGCAGCACTGGCACCCACAGAAGGGGAAGGGCGTATGCCTCCATCAAGGGCGGCGAGCGGGTATTCCGAGGCGGACATAGGCAAGCCCACCACGTGATCACTTGAATGCGACTCAAGGAAGGCGTGAACAGGCGAAGTCGAAGAGCTACCAGTGTCATGTCTTGCACTCAGATCTAACGAGTCTGGGCCCGCCTTGGTATTGTGCTTTGCTTCGCCGTCACTAACGCCATGGCTGTGAGGCGAACTGGGGTGTCGGTTCCGAGAACCCCGTCTACGATGGCTAAAGAAAAACTATGATGCAACATGAGCAGAAGTTGGAGCATAGGTAGGATCCATTGACCAGATCCCAGCGGTGGTACATACACACCTCTGTTAAAACGTATGCCGCCGCAACCCCAGAAATAGTTGCTGCGACATAAAATCCTGCACGAGGAGCAATATCTGGTGCCCAGCGCATATCACAGATCGTAGACGGTCTGGACTTGGTTCAGTTTTGAATCATTGTCAAGGCGAAAGAGCTGCTTACAGGAGTTTAACAACTTGAAGTTAGACAGAAGTTGAATGAGGGTGCATCGAGCCCAAGGCGAGGGTCACGAAAACCGCGTGGTGGCCACGACGCATCACTATGAGGTCATTCAATAGCTGGTAACAGGCCCAGGAGGCCGCTGCGGCTCGAGCCATTCGAACAGTCGTTGACAGTGATTCAGCCAAAGATCTAACTCAGGCCTGAATGAACAATTTTCAAATACCTGCAATTTATTGGAGGGAAGAGGTCAGTGATTATCGATGCACATCAATAATGAATTGCGTACAACTTAAGCTTGGAGCTTTGAAGCCTTTGCAACTTTGAGAACAATCCAACGCTGTGAAATCTGGCCTTTCTTCCCGTTTAATGGGTATAAAAAAGAAAAAAAACCTCACCTCAACTTTGCACGAGAAGATAATAAGGTAAGGTTTGCATTTAATTTGCCGTGGGTGCTGGTCAGTCACCTTGCGATATGAGATTGCCACTCCGAGGGCTTCTATAGGACGTGGGCTAAGACAAAAACCATCGTGCTGACTGGGATGTATGAGTTGACGCCGTTTCTCGAGGCACCGGATTATTAGGTATTGACTAGCCATAGGGACTCCTGATCGGCCTGGGGGACACTTGGGAGGTCGGCGGTCGCTAGGTATCCGGATGCTTAGCGTGAGTCTGCATAAACTGGACCAACAGACCATCCCCTATGTAGCCTTTGCGCAAGACGTAGGGAGGAGGGCATGTGGAAGACTCTCCTGTCGGGACTCGCGATCCTTGTACTCAGGTGCGAAAGACTGGCACAATGTTTCACCGACCAAGTCCAAGTCTGCTCAAGGATGCGAATTACTATCAAATAAAGCACATGGGAAATATGACCTTCTTTCATTCATAGAACCATATTTTGGGGATTTCTGACTGTCCTTTAGATCCACCCACCTGAAACATTGTGAAAGGCTGGGAAGCATTGTCGAGATATGACCACTTTTGTGTTATTTCGACGGTGGTGTTACAGCTTGTTACGGTGACTTGCTCCCTTTCGAGGTGACTGAGGGCGGGGAATGAGAATCACATCTAAGGGTGCGTTCGAGAGTTTCTGCTGTACGCAAGGGGACCTGTAAGTTGTGAAGTTGGGTTGCTGTAGTGGACACATCGAGAATCGATGTAAAATTATTTTTATCGATTAGGTTATCCTCTTCCATTAATGAATACCTTGCTCGTCCCAGCTGCGACCTCAAATTGCTCTTAAACTTTTCCGACGTTGAGCGTGTGCTGGTCTCAATTAGCTGGACTCGCACTTCCCTATCCCTATCTTTACCTCTTTATTTCTGCTTCGACAGCAACAATGCCGCCGACAGACAAACAAGATCCAGAAAACATGCCCGAGCACGACAAGGAAGGCGATAACGACAGAGGCGGCATGCTTAAAGCAAAGTCTGCCTCTTCGAAATGTGTGTATCCCCATGTTCTATTTCTTCCTCGAATTATGACAGCCTAACTCGTACAAACTACAGCCAAAGACCTCTCTCATGTCCCCTGTAAATTCTTCAAAGTCGGTGCCTGTACCGCAGGGTCTTCATGCCCCTTCTCCCATACCGTTCAAGAACCTGGTCATCAAAAAGATGTCTGCGCCTGGTTCGTGAAAGGAAACTGCAAGTTCGGACACAAATGTGCCCTAGCGCATATTCTCCCTGGACAGGGCATGTCGATGGACCGTAAAAACAAGAAGGCGGCGCAGTTGGCTGCTAATGGCGGCATTGCTGGCGGTGGAAATGGAGGCGGGGGCCGAGAATCCAGGAGCTCGCGGGGAGGGAAGAAAGATACACACCAGGCAGCTCACAGTCATGGCGGTTCATCTGTCGGAACATCTGTGAACACGCGTACAGGCCTCCTCTCCGGATCAACAGCTCCTACACGCACGACTTCAACCCGCCCACCCATTTCAATGCCTCTTAAGGCTCAAATCTCGCCGTCTGCACCAGCACCTCCGTTGAACGACACAGATTTTGCGGCTTTTGTGCTTCCGGACGATATCGACAACCATAAGCTCAACACTCCGACTGGCCCCGGCCCCAACACCGAAACCTCTGCTGGCACGAAACAGGAGACGGGTCTTGAGAGTCGGGAAGAAGCTAAGGATGCACCTCCTTCGGAACCCTCTGCAGGGTCCCCGTCGCCCGTTAAGTTCAGAAACCCATCCCCTCCCACTCTTCCTCTTAAGGTCCCCAGTGCCCCTCGTCGTCCAGTGCTCCCTGCTGACGCTGCTGATCTTGGGCCAATTGGTTCACCTCCACGAGGGTCCTTATCTACTAACTCGCCAATCTCTGCCAGTACCCCTCCCCAGGGTGCTGGCATTCCGTCCACTTTCCATGCCCAGACATCACTTCTTACCGAATCTAGGAATCGCCTTGGAGGAGGAACAGGCGTCGCGTCTTCCCTCGGACACACCCACCCTCAAGCATGGAATACAGACATTGGACCCGTCCCATCGCAGGTGCTCACCTCCAGCACAAGCCCCAGTGTTGGCGTTAGCATCACTGGAGTGGACAGGGACCGAGATGGGTTAATTATAGATGAAGACCTCGAAGAATTTCTTCCTTCTTCTCTCACCGATCTCCTGACTCCCTCAGAGCGTTCCCGCCGAATGTCACGCACACATTCCGGATCATCCCGCCCTGTTAACCTGAACGATGCACCATCCCCCCACCCCACTCTCCACCCACAACTCACGCAAACTCAAGGCCACCATGGTCATCACCGTTATTCACGCTCCGTCCCTGCTCCCTCACTTCTTGGTGATGTCAAATCCATCTGGGCAGAACGTGGAAACACGAACAATGCAGTCCCCGGATCACCCGACACGCACACTTTTGGCCTTGGCGCGATTGGTTCAGGTACACCAAGCTCACTCAAATCCTCTAATGGTTTCGGCGGGCTCGGTTTTAATCTAGGGAATACAACTACCGCGTCAGGAACAGGCACAACACCTTTCCGAGACGATGCACACTCCCCTTCGTCGGCTCTCCTCGCGCCGTCCAATGCCTCTGCTGCCTTCCTTCCGACTTTTCATCATTATTACTCCAAGATGAATGCGGGAAGTAATGGACGCGGGCCCTCTACGAACGCCGGGCTTGGGCTCGGTGCTGGTCTGGGTGGGCTGAGTGGGCTGAGCCGCTCACCTCTTTCCCATGCTCCTTTACACGGACCTGCTGCGGACGAGGGACGCACAGGTCCGGCCGGTGGAGTTGGAATGGGCCCAGGAGACACGTCTCCATCTATCCGCGCCCTCCAAGCACACGCGCCTGGGCAAAGTCTCCCACAAGGCCTCGCAGCGGGCTACTCACGCATACATGCACTTCCGGCTACTGGATCCCCAGGGTCCATTGGTACTTCTGGTGTTGGTGGTGGCGCCTTCAGCCCAGGACATGGGCCTGTGCCGTTCGGTATAAACGCGGGCTCTGGATTGGGCCAGGACTGGCATTTGCAACAGAACCACTCACACCTCCCTACTGAAGCAATCTCGCACCTTTCCTTGTCGTCTCATCATGATATGTATCCGTCCACCCACCCGCCTACTACCTCCGCCCCCCTCTCATCCTCGATGGTTGCCCTCGAGTCTATGTTCTCTCGGCTCCCGCCGACGAGCTCGCCTCTGCGCACGCCACCGCACTCCAGTGCGAATGGCAGCAGGAACTGGCATACTCAAAACGCACTCAGTCCCCTGAGCCGACCAATCGTCACTGCCGATGACGACGACTTGTTCAGCATGGACGGATGAGGTTCGTGTGCCGTACTTTCCCACCAATGGCAGTAAAACCAGAATTGTTCACAGGCGAGCAAGAATCGATGATGAAACCCAAAAAAAAAACCCCCGATCACGGACGAAGAACAAATTGACCTATATATTTACGCACCATAATGTTTATTTGGGAGGGAACGATCCAAGCCTGGATACCCATCTATTGGCCTGTCCATCCCCGTAGCGCGTGTATCGTAGATAAGATAGTTGAGAATCATGTACACGTCTTTTTTGTTGTTCTTTCAAGGAGTGATATAGGGTGTCGAGAATATTTATACCGTTGTTTAAGCCTTTGCTGTAGAATCTTTCTACATGGAGACCTTGGGCACACTGTATTCAGTTGTGCTTGTGTCAAAGTACCGAATAAATAATATAGACAACTGAAAAGGCGACAAATGTAAAAGTACTTGGCATGATTGTCTGGTGAACGAGATGCAATGTACAATTCAGTTCCTCACTTCCCAACTATACAGGCACGAGACCATCTCCCAAGATTAATCGTAGCACCAAACCCTGTGCTACCTCTCATGGTTTAACCCCTCACTGCTCCATCTTGACTTCACACCTCGACCTCTTGGGAAGCGTCTCCAAGACAATTGCATCCCCCTCATACTCCTCCTTGATGTGACCCAGCGCCAATCCAGATCCAGACGCCGCCTCCTCTCCGCTGCCATGCTCAACCTCATCCACCGACCCTTGGCCCATCAAGCTCTGGCCAGCGGAAGCCATCGACGACGACCCCTCTTCGCACGCCCGACCGAGGGCAAGAGCCGCGACCTTGCGTTTCTGGCCTCGAGGCTTGCGTTGCTTCTTCGGAGAAGGAACAAAGTCTTTCCCATTCTTGAGAGCCCATTCAATTTCAAGAACCCTGCGCACGTTGAAAGCAAAACGAATATTTGATTTCGCGGTCGTTGGGAGCGACGTAGGAAGGTGACCAAAAAGAAACAGAAAAAAAAAGGCACGTCAGAATTATGTCCCAGTCATGGATAGTTTACATAGGAAAACGTTGATAACGAAAAGTATCCACCTCTCTCTGAGCTTGATGTTGTCTGGGACATATGTCTCAGCTTTGCGGTAGAGGTCGAGGGCTACTTGGAGGTCGCCCCTGCATGTTTAAATTGGGAATGGTGTGGACAGTGGGTGGTTTGTAGTGATGGGATTGGAAAATTAGCTTGCAAAAACTGGTGAGCCGAGGTAAACGCACTTTTCCGAATGAGCACGAGCAAGGGCGACATATGCCCGCCCCGTCTTCTTCTTGGATGCAGGCGACAACACGTCTGCAAGCTGTAGCTCTTTGTTGCCGCGTTCACTGTTTTAGTCGACCATAGTGATTGTAAGTCAGCTCCTGTGTGTCCTGGTATTTCAAATTGACAGCCCGCACGCACTATTTCTCTTCGAGCTCCGCCAGCCTTGCTTGCAGTTGGTCATCCAGATCTCGATGACGCGTTAGCAGTGGGGTGAGCACGCCAGGTGGGAGTTTGTGTTCTGCTCTCAGCTGACGCTTCTCACTCTCGGCTTCAGCAGCTTGTTTCTCTTTAAGCGCAAGGTTCTCTTTCTCTTGTTGAAGCCGCGTTTGTTCTTCCTTCTCCTCGCGCTCTTTGAGACGGCGAGCAACTTCAGCTTCAACGGCTCGTGCGATCTACAGCGTCCGACGTTGTCAATAATCAGATAGTAAGCATCCACGAGAAATACTGACCCTCTCATCGATCTCTTTATCGGTCAATTGAACAAGTGTCTCCGACTTCTCGAGATTTGCGGCTGAAGACGAGGGGCGAGATCTCGTTCTAGCCGCTGCAGCCAATGGAGGTATCAGCCCTGTGCCAACTCCGCTGATACGTGGAACACGAGACGGGCGTGGGCCTCGAGACGGCCCAGCTGCTGCATTGGTAGTGGCGGTATTTGATGTTGCATGGATGGGAATAGACTGGAGGACAGCGGGAGCAAGTTTCGGTGGGGGCGGTTGGATGGCTGCGAAGTGGGCCTTCGTTTGTGGCCGGTTGTCTGGAATTATTAGGTGAGCAAGGTAATAATACCCAAGGTGAGGCACAAGGGGAGGCATACCACGTTCGTTAATGACTGGTCGATTCTCGACATTCTTGGTACGAACTGCAAAACTGAAAAAGACTCTTAAACCAACCCACAAAGCACTTAAAAGCCACCTACTTGAGGGTATTCAGGGTATCCTGCCTGAACTTGGTGCCAGGAGCGAGATTGCAAATGAGCAGTCCGACTGAGGAACCTCCAAGCGCATCTTGGAGAATCCGGGTGAGCTTCGAGTTGCGATAGGGTATACGAGACTACCAAAATTAAAGTGTCGGTTCATAAATTCAGCGAGTGAAGATAAAGCACAAGCCAAATGTCAACTCACAGCTCCTTGATTCAGTGCATGTACAACTTGTCCAAGAACACTCAGGCTCTTGTTAATGGCGGCTGATTCCGCCATGCGCGTGGGATCGTTGCCAGTAAGCTTGTTATTCTCGGAGCCCGCGAGATCGACGAGATTGATCTTGCCAGTCAGGGCTGGGAGGTGCCGTTGAGAGAACAAGGGAGAGGGAAAGAAAAAAAGAAAAAAGACACAAGTCAGATGCGAAGTCAATAAGTGGGGATGAATTGGAGTAACTCACTTTTTTGAGCAGCTGAATCGGTCATCGTCACCTCAATGGTGAGCACCGCGTGTGAACGGGACGAGGCATTGTTGAGATTCGTCGCGCCAACAGAGCGATGGCGGGAGGCATGTCTGATTAGAAGTTGATACATAGAAAAAACAATGCCATTAAGGGTCACGCACGAATAAATAGCGTCAAACTCCTCCACGGATGCTAGTGGAAGCGAGGTCAAATTTGCGACGAATACCTGTCCGGCATCGTTTTCGCGGACAGGAAGCTTCGGTGCCTGTAACGAACGTTGAGTGCAAGTGTTCCAGGTGGGCTCAAGAGCGCAGGATAACAAGTGGGTATCAGGGGAATGTAAACAACCTGGTCCCGCAACGATGATGGAAAGGAATGCGACCAATAGAACGCACCGTTTCGCGGTTCACCAGGAGGTCATACACTTCATCCTTGTATATTTCCATGTATGAGACAGCCAGCTCAACGCTGCTACGTTCGAGAGCAGCTTTCTGAAGGAACATTGCCTATCGCAACCAGATATAAGTCTTGATAGGCATATGCATACTACACGAGAACCCACCTTGACGACGCGCGGGATGACACCCGGCTGGGCCTTTGTGCCCTGCATGGTGTGCGTCTTGCCAGATGAAGTGACCCCATATGCGAAGATTGTCACGGTCTTAATGCAGCATAAAATTGCATACCAAAAACCAAGTTGTGCAGTAGAGACGAGGTGAATCGAGCGTTGCAGGGGAAATTTCAAAGGGATAAGCAAGTATTTTTGGAGTTCAAAGCAGGTCAGTGGAATGTAGTAGGACAGACAAAAACTGAACGTACAACGCCACTGTACACAACGTCGATGAGAGGACGCACGTCCTGCTCAAATATGTCTTCCTGAACGGAAGACTGGTCGTAGCATGATGTAAACCTACGCAAAAAAGGCTGGTCAGTACACTCCAGTACCAGTGTCTTGTAACCAATGAGCAGCAATGCACGAGAAGACAGTTTAGAAAACATGAGCTAACGGAGGTTGACTCACGGGAAATTAAATACTTGAGAAAGGTCGCGTGGGTTAGGGACACTGATACACGACGGGCCACCAGGTGTATGTGTTATTTGTATGCCCCCATCATCAAGCTCATTTTCTAATCGCGGACGGAGGCGTGCAGCTATTTTGATCTTGTGAGCGGCCATGGGCAACTTGAGATTACGAAAGCCTTGGCTGTCGACAGGTTGTACGAGTTAACGAACGAAGTTCATGCAAAAGTATTCGAAAAGTAAGAGCAGTTAAGGCTGCAGTTCTTGGTATAGCGGGTTTCCAATGAGGTGGACGGATAGTAACCACGGCGGTTCAAAGTGATATACTAGCACGTTGGTGCTGGCAAGGATATCGAGTTGTGGGTGCACTCTGTAGGTGAATAGGAAGTACGGATGCGTAGTGCTTGATGGAAGTCGTCGATGTTGAAAGTCCTGGAGGCTTCGACGAAGAATGCGGCAGTGAAAGAAAGTCTGGCCTCTTGCAGGCCTTGCCACCACCCAACGTAAAAAGTGGCTTGTCAACCGTTGACGCGACTGGTCACGTGCTCGCGTATGATGAGAATGACGATACTTGACCACCTAGGGTTTACCAGCATCGTCACGGTTGTTGATCTACGTTCTGCATTCATGTTACCCTAATGTCGCTGCTCGGTTTTGACACGCAGCTTATTCTGGAATGCATCATCTAGCGCACCAAATCAGCAACCCAGATGACTGGCCCGACGTTATCTCGTCTGTTACGCGTTCACTAACCCACCCGCTGCCTTCCTGGCTTGGGACGGGTCCCTATCCCCATCATTCCACCATTGCGGTAGATTCGTTGTCTATGTCATAGGAATTTATGCTCCAAGAGCCAGGAGCGACAACAGATATCTCGAATGCCTTGCCAATGTCATGTTCGCTGAAGGACGTATTTGACTTGGTACTTTCAACATGCTCCAATTTGCGACACATTGCTCGCCGCCAAACACCAAGATACTCTCGGCCTACTTTGCTTTTCGTGGCCACTGTCACCCGCTACTTGTGTCGCACTCTTTCGGACGACATATCTTTAGTGTGCGTTTTTCCATAATATGTCGTACGTTGTGGGATCTGAGACAGTGCGTCCAAGGAAAGAATTGTCGTTTATCAAACCCTGCCAACCTGGGGTGCAAATTTATCCGAGAACAGTCCCGACGGCCATGCCACGTTGATTGCGTTGCACACCCTGATATCCAGTGCTTATTCGCTCGGAAACGAGGTGGAGACAGATTCACAAGGTGATGACATGGATGAATACTCTTCCAAAGTCACGGCGTTTTCGTTGAAATCTATTGACGTCCCCCTGGAAGCCCATCTCCTCGTAGGAAGAGGTTTACGGGTTTCTGGGACTTCCTTGTTGAGTAGCGTGGTTTATCAGCGGCGGGTTTGTGGCATCTACGAACCTGCTGTCGGTGTTATATTCTCAAAATCTTCCACTATCGGCCAAGTTGTCTTTGCGTGGCTAGATGTCGGCAATGATTTGCAGGACGACTTGGTGTGTTTAAATTATTTTTTCCCTTGTTTTTCCCTCCCATCTGACTGTGTGGTGAGCCCTCGGTCCGCCTTGGTTTCGCCGCCAACAGCTTCAAACCAGGCATATCACTTGGCATCTTTGACCTGGCTATCCCAGTGGGTACATTTGCATTCGCGCAGTTTCTGCTGAGTCTGCAGCCGCATTATCACGCTACCGCGGATGCATCATCGATAGAAGTTGTCAACTCACGTCTACCATTCTCCTGGAGATCATATTTAATCATGCCCGAGCCCTCTTACGAAGAACAATGGAAGGATAAAGTATTGCAAACATGATATCCAGACACAGAGCGGCTCCAAGTATTTTTTCCCCACGTTATCGATGTCGGAATGGCTGACTTTCTGTAGTTGAATAGCGAGGAGTCGTCGTCTTCGATCCGCATGCCTTCCCCTCTGGCTCCGTCTGATCACGCAATCTTTTTGCCTGGAAGCATGAGCAAGACGTCACTGCAAGTAATCGTTGATGGTGTCCGCTCAGTCATCCTCTTACAGACTGTTAGCTTTAATCCTTATCATTAGCATCGAGCCACCATTCCATTGCATAATCGCGTACATGTACGCATACACGCACGCGCGTACTCTGGTGACCAGACCGTACTATGAGGCATACCGTCGACGGCACTGTGGTGTCACCGATCCCACGAATGATCTTCAGTTTGCGGCGGTCATTGTTCGGCAAAGTATGCTCAAACATTACGGGATATTTTCAAGACGAAGCACAGAGAAGGACTGTTGGAGAAGCTGGATCGCACATCGATTGTGGTGGTCCAAGTCAGTGCAAATCATGCAACTGGCGTGATAACGGAGCAGCTATTTTGTGCTGGCAAGCTCTTGCAACAATGATACATGTAGCAATTATCATAGACTGTTCGATCGACCGAGGCTATCTCTGAACTATGCGTGCACTCTCATAGCTTTACTAGTCTGCGGAACAGTGAATACTATATGTTAGTGTACCATGCGCGGGTTAACGTGCCGATTGTCTAACCAATTGATCAGACTTGGACTCATCGATGTCGTTGGCGCCCAGGATGCTATGTACAGGATGGTTTCAGCGCCCTTGACTGAAAGCGGCAATCCGCTCCGCCGTAACTACTACATAGCTCACAGGAACGTGGCCAGAACAAGACAGCCACTACCCAGTACTTAATACCTTGAAGGCCACTGTCACATTGTTCCTCCCTACCAAGCTTGGTCTTCTCGTTTCTCGCTTTCGAAGTTGCACAAGACTAGTACAAGTTCTCTTGGGTCAGTACGATCTAAGTTCCGGTGCGGTTCAACCATCTCTGATCACGAACACAAGATATACACAGCAAGAGGAACACCCAATTCAATTGACAAGACGAAACAGAGGAGTCCAATATGGCAACACACGCTGCCCATGGACTACCGCTTCTCAGTGGGCCACCTCCACCCCCAGCGCCGCCTGAGGCCAGTGCATGCAGGAAATGTGGCAAGGAGTTCAATATCCTATTCAATCGGCAGCGAAAGTGTATGCATTGCGGTGAGCCAACGTTCTCTCTGATACACTCCATCTTCGCTTGGTGTATTCCCAGTCGTCTTTGCTTGTGGACCATAGGCAGTCGGGTGATGTCGTAATGAAGACCGTGCCACTCATCCGTCTCCGTGTCACAGGTTATGCTTACTGCTCGTCTTGCTCGGACTATCAAGCTCTCATCCCACGTCGAGGACCCTCACATGGTTATGATCGCGTCGCTGTATGTGGATTTTGCATCGAGTTTTTGAATGGTACGTTGTACTCTGTCGTACAACACGGCGAGTACACTTATTCGTTTCCCTCGATCGGCGTTGGCGGGAACGAATCGTGGGCTTGCTGATGGCGGGCGGTCGCTAATACTTTGATGTGCAGTAACTGCTCTAGGAAGAAATCAGCTGAAGATGCTTCCTCTCGCAAAGCTTAGACGCTATATCGATGCGTATGACATCCAGGTTAAAGATCCAATAGATAAGAGCGACTTTATTGACGCAATTTCGGCTGTTCGGGTGAGTTATCCACCCGCTGTCGGTTTTCATTTGATTTTGACTGGCCATCTGTTTTGCATCTCTCCTCATCGATAGACGCCACAAGGGTGTCTCCCCGTTATGAACGAGGGATACTACAGGAGACACTCGGTGCCGTCGTACAATCTCGCATCCTCACCAACAGCTTCTGGGTCCTCTCAACCTTCTGCAGCTACTCGTGCACGGAATCTGTTTTCTCGCGGAGCCCCCGGCGCCGCCAATAGTTCGTCATCCACCAACCCTCAAACAAACAATGCTAGTCCTTGCCCCAGGACTCAAACTCACTCTTCCTTCCCCCGTCCCGACCTCGACCCAAGCAGGCAACGATCGCCTCAGGAAACGCCTTATAGGACCTACACACCGCGTTCCGCTCCATCAAACGCAGCCAGGGCCAGAACAACATCTGCCCCGTTGAACCCAGGAGCGTCACAGCCTACTGGTAGACAGCCTAACATTCCCCGTCCGGCGTCGTCCTACGGATCACGATTTCCTCCGAGCGCTCCCAACACCACGAACACGCCTTCGTCATCAACGCCCGCGCAACCTGCTCCGAGCCCAGCCCCTCCCCCATTGTCGACGCTCGTCTCCCTCCCGAGTTCGTCGGTCTCGATTCTGTCGGTTGGTACCCTCAAGAAAATTCTGTGGGATGCGCGAGTGAGGCTTCCCCCCGGTGTCGTAGAGAAGGATGAGTTGGTTGAGCGAGTATTGGTGCTAGTGGAAGAGGAGAGGAGGAAACATGATGAGGATAGTGATGCTGGCGTGGGCGATGAAGAGGAATACGAGATGGAAGGTGTCGAGGGGCATGCGTATGAAGAAGTGGTCGTCGAGATGGCTGAACCTGAGTCAGAAACACATCCAGAACTGCGACACGAGCAGGGACAACAGCACGGGTACCATGATTCCGGTGCGAGGGAAGGCGTACATGATTCCGAAGTCGGTGGCGCCAGTGACGCTGAAGAAGATGTTGAAATGAATGAAGTTGAACGCGAAGAGCATCTTACCACGCCAGGGGTGGATGCCGGTAGAAGACGACCGACTACCCCACAGCCTTTCGCCTCGTCCCAGTCACCTACTTCATCCCCTCATTCACAACCCCCTGCTTCCCCTTCAAGTCCAACCCCGAAGCCCAAGCCACACTCTCGCCCTGCGAAGCCAGCGGATTCGATGCGCTCCGGATTATGCGTCATTTGCCAAGATGAGGAGGCGAACATCGCAATTGTCGATTGCGGGTGCGTTGTTGGCATATTTCTTGATCAAGTTGCATAAATTGACTTGTGTTTCATAGTCACCTCGCCATGTGCCGTGCATGCTCTGATCTTGTTTTAGCGAGCTCCAGAGAGTGTCCCTTGTGTCGCACGCGGATCGTCACAGAGGCACGGCTACTCAGGATATTCAAGACTTAATCCATCGTATTGATGGTAGTGGAACGGGCTGATAGGTGTAACGCATCTGAGTCCTTGAATGATCGCTTACCTGCTCACATAGAGCAGACGTCAGGATATCCCGCTTATTTTCGTTTCAATTGTAAAACACCCACCTCTATATCACTTCATGTCATCCATATCGCTCACTCAATTCAACTGATTTTTATGCAGTTGTGTGGTACGATCCTCCTGCATCCGGGTTCGGTGCGATCGATAACTCGGTGCATAGTTGGGTCATGCCACTAGTCATGTGCTTATTCTAGGGAATTACTGGATCACCTGTCCTCGAATCAAGGAGACTGTTCCAAGTTCCAACCAAGAACAGGCGCACGTCATTCCTCCAGTGAGCAGACCAGAAGTACTTTCCTGCACATCACGATATCGACTCTCTCTTATTCGGTTTCTTTTGTTACGACTTGGGTTGGGTAGGCTTCGGAATCGAGGTTCCAGCGAAGGCATGGCATCTGCAAGGACTCATCTGTCTGTACGGGCTATAACCTGCGCAATAATCATTGATATTGCCCCATGCCAGTAGTACTAGACACGGTAGTAAAGCTTGAAGTTTAGTAGTTAACGGATATATATACTGTAACTGACTCCGTCCAGTTGAACCTCCGCATTCTGAACTTGACAGTACCCATTAATAATGATGTAGTGTTATCATAATCAACGTCACCAACTCGCACTTCAACTTCAACTTGGTTGCGGGCTGTCGGTGACCTAACGCCGATCGGTGACTGGCAGTACTAGACGGTCTTCCTCACATTTTGAGCGGTTTGTCTATTGAACCTGTAGTCTGACAAAGTCACGCCGTTTAGGGGACGCCCAGTCTCTGGCAGCGTCTGCGCCAGGCAGCTGAGGTTCAGCGAGCGAGTTAACTTATCACGCTTTCAGTAACGGTCTTATTTCCTACACAAACGTCATCATGTCCATTACTAGCTTCACGCCGTCGTCCGCAGAGCTAGGGCTCGCAACTCAGATATTCGCCCAGGCGGATACACAGAAAATAGGCATCCTCAGTGGTGGCGTCGCAGTCAAGGTATTCGATGGTACAAAGCTTACACCAACCGTCCTTGGTGCTATATGGGACATTGCCGACGACGAAGACAATGGCTTCCTCACAAAGAGAGGTGTCGCGATTGCAATCCGTCTAATGGGTTGGGCTCAGATGGGAAAGACAGTTTCACGGGCCTTACTCAAGAAACGTGAGTAGTGCCCTACCCTCGCGTTCCGTCGTCCTTTTTCTCTGATGCTTGGTCAATAGCGGGTCCGCTTCCTACCATCGAAGGCATTCTATTGCCCTTCGTCCCACAGGGAGCAGAGATATCGATGCCACAATCCCAGCCGTCTGGTTTACGAGTCATCACACCGGAAGATATATCCAACTTTAATAGGATTTTCCAGGCCCACAAACCTGTCAATGGGTTATTAAGTGGTATGTATGGCTATATGGCTGCTTGTAGATACAAGTTCGCTGTGACGAAAGTTTCACACAGGCGAGAAAGCCCGGGATGTGTTCAGGAAGTCCAAGCTTCCCGTCGAAAAGTTAGCTCGAATATGGTTGGTATCTGCCAGGCCTTAGTTTCCAAGGTTTGATTCCCCTTTTATAGGACCTTGGCAGACACGCAGGATCGGGGTGCACTGGACTCAATAGACTTTATGATAGCCATGCACTTCATCCGAGCAGCGATGTCTGGCCAACTAACCCTCATACCAACTTCGCTTCCTCCGGGGATATACCAAGAAGCGGGTGGAGGTGTTGTCGCGCATCCGGGTGGTTCAGGGACCTCATCCTTCCTTGCAATTGTCGAGCAACCACCTGTACAGCCTCACTTCAGGGGTCAACGAAACATTGCTCCTGCACTTCCATCTCCACGCCCTGGCCCAGCCAGCCACTTTCCTGAGGTGCCTCCTTTCCTTGGCGTGGTTTCACAAGCAACAGGACAGTGGGGTGTGACTCTTGCCGAGAAGGCCATTGCCGACCGTTTCTTTGATGTCCTGGACTCGCACAAGCGAGGTGTTATTGAAGGAAACGTTGTCGTACCCTTCATGTTGCAGTCCGAGTTGTCAGCGGAGGTCCTTGCACAAGTTTGGTATGTCCAGCACTCTTCAGTACTGTTCCGATACAACATCACGTTCTCTATGCAGGGAACTCGCCGACATCAACAATGATGGCTATTTGATACGGGATACGTTTGCTGTAGCGATGCATTTGATCAAAGATAAACTTTCAGGGAAGGAAATACCAGAAACACTACCACCAGCCCTCGTACCTCCATCTATGCGATCAGATTGCCCCTCTCTGCCGTTCCTATATGACTTCGAAGTTGATGGCACCAATCGCGTTGAACGAAATTTTGAGATAACCGAAGCTGTACAAGAAGCGGATTTCACTGCGCTAGCCGAAATGGATGCCGTCCTGTGGTCTTCTTTTGCTTCATCGCAGTCACCCATTTCACCGCCCTCTCCACGATCTACCACTTCTCCTTCACATTCCCGCTCCGGCTTGTGCGTCATTTGCCAAGACGAGGAGGCAAACGTCGCAATTGTCGATTGCGGGTGCGTGATCTGCGTGACGTTTCCTCAACTTAAAGAAATTAACTTGCGTTTTCGTAGTCATCTCGCCTTGTGCCGTACATGCTCTGAGATGGTTTTGGCGAGCACCAAAAAGTGCCCCTTGTGTCGCACGCAAATCGCCAGGAAAGCCCAGCTGCTCAGGATATTCAAGACGTAATCCATCATGTTGGTCGTGGTGGAGTACTTGGGCCCAGGTATTGAATGATTACTTGCTCAGTAGAGCATATGTTAGTTGACGTACCGCGGTTTTTTTTGTGTGTGTGGAAGTGAACATATTATGCAGTGCGCAACTGTCCGCGGAATGCTCGTTTCAATTGTACAACACCCACCTTTATATTGCTCGAAATCAATATATCACAGACATTCACTCAGTTGAACTATCGTGCAGTTGTGTGGTGGCTCCCCAGACGCGGGGTCGAAGCAGTGCTAAGGAAGATCATTGTTTTCAAATGGTAATGGTACATGACAGATCTTCTCATACGAGACTAAAAGTACATCGACTCGTTCCTTTTTTTTCGAAGTTTTTTGGGAAGAAACTTTGTGGAAGGCGGTTCTTCAGACAAACACAAGAACGCTGTAGTTTTCGGCGATGATTTCCTTGCCGCCGTATGGGAGATGGGCTTGATCGCGTGTGTAAGTCACTGATACAGCGAGTTATCCGTGGTAGAAAACTCACCTTGGCCGTTGACTTTGACCTTGCCGCATTGCACACCGCGCCCCTCGAGTGCCGCTTGGGCCACATAAAGAGGTTCTTGGTTGGCCTCGTTTCCTCCACTATGGTGCGAAGGTAAGTGATAATGATGAGCCTCATTTCCGAGTCAATGTCGGGCTTACTACACAGGTCTAGCACCACCAAGCTTGTCAAGAGAGAGTTTACCAGCGACCGGCACCCAGCGAACCGCAGCGCGAGCACCAACGAGCAGTTCAAAGTTGTCACGGATCTGGAAACACCAGTTCATCCGGGCTTGCTCAAAATGGGTGACTTATCTGATACATACCACTATCTCGTTTCCACCATAGCTGATGTGCACAAGACCGGCACTTGCTTTTCCGGGATCTTTCGGCGCAATAATGAGGGTTAACATCAATCTGCATAGATGAACGCAAACTTACGAATGCCTCCCTGTATTCGACCGTTGAGAAGGCAAATCAAATGAGAAGAGTTGAGAGCTCACCGCATAAGGAGCACGCGCGACGTAGAGGCGCGAGCCATCATTCTCAAATCCGCCTTCGATTGCGTTAGGAGGGAGGATGCCCAATTGACCACGAGTCTGCGAGGTTGTGTTTCAGTCTTCTCCATTCTCACAGCATGTGAGACTTGTCACTTACCCAGTAGACTGAAGGCAGGATAACAGTCGCGGGATCCTCAGAGGACGGGGGAGGCAGACCGATCTACGTCAGGACAATTGAGAGTCTTCTTCAGAAACACGGGCCGATACGTAGAAACGTACCTTGGACTTGCCCCAGTTCTCTTTGCAGTACTTCTCAAAATCGTTCAATTTCGGGAAGGTCGGCTGGTATCCAGAGCCGAATTGTTTCTCAATGAGAGTCATGGTGACCATGTAATCGGGAGCCTTGAGGCTCTGGGGAGCGTATTTGTTACTCTCATGGAAGAGGGAATTCTTCTCGATTTGTTTGCTCTCAAGACGTGTTTCGCGTCCGACGATAGGGCGCTGAATGATGGGAGTTTCAATGTATGCATTGTGTGGTTGAGACGCTCCCCAGGGATCGGCTTTGGGTTGCTCATACGACCGCAAGAACTCAAGGTCGAGTTCAATGACGCTCTGTACCTCTCCCTAAAATAGGAATCTCATCAATTTCGAGTTGTAAGCATCAACAACAGAGACGCACCGCCATCCAGTACAAGCTAATATCAGCTAGTTCATGGCGTTCGTAGCCGCCACCAACGTCAGAGTGAGCGCCCGGGAACCAGTACTGCAATGGGTTCAGCATCACAAGACAATAATTCTAGGCACAATTCGCACTTGTTTGAGGACTTGACTTTTCCCAAGTCCACCTTTCGGAGCCGTCCACAAAGTAGGAAGGAACTTCTGACGGTTTTCTTGGAGAGAGATCGCGTGCAGTGCAATGTCGACCTTAGCGGGCAGACTTGTGTCCCCAATGTTCAGAGCATCGATGGTCTGGTAGACAGACCCGACAGTGTCCCAGACACCAACAATCCTGAATTCCCAGTCAGCTCAGGAATGGCATCGGACGGTCACAATCGGGAAGGAGCTAACCTGATTTTGGGGTGCCTAGTGCCAGACGGAATGTCGGGGGTTTTCCCGTCCATGAGCTGACGCCAGATCTCGAAGAATGATCCAAGCAACTCGCATTCCAGCAATCCAATCCGATCCTGAAAGTGCGTCAGACCGTACTCCTAGTCTCCCCAAGGTTTCGACTGCTTACGATCAGCCCCGCCAACTTCCTGGCAGTGTACGCGCCACTTCATCAGCAGCACATGTTAGTTTTTGAAACTACTCTTAGATAGTCAGCGTTCATATACTTACCGAGAGAACCTTGATACAACGCGTCAAGTCAGCACCTTTAAATCGGGACTATATCAGTAAAACTGACCCGAAAAGACAGATGTCGTCCCCATCTTCGTAGTTTTGAGCGATGAAGTTATAAGCATCGCGGATTTTGCTCGCTAGGACACACATGCGTGACGCTTCAGTCCCAAAGGAAAAGGTTCGCAGACATACCGACAGCCGTTCCGAGCGCCTCTGCACACAAGCATAAGTTTTTGGGAACCATCGAGCTGTGGATGTACTCACGCAAAGCCGTAGTACCAGTGGCAGGGTCACCCTTGAAGTTGGCCTCCGAACCGACGCCACTCTGATAAAAGACAATTTGCTCTCTGCCCTTCCTGCATGACCACTCAGTTAGCTGTCTGAGCCGCTGTCTTCAAGTTGCTTACGAAGTCAAGTCCTTAACGGAACGCGCTGCACGAAGTTGTTCAAGTCAGCCGCGGAAAATCGTGGACAGCGACGGGAAACTGACAGAGACGCAGAACGTTGGTGGCATATTGTTGCGAACCGCCACCACCTTCAACAGGGTCGTCGCGAGGACGCGCCAGGGTGCTCGGGTTCTCATTGCCCAGGGTTGAATCTTGCGGAGGTAAGAACAAGGAGCGTGCAAGAGGAAAGTATTACATACTAGGATCAGACAAGGTACCGTCCATACCGGTACCGTCGCAGAAAACGAGAAGTGTCTTGGGAGTCATTTTGAAAGAGTTGGGAGTGAGAAGAAATACACGTCGAGTTGTGTGAGGAGACCTGTAGTTGTTCTCGACCCTTTATAAGTTTGCAGGTCGGCGTCTCTTTCTCTGAAAGATTGCTATATCGTGTTTTTCTACCCCAGATCTCGAATGAGTCACCCCTGATGCGAGGAAGTCCAGAGGTGAGAAAGCAATGTTTGGTTTGAGCTGACTGCATACCTACATAGCACTTGGAGGTGATCGTAGTGCGGTTGCACCCATATGAGGATACCCCGCTCACCAAACGGACAGGAGCCTCGCCCAAAGCTGATATGTCGACATTGGTCTAGAACGCGAAAGTCCTTCCAACAATCGTATGGATGGGAAACGAACGATACTCTCGGCACGAAAGTGCCATCTTCTGCAGTGAACGGTTGCCAGAAGGTTGAATAATCGTGGCGCAAAAGTGGAAATAAAGTTGCATTGCAACATCACCACGAAGGGCAATACGCAAGATCCGGATGAGTCCAGCGCACAAGCACACCAGAAACGATGATGTCAGGTTGTGGAACGAAACCTGGGCCTGCACTGTGACCGTGGCATCCTGGTGTAGCTCTCGCATTCTATAGTGAGCCCGAGCTTCTTCCAAGAGTAAATCATGATCCCCCTACAATGCACCATAGGGGTTCGCCGCCATTTGATCAATCAAATGGATGCAGACGAAGATTGAGCTCACGGTGATGCGGGATCCTACAAACGTTCCTGCGTGCACAGATCCATACTAGAGAACTCCTGTCGCGGAGTTGAGGATGAGCAGTACCAATGACATCGTAAGAATCACGCACCACATGGATGCGTAGAAGTTCTAGGAGATGGGATACCGTTGAGGGTTCACCGTGCGACGTTGTCTGGGCCCCGCGGAAGCCAAGTGATCTCGAAGTCCAAGTACTTAATTGTAGACACAGATTCCGCATGGTTGCGTCATGTCAGCGGCGTTCGGTGGAACTCTGTCGGAGCGTTGTTGTATTGCGTTGAATCCAGAGAGCGCATAGTTGACGCATAGACAAAGTCGATGAACTCTGCGCCACCTCGAAAGATAGATACAATACCGCTTACAGTTGTTCACCTCGTCTCGCAGCTGGAGCTTGGTGCAAGGCATGACCGCAGCTACCACATGTGACGCAATTCAAGATATAGGAGACGGAATGAATTCGAATTCCTTCACGACAGGAAGTAGAGAAGGAAGGGGCTCATTGTTCTCGAGTGCCAAATGACCTGGGCACAAAATGACAGAACTAGGAAACTTACAGTCAGCAGCCTCGAACTAGGTCGATGCAGACACATCCGAATCTGATCCCCCGTCCACTCCTCTATCGGGACTGTCCGCCCTTGCTCCTGCCAAAACTGCCCATACAAGACCAGATATGTTGTTTGCTTGCACAAGTACATCGATCACGTCACTCAGATCCAACTCGACGCCACCCAAACTGACCTCTGCAAAGGCTAGTTGTCGCAAGAGTAGTGCCAATATCAGATATTTGCAGCTCGAAGTGCACTGGATCGATCGGATATGTTATCCGCAGCTCGTGTTCGTATTCCACATGTGATAACTTGAGAGAGAGGAGGGGATATCGGTGGATAGTACTTTAGGGACGCCATGAACCTATCCAAGAGCGCCGACGCACGGAATTTGGTCAGGGGAAACAATGAGAATGGACAGTTGACAGCTAGCTTTCCCTTCACGGTACGCGAGGCGTAGCGACGGGCTGAGGGCTCATCGTGGCCAGCGACGTTGAGGGAGGGGGATGGGTAAGTTAGACGACAAGGGCAGGGACCTTACGTAGTCATTAACGTTTCCCACCACTAGGGTCCTCCTCCTCATTCCTTTCCCATAAGCCCGAGCTCCGCAATCCTAATCCTCTCCCTTTCTATACCTCTCAGTCACTCTAATTCGGCCACCATGGTCTTTAATTGCTCCCTATCCAGCCATCGAGACCTTGAAGCTTGTCCTCTATCTTCTGCATCTGTTCCGCTTAATCGTCTAGCGTGAATGTAGCAGATTGGCAACAGTCAGTTGTGGGTGTGAGTGGGCTTGGTGGAGATGGGTGAGGGCTAGTCGTGCATCGGGTATTTGAGCAGACAGAGCACTTATAGGTGTGATTCACCTCTCTGCCTTGATATTTGACCGACTAACATTTGCTTCCTTCCGCGCCCTGGCCCAGTCAGCCATTTTCCTGCGGTGCCTCCTTTCCCTGGTGTGGCTTCGCAAGCAACAGGATAGTGGGATGTGATTCTTGCTGAAAAGGTCAGTCCAGTACTCTTCAGTACGTCACGTTCTCTATGTAACGGTCTCGTCGACATCAACAATGAAGGCTCTTTGATACGAGATATGTTTGCGGTAGGATCCGAGACAAACCCACAGGGAAGGAAACCCAGGAAACACTACCGCCGTCCCTCGGACCTCCCTCTATGTGATCAAATAGCCCCTCTCCACCGTTCCTATACGTCTTTGAAGTTGAGAAAAACAAAGCTACAAATGAGGCGCATTTCGCCGCGCTAGTTGGAATAGATGCTGTCCTGTGGTCTTACGACCGACTGACCCACGGTCTTTTGCTTCATCACAATTCCCCGTTTTATCGCCTTCTCCACATTTTACCACTTCTCCTTCACGTTCTCCGCCAGCGAATACGGTGCGCTCGAGATTGTCCCTCGTCCGAGGAAGCAGAAGTCGCAGTTGTCGATTGCGGGTGCGTGATCTGCATGTTGTTTCCACAACTTGAATGAATTAACTTACGTTTTCGTAGTCACTTCGCCACGTGCCGTGGATGCTCTGACTTGGTTCCGGCGAGCGCCAAAAAAAAAGTCCTTGTGTCGCACGCAAATTGTCTCGGAAGCGCAGCGGCTCAGGCTATGCAAGACGTGATTTAACATATGTATCGGTCGTGGCGGAGTGGGCTAGGTGTAGCGCAACTAAGTCAATGGATGATTATCTACTCACCCACACAGACCATATGCTAAGCGTCGATATACCGCGCATTTTCGTTCCCAACTGAACTGATCATACAGCTACGTGATGGCTTTCCAGACGCAAGCAAGCGACGCGACATTAATGAAGATCATTGCTTTCAACGGTGCATACATAACTTCTCATACGAGACTAAAAGTACATATGCTCAGCTCTTCAACCTGTTCAGTTGTTCTTCCCTCTTAGAGGTGCCAGCCATCAGATTCAAATCCGCCTTCGAATGAGTTAGGAGGGAGGATACCCAGTTGACCACGAGTCTGGGAACTAGTATTTCAGTCTGCCATTTTAACATCATGTGACAGCTGTCACTTACCTAGTACACTGCAGGCAGGATAACAGTCGCAGGATCTTCAGAGGAAGGGGGAGGCAGACCGAGCTGCGTGAGGATACGTGAGAGTCATTCTTCAGAAACAGGGGCTGAACCGCTGAAACGTACCTTGTGCTTGGCCCAGTGGTCTTTGCAATACTTCTCAAAGTCATTCATAGCCGCGAAAGTCGGCTGGAAACTAGAGCCAAATTGCTTCTCAATGAGAGTCATAGTGACCATGTAATCGGGAACCTTGAGGCTCTGGGGAGAATATTTGTTACTCTCATGGAAGAGGGAAGTCTTCTCAATTTGTTTGCTCTCAAGACGCGTTTCGTGCCCGATGATAGGTCGCTGGACGATGGGAGTTTCAATGTATGCGTTGATTGGTTGAGACGCTCCCCAAGGATCGGGGTCGGCTTGCGCATACGACCGTAAGAACTTAAGGTCGAGTTCAATGATGTTCTGTACCTCTCCCTGAAATACAAATCTCATTAATTTCAAGTTGAAAGCACTATGGATTATCGACAGACTCACCGCCATCCAGTACAAGCTTATATCAGCTAGTTCATGACGCTCGTATCCGCCACCAACGTCAGAGTGAGCACCCGGGAACCAGTACTGCAAGGTGTTCAGCATCACAACACAAGAATTACCAGCACAATTCGCACTTGTTTGAGGACTTGATTGGTTCCAAGTCCAACTTGCGGAGGCGTCCACAAAGTAGGAAGGAACTTCTGACGGTTTTCTTGGAGAGAGATCGCATGCAGTGCAACGTCGACCGTAGCAGGCAGACTTGTATCTTTGATGTTCAGAGCATCGATGGTCTGGTAGACAGACCCGACAGTGTCCCAGACACCAACAACCCTGAATTCCCAGTCAGTTGGGGAATGGTATCGAACGGTCATGATGAGGAATGAGCTGACCTGATCCTGGGGTGTCTAGTGCCAGGCGGAATGTCGGGGGTTTTCCCGTCCATGAGCTGACGCCAGATCTCGAAGAAGAGTCCAAGAAACTCGCGTTCCAGTAATCCAATGCGATCCTGAAAGTATGTTAGACCATACTTCTAATGCCTTCAAGGTTTTGACTGCTTACGATCAGCCCGGACAACTTCCTGGCAGTGTACGCACCACTTCATGGGAAGCACATGTCAGTTTTGAAACTATTCTTAGTTGGTAAGCTTTCATCTACTTACCGAGAGAACCTTGATACAACGCGTCGGGTCAGCACATTTTTACCGGAAATATATCAGTAAAACTGACCCGAAAAGACAGATGTCGTCCCCATCTTCGTAGTTTTGAGCGATGAAGTTATAAGCATCACGGATCTTGCTCGCTAGAACACACATGCGTGACGCTTCAGTCCCAAAGGAAAAGGTTCGCAGACATACCGACAGCCGTTCCGAGCGCCTCTGCACACAAGCATAAGTTTTTGGGAACCATCGAGCTGTGGATGTACTCACGCAAAGCCGTAGTACCAGTGACAGGGTCACCCTTAAAGTTGGCCTCCGAACCGACGCCACTCTGATAAAAGACAATTTGCTCTCTGCCCTCCCTGCATGACCACTCAGTCAGCTGTCTGCGCCGCTGACTTTAAGTTACTTACGAAGTGATATTCTTGACGGAACGCGCTGCATGAGATTCTTCAAGTCAGCATGGCAAATGGTGGACAATGACGGGAACTGACAAAGACGCAAAACGTTTGTGGCATATTGTCGCAAACTATCGCCACCTTCGACAGGACCGTCGCGAGGTTGTGCCAGGGTGTGGTGTGCTAAAACGCTCGGGTTGTCCTGGGCCGGGGTTGAATCTTGCAGAGGTAAGAACAAGGAGCGCGGAAGAGGAGAGCAGTACATACGAGGATCGGACAAGGTACCGTCCATACCGGTACCGTCGCAGAAAATAAGAAGTGTCTTGGGAGCCATCTTGAAAGAGTTGTGAATGAGACGAAAGAACTTCAAGGTATGTGAGGAGACCTGGTGCTGTCCCAGTCCCTTTATAAGTCTTCGGGCCGGCGCCTCTTTCTTTGAAAGATTATATATCGTATTTTTCTACCCTAGCTTTCAAACGAGTTACCCCTGGTGCGAGGAATTCTGGAGGTGAGAAAGCAATATCCTGCATACATACATAGTACTTGCCGGTGATGCACTGCAGTTGCGCCCGTGTAAGAGTACCTTGTTCACCAAACGGACAGGGGGCTGAGCCCCGAGCTGGTATGCCAGCATGGTCTAGAACGCGAAAGTCCTTCCCACAACCGCATGCATGAGGAACGGACGATGCTCCCCCCCGACCACTTGGCACGAAGGTACAATCCTCCACGGTGAAGGTCGCTGGCAGAAGACAGAGTGAAAGCATGAATGGTGGTCCAAAAGGGGAAACAAACTTGCACCGCAATGTCACTCACGAAGGGGAATATGTAGTACACAACACTCCAGTTCGTTGCATCGCAGAGTCGAGTCATTGAGGATGGACCGTATTAATAACATTGTAAGAATCACGTACCACATAAACATGTACAGATTCTAGGAAATGAGATGCCGCTGAGGGTTTGTCGTGCGACGCTGTCTGGGCCCCCTCGGAAGCAGTGCTGATCTCAGAGCCCAAGTACTTAATATAACTCTACACATGGGTTCCGCATGTTGCGTCATGTCGGGACCGATTATTGTGGCGGCGTTCGGTGGAACTCTGCTTGAGCGTTGTTACATTGTGTAATCCCCAGAGAACCCGATGTGCGACCTAGAAAGACTGATATGATACCATGCATACTGTATCTGATTACCTTGTCTCGCAGCCGGAGCTTGGCGCCAGGCACGGCAGAGGAGACGAAGAGAATTCTCATTTCTTGACATCAAGTAGGAAAGGGTCAGGGTCCCTGTCCTCGAGTGCCAAGAGACTTGAGCAACAAATGACAGAACTAGGAAACTTACAATCAAACTAGGGCATGATCCAGACACTATAACCAGTCTCCCCTACTATATTCGATCCCCGTCCATCCTTCCACGGGGCCTGTCCGCCCTTGCTCCTGCCAAAACTGCCCATACAAGACCAGATATATCGTTCGCTTGCACATGTACATCGATAACGTCACCCAGATCCAACTCGACGCCACCCAAACTGACCTCTGCAGAGGCCAGTTGTCGCGTGTTGGGGATGAAGAGTAGTGTCAGTATCAAGTCTTTGGGGCTCGAATACGGCACTGTATCGATCGAATATATTAGTCGCAGCTCGTTTTCCGATTCCGCGTGTGACGACTTGAGAGAGAGGAGGGATCGGTGGATAGATAGGGACGCCAGGAACCTATCCATAGGCGCCGGTGCACGGAATTTGATCAGGAGAAACAGTGGGAATGGACATTTGACAGCCAGCATACCAATCATATAAGCTTCCAACCCTAGGGTCCTCCTCCTCTCCTGACTCCTTTCCCACAAGCCCGAACTCCACAATCCTCTCCCTCTCTACACCTCTCAGTCGCTCTAACTCGGCCATCTGGGTCTTTAGCTGCTCCTTCGCCCCTCCTATCTGGCTGTTGAGACCCTGAAGCTCATCTTCCATCTTCTGCATCTGCTCCACTTGGCCGTCTAGCGTGAGTGTAGCGGATGCAACGGTCAGTCGTGGGTGTGGGTGGGCTTGGCGGAGACGGGTGAGGGCTAGTCGTGCATCGAGTATTTGAGCAGACAGTGTAGTCGCTAGTGTAGTCAATGAACGAGCCTTTTGATAATCTCCTCAAAATGTCAGGAGCACGCCTCCACATCTTGAGCGACAAACATACCTTCCTCGACGAGAGGGGCTAGTGTTCGTACATCTTCTTGCCTTCCTGAAAGCCTTAATTTGGCCTCCTTCAGTACAAGTTTCTTTTCTTCGTTCCGTACTCGGATCTCCTCGTTAGAAGAGGCTGTTATGAGAGGCGCATCGTCTGATACAATAGTCTTGACGTATTTATCTTTCGCATTTTGTTCGAGGTACTGGAATTTGAGTTTTCGGAGAAACGACTACGAGAGAACTCCTCAGCGTGTCTCCAGAATGAATTCAAGGTGACCACACACGATTTGAGCGGCGACGTCGCTAGCCACGACTGCGGGATCGCTGAGGGCATCCTCACCCGGCGACCAGTCATCAAGGCCGTCAAACTGATGTGATTTCAACTGCGCGCGGGAGTTGAGAATGTGCAATTTAGCACTAGCAAGATTTTCCTGAAGCTGTTCCGGTGCATCCGCGGTTGACATCGATGATTGCAGCAGCGAGGACTTCAACTCGATAATTAACGGAGTCGTGTTATGGTCACGTGGTCGCGTCCGAGTCAATCATGTGTGATTGCGATCATGATGGTGTAGGCTTTCGCTAATTCATTTACAGAGTATTTGTTCTTTACCTTTGCTATCTTACTATGTGTTCACCCACACGACTTATAATCGCCGCGCTGAGGTCTCCCTTTGCATCCAGGAGGAGCGAGATCAGTACTGATGACCATCAACTCCGACCCAGTCATAAACAAGCCATCCGGAAGCTCCGTAACCAGCACGACGTGCTGCTTAGTGCCGAGTTCTACGACATTTCTGGATCTCCATTTGTGCTCTATTCACCTGATCCCGCAGCTGCCTCGCCTCAGCTTCAATAACCTTCACAGCTCCCTTTGCAGCGGCACTCGTCTGAGCTTCTTCCTCCCGCAAGCTTGACAATTCGTCGACAGTTGCGATGGTATCGGGAATCGAACGGCAGCATTTCGCAGGTCACGGGGTAAAGTTTAAACTCGCCGACACTTCCACAGAACGCTTCGCTTTGAGCCTCCAAAACTGCCTTCAGAAGTCGAGCAAGATCATATGGCCACCTGCGCCAGTGTCACCCCTCCCGGTACGAAGGAAAAAAATATCACTACTTCGCATACCATGAGTCACGTCTCCGGAACTTGCGATTCCGGTTTCAAATATCATCATCATGCTCGCCGATGACGTCGCGTGCAACACGCTCAACAACCATCCGCGGATTACGTGTGCAAAAGCCGGGCGTGACTTGCACTCTGGGCGAGAATATCGAAGTGACTATCGTGGATACGAAGTGACTGTAGAACTTCATGCCGTTGCTAACTGGTATGTCGCATCCGATTGAGATTGTCATGTGTATGGAATGACTACCTGCACCAGACGAGTTACCCTTCACGACGACCCGTTTAATGCTATATTCGTGCACATGACTGGAGACGGGGGAAATATGTTTTTTAAATCTCAAGAAATCGACATTCCTCGAGGAGATGTGGCAAAAGAAACAATGAGCAGCCTATCATACCACCGCGTGTCTCAGGAACTAAATGAGTACATTCCAGCGGCAACGAAGGGATGTTCATAATTGATACCTACCAAGCGAACACTAACCATTTTACTCTCCAACATCCTCGCAGCAGGATCTTCAGACATAGGAAAAAACTCTTGCTCAGTGGCTGCCCGTTTCCAATCTGGTCATTTATCTCATGGCAAGCAGCAGGCACGACGAGGCACGGCCATGTGTCGGAAATGGTGTGCGATGTATTACACCACAAGATCTAAACGAGTACATGCTCGTTCGTTAGAGCGAAATATTCTTAGTGATCGACATTGCTAAGCGAACACCCGTGTACTCGGCATTTTACTCTGCTAATATCTTAGCAACGGGACCTTCAGAAATACAAGAAAACTCTCATTCGGTGCCCGCCACCCATATTTGATCCAATTATTTTTCTCATTGCACGCAGCACGAAATTGGCGTCTCTAGATCTGTCATCGGCAAGGCACCGATAAAAATGTGTTAAATTTTCCCGCAGCGCCGGTAGTTATTCTTTCCGGGATGCAATGCCTGCCATCTGCTCACCACTCATGCAGCTTCCCTTTTATCATCCCGTGGCGATTCCCTCCTAAGCATGCGTGTGTTAAGACTTCTCCTGGCGGCCTGGACAAGACGCATCAGGGATTTTTTTTGGAGGCGTCGCTCAGGCTAGGGTGTTCCTTGCCGCCTAGGAAGATCTCCGGACAACCACCGTCGTAGAACCCATGCGACACTCCCTCCCGTTCTACAAACCCAATGTCGTGGCCAACGTTACACACAGGCGAGGCGAGTGCGGCTTGGGACACACGGTAGAAAGGCATTAGCGAATGGACGACAATTATTTTGTTGGTGGCACCCCTTGTAAGCTGAGTACTACCGTGTACTTGTCCCCTCTGACAGGCATCGGTCGTCTCCGATGCATGTTCCACCAAACAAGATACAATTGAAACGGCTAAATAATCGATTGTATTTACAGCGCATCGGTATATACGGTCGTTGCGATCTTCGGTGCCCTATTTGTCCGGGTGGATCGAGTGCCGTCCTGAGCGACGAACCCTCGATGACCACACAAGGAGCTCACAAGCCTTCGGGTTCGTCACCAGCTCCCAGGGCCGTTGGTCCTGAAGTCATGAGTAGCCTCACTATCAGCTACTTCCTTCACAGAAGACTGAAGCAAAAGGGGAACCCGGATCGAGGAAGAACGATCAACGATCAACTACCTCCCCCAAGGGGTCAAAGAAAAAACCCGGGCAAGAGTCGCAACACTAGAGCCAGTACCTTTTAATGGGGAATAGGGGCTTCTTAACATGCGACCCGGCGCCACATTTACATGTACACAAGTGACTAGTGGCTCTGAGCAGACTCGGAGGGATCGTGCAGTGGAAATGGCAGAACTGACCGTAGAGGGTACGAGCGTGTGTCTCGTCAACATACTACCCACCCGGTCCAGAAGATCAAGGTTTTCACGTCGAGTCTCGCCAGGTGATGGGATGAATAAAGCCGATGGTGAATGAAGCGGATGGGTGACAGGGAGAGGGGATAATGGAACCGCGTAGGACGTGAATGGCACGGATGACAAAATTCCGAGTTGATAGATCAATATGTTCATACCATGAACCCGTACCATCATGGTATAACGACGGTACTACGATCCTTCGTATTATCTCAGTGTGCCCTCTTTACCCACACCTTCGTTTGTCGTGTGGGAAGGCTACCGCGTTCGTTGTCTGACAACAGAGACGACACCAGGGACGAGGTTGGAAAGTATCGACCATTTGGCATCATGGCTTTGTTCATATATTACATATGTGACTAGAGGAAACAACCAAAAAAGTGAGAGATAACTACTAACAGAATAACTCAAAAGCCAGTATAACCACTCCGGAGAGCATCTATTCCGCAGTACCCGTCTTCAAGCGCCACATGCCATTCTTACCTCGAGTCAAACCCTCAAACTCGAACTTACCACGGAGAAAATCTACACGTTTTACTCCCTGCATCCCCTCCGCACTGTCACGACAGCGTTCATAGTATGCTTGCGTGAGCGTCTGTCTATCTTCATCGTCCAAGTCCTTGTTGTAAAAGTCATCTTTAGATAGACCCTTGTCGAGCGCGGCAAAGAGCTGCTGGAAGAGATCTGCTAGGGATATAAACGGTGTACCGTTCGCTGTTATGTCGATATACCAGGGGAGACGTGGGTGATACAGCCGCATATACTTGGTAGGTGGGAGCGTGACAGAATGGTCCATGTCACTCGCAAGCGGAGACCTATCCAAGTCCCGGAACACGAGCGTCAGGGGGTTACGGCGCAGGTCATATATTGTTGGGGGACTAGATCTGTCATGATGGAGAAAGGGATGAAGGTTCAGCTTAGAGCTGTCGGTAAACTCTGTGGGTGATATTGAATGAACAGAAGATGAAACCTAACGAGAGTTTGACTAACCGTCGACAGCCCGTGTATTGTTTGACCAGGACCGGAACATCGACGCAAGACCAGATTTGAACTTGAAGTCGCGTCTCCAATGTCCAGGACGTTCGTAATACATCCCGGGGTAACCGTTCGAGGAAGTCGAACGCGAGAGGGTCGATGAAGGAGTATGCATGGCAGCTAGGTACGGAGCGAACGCCTGTACGCCAGGATTCCTAGCATGGTGGTCAAACAGTGGTGATAGATCCCGTTGTGATGGCCATGGTGAGTTACCATGATGAGAATTAGCTCTCTTGCGAGTGCTTGATGGAGCTGCAGCCAAGGTGTGTGCTCTACGAAGCGCGAACTGGTCGTGAGCTTGCGCTTCCGCCTGCATGGGCTGGTGTGGGATATAAGGGCTAGGCATCGATTGGTGGGGGTAACTCTGAGGGCCGTAATTTTGACCCCACGCAGCATATGGAGTAGGTGGGTGGGGAATATGGTAATTCCTGCACATCAGATGAGCAAGATGGAGAGCAAGTCAGGTATTGATAAAACATACCCAGGAAGTGCAGCCCCCCATGGATACTGTGGCGTAGTCATAGGTGCAGCGTAAGGCGCCTGTCCGCCCGAGAATACAGTGGCACCTGGAGGTGGCGGGATGCTTGCAGGCCCCGAGCCATTATTAGCATTCACCAAAGGCGGCATATCGGCCCACATGCCGTCCATGGTCAAGTCCAGTAGTGACAGACAAAGAGTGAACGTTTTGTCTTGAAATCAAAAGACGAGATGCGGCAGTGTCACTGTGCAAGGCTATCCAAACAATGCACCCGTGATCTGCTCTAGGGTCGAAGTTTTAATGTGGCGGGGGACTGTGCCCGGATCCAAGTTCGTTTAACGCTCGAGGTCGTGGCGTCTAGCTAGAAATCCATCGAATGCGAGTATCTTGGTACGATGTTGTGCGAGTGAGTAGAAAGATACCTGAGCATACCTAACAAGGCAACTGTCCAACGCCGTAAATGATGACGCGACGTCGATGACGAGTCAACGTTTCAACGCCGGAGGTTACCAGCAGTGCATGACGTTGACCGTAACCTTCTACACCCCCAGTATTGGATATGTTCAGCACCCAGTGTCAATGTTCCCTCTTAGTAGGACACGTGGAAATAGAGTCGAGTTCATCTTCCGACGACAGAAGCTTCAAGTTTCGCGATGTGGGTCCCAGTTCAAGTTGCCGACAAACAACGGTTTATTACGCCCATCTTTCCGTTGACCTTAAATCCCTGCCCACGACGCCCAAGTGCCCCAGTACTTTGCAAAAAGTCTGCTAGCCCGCGGTCATCTTAAACCATACTCCACTTACCGTCCTCTAGCGCGGTAATGGTCCACTCGGACCCAAGGGACAGACCTTACGGTGAGTCTCGCTGGGACAGTTCTCCATTACTCGTGTTTTCTTGTTTGCGATGCTAGATGCCATGGTAGATTGTGTCCAGAACGCCAGACCGACTGTCGTGCCATAGTTCCCCACCCTCTACCCCCAAGCTTCTGTCGCCTGTTTCCGGCGTACTCACTGCGACGAAATGGTAAGTTTGTCAACGTTTTTATTTGCCCAAGTCTGTATATATTTCGTGCAAGTCGTTTGGAATCGGTAAAAACAATGAATTTTTTCCTATTACGCGTAGTGAGCACTGGTGACTGACGAGTTAGAAGCTTAGTCGCAGCACGCATCAGACCGCCTTATTCTCGTCGATGGCACAGGGTAAGTGGGGACGCGATCGAGCACGAGGCAGCGACAGCGAGTTAGGTACCCTGTTAGCCCCGTCATGGGCCCTTGGCACGCGTCGTGGCGGTCGAAGCACATCCATCAACACGTGTATGATATTCCCCAGCCAAAGACACGGAATCATCTAAGCGGTTTTTACAAGCCACCAGTCTTCTGCTCCGCCGTGTTCTGGTTTGGGACACCGTGTGCCCAACAGGTACTGCTTCTTTCGCGAGTCCACTTCAAGTTGGTCGTGAAAATAAAACTTTCTACTGACACGAGGTGGAATGTGCCTTCTCGCTCGGGTGCTTGTGACTGATCCAGGGATTCTTTCCGCCCTCCGCTCTACAGAAGAGACGACGGGAATGGGAAGGTACCATGCTATCTGCTTTAATCACATTGCCAGCATGTCTCATTAATATCTACCCTCGGGATTTTAGCAGGGTACCCCATGTTTCGGCTTGGGTGTTTCCAGTTGGACGGACGAGTCCCTCGTGAGACTTTCCTGTGGCCACTGACCTCATACCAAGTTAAGTTGGTGAGACAAAGTCTCTAGGGAACCGGCTCCCAGCAATCGATCTACAAGCGCAGTCGCCAACAGCAGCAGCCACACTCCAAAATCTCAACTTATGCGATAGTGCGGGTCATACGGAGAATATTCGATATATGTAGACATCTTAGAAGCACCCCCTTTGAGTTTGACTGAAGCGTGATTAAATTCGGGGGCACGAGGTGGTTTGGGCAAGGGCCCATCATGAGACCCAAGTACATACTCATCCTCTTATTCAACACATTTACCTCATGTGTATTTCGTCACCCTTCACAAGCGTTTCGGCATTGGAGGGTGAGCGCACCGTCGGCCACGGGAGTACCAACCCAACTGCATTGTCTTTTTCTCAAACTAGTTTCAGAATCGGTGTACACATCGCACTTGGGAGTACAAGTGAGACTAGTCACTGACGTGCAGGATGTACACCCTACCACTCAGGTCGACCGATCAAAGGCGGCCTGCCGCGGAGTCGAGGACGGCGGCCGGACGACTTTAAGCCGGTGCTAACGATTTTCCCATGGCCTCATGCACATGAGTTCAAAGTCTGTTTGCACGTGCCCCTGCTGCTTCCATTCTTTGCTTCCTCATGATCATCGACATCCGTCGCAGGCGGGAGAAAAAATATATATTTATACGCTTTTTCGTTGCCCAGCGCTCGAGCGCGTAACCAGTGGCATGGGAAGTTAGCTAACATGGTGACAAGGAAATTCTCTTCTCATTTCGGTTCGCCTGCATACCACTGGCAAGTGCCGTCGGGTGGCGTCGCAGTATCAAGCTACTTGAAGGCCTCTATGTACAGGGTGACAGATAGGTATAACTATATACAGATAAAAACGAGGGGAACTGAACGAGAGGAACTGAGAAGAGTGTATCGCGGAAAGATTCTGAGGATACATATGTTACAGTGACACTTACAGCTGGGAATTCCGCTGTTAAAGATAAAAATACATCCGTAGGTATGGTGAAAGAATAAGAGAAAATGGGGTTAAAGTCGATGGGGCAGACGCACAGATGAACTCCAGATGATGGACATATCAGAAGGCGGACAACGAGGACATGAACGCGGAAAAGTCCGTGTCCACGGCGCCAAGTACAGGTTTTTCTGAACAGTCGAAAGAAAATGGATCTCTCGGGAAGTGAGCAAAGTTAAGTTGAGAAAATAGAGGTTCGTCGCCAGCATTCCCATGGACAAAATCGTTCAGGCCAGCTGTATATTGTTGACCACAATGCTGAAGCTGAGTTGGTGCGAGGGAGAACGGGTTTAGAGCGAAGGGATCCTCGGAGTCCAACGTACAATCAAAAGCGGGTGACGGCGACAACGCTTGTGGTGTAGTGGGTGAACTGGAGAACGGGGACGATACTGGTGTCCAATCGCTGCCATAGGCAGGGTCGAAGCATAGGGTCGGGGTGTGTACTCGATCAGTTGGGGTTGATGGATAGCCGCTAATGTCCGCACTTGTGGATGATATCGAATCGCCGAAAGCCACGTCAAACATGAAGGGGTCAAGCTCCTGAAACTTTGGTTAACGTGATGATGTCTTAAGAGCTCAGAGCACTTACAAAGGAAGGTTGTGATTTGTGAGGGAAAGAATATTCATGGCAAGGAGCGAATGACTGTAAACTTGAAAGATCTGGACAGCTGTGTGAGGCAGCCAAGGGCGCGGGCTGTGCCTGCCCGACGTGTTTCGAAGAAGGCTGACTACTGGTTGAGCGTGTTCGACGGGGAGTGGAAGGAGAGGGGAGGAACTGCTTCGACTGAGCATCGTCTATGGGCGCCGACGAGGATCTGCGGTATGAAGAAGCGGTGACGGGAGCCTCGAATCTGGTGACGACTTCGGGAACATGGGTGCGATCAAATTCTTGAATAGCAGCGTCAAGGTCTGCTCCCTTCTTTCCTTCAACGAGTAGCTCCGCGATCTTTGCACAACGTTTCATATCCTTGGGCTCTACTTCTCGAACCTTTCGTTTCTCGGCAGCTCCCTTGGTCTTACCATGGGACGGTCGGAAAGCGTATTGGGGCCACTTTTTCCTGTGCTCCTCCAACGCCTTCTTTGCCTTTGCATGCCATATTTGACGTTCATCGTGGGGCATATTCTGCCAGGTAAGACCAATGATCTTTGATAGGGTGCTGTGATTGGTCTCGACGTCGGTGGAAACGTGTTGGCTCTTGATGAATGAGGAACGGAAAAGAATGAAGGCATTGGGTGGGCGGGGTATATGATCTTCGCCTCGTTTTTTACTGTGAGCAGGGCGGCGAACGGAGGACTCGGAAGGGGAGGATGGGAATAGGATGGGTTCGAAAACGGCTTCAATAGCGAGTGGAGGATCGATGAATGTGCCGGGTGTCATGTTCGGAGCAAAGGCAATGCTCTGAGACGCAGGCTCGACTGGGACAGCCCAGGTTAGTTGAGCGCCTACGGGTCATAAGTAATTGCGTCAGTACCGCACCAGACGCTCGGGAGGTAACATACGATCGGTGTCATCGGACTTGGTTTGCCTGGATCTCTCGGCGGGCATTGCTGGAAGAAGGGGGTATCGCAAATGGGCGGGAGGGTGCAAAGAGAGAGGGACCGAGAGCGAATCGGCGGGGGTAACACGAGCAAGGTCGATTTGGACAGGAATGATTTATAGGGAATGATGTACGTACACGGTAATTTGAGGACCCCCCGATTAGTTGTAAGTCGTCCGATCTACCGAAAAACGGCATAGCGTAGGCAATAGAAGCCTAAGTATAAGATAACACTTGCACACCCAGGGATTATGACAACTCGCTAGCTCCGGTACGGTATGCAACCGAATGTGGAACATCACCTGAAAATATTATCAGACTGCTAAGGATGGCTACTTACTCAAGTACTACATACTACTCACGCTGCAGCTGCAGGTGCCTGTACGAATGTTGTCCAGTGAATATAGTAATTTTGAACCGAGAGATTGATCCATTCTAAAGTTGGGTGCAGAGTCGGACATCTAATCAGCTTCTACGATCAGCCTTCTCCGCCACCGTCAGTAGAGGGTGGATATACTTATGTTCCTTATGGCCTCCTTATCTCACACTCACTTTCCTTTTACGTAATTACTTCCTTTTGATTCCGTACCGGAGGTATCTCTGCCCTTCGGCTAAACTACCTCGAGGCTCATTTCTCTATGTCTCCATAATTCCTTTTTTTTTTCCGGTGCCCTGGGCCCATCGACTTGTTTTCTATGCACAGATAGTATCGTCAAAAAGATACAGCTAGTCGATGAAGCGTGGCATGTGGATGAGATTTGTTCCTGGTCGGCCACTCGGAAGAGAACAAGTCCAACCTTATATCGCTGTCGTTACCGTTCTTGGAATGTCTTATATATCTTCGTCGACCACTGTTGCCGTGTCGCAAATATTGAGCACGTTTCTCAACGCCCGACGTACTGGACCAATGATCGGTTGTTAGCGCTAAAGCGCTCCCACTAAGCAACCTTTATCGAGATTCATCAAAGTTACCATCTCTCTCCGGAGCGATTGCACACACCTTTGCCGGACAACAAACGTGTTTGACGGCTGTGCTCTCCGTTGGACACCACACACCTTTGACCTTGCATCAACGCGCTCAGATCTACTGAGCTATCGATTGATGACGGTCACCATCCTTCACATCACTGGTACCCACATATAATTATCGTTACCCACTGCATCATCAGATCCAGTAGTTTCAAAGTACGGTCAGCACAACCAACGTGGATATAGTTAGTCGGCGCCTCATTGACATGTAACTTTCCCCCTGGAACTCGGTAACAGTTTCACCGTCTCTAAGTTAGTTCAGGCAACAAACATTGTGACTTGATCAGGGCCTGCGGAATGGCCCTCTTCATGACGTTCCGCCCCCCTTCCTAACAAGATCTATCTCAAACGCCACTGTCGGTCTCTCCTCGCGACCTTCACAGCAGCCACGGTTGGGTAGCAACATTGAAATTCGGTCAGGGGGCGCGACGTCGCTACTACCGTCTTAGCTAGATGCTTCTAGTGATAAGCACTACGACGGAGTTAAACTTCGCGTAGTATCACATCTATATTCACAACCAACATCGCCCCATAGGTACCACTCGTATGTGGCGCTCTGTAGCAGATCGGTGAACGATTCAAAAGCCACGGGACCCCTTTCCTACAAGTTCATCAAGTAGGTTGGTCATTTTCCAACTCAGAAAACCACTACCACCCGTACTGAAGCATCTAATGCAATTTTTGGGTATTGCGCGTCATCTACGCGATTGTGGTTTCGTTATGCGCCTGGGGCACCGACTTCAATTTCTTCACGAAACTACTTACAGATCTTCTGTGAGTTCTCCAGTACCCGCCTGATCACAATGTCACAACTCTCACACCTTGACCGTCCACCTTGCGAATTTCAGTCTGCCCATGGCCGACAGTCCTGCAGCCTACATACTTCGAACAGAAAGGTCACTGATAACAAGCTTAGTTTCAGTTTTCATCTCGCTGGGTAAAAGCCTTCGCGAACATGTCCAATCACCGCGGGGATGGTAACACTTTTATGGCATTCCGACGAATGATTTCCTCCGCATAAAAGCACCTTACACGACCGTCCTTCCTCCTAAAACACCCCAATGCCCCCGGTGAATGATCGCCATCATAGGAGCCTCGTGTTTTACAGTGCAAGACTTCTGCATCTTAATCAGCCTATTCTCATGGTACCCGTTGGCGTTAAACGGGACTAATAGTCGAGTCTGGATCCATCACTTCGTTATGATCACACTTGAAGCTTGATCGATTGAGCGATGAAGATGAAGATGATGTGGTCAGTGAACAAGTACCAGTGCAATCTGTAATATATGTTTTTGTGGGATAGTATCGAAACGAACAACCTTGGGACTAAGAATCAGTGTCATGATCCTTAAAGTTTGCTGCTTGGTTTCGTAAGTTTTCGCGAGGATCCGCTCTGCCTCCAAGCGGCGGTCTCAAACGGCGATCAAGTGAAATTAGCGAAATCATGAGATAGTGACGGTAAGGACTTGCCAGGACTAGCGATGCTGTACTGGTGTGTGGTCAGAAAATTTTAATCCATGAGAACCAACTTGAATAAAAACCCAGGCGCAACGCTTGCACGCTTGCGGAGTTACCGCTGAGGTCACCGCTACATCTACAGAGTGAGTACTTTGTCAATCAAAGGAAGTGGCGCTGCACACCCACAACGCTCACGGGATTCGATTTCTATATATATATAACACTATTCCTTCTGATGCGCGGTTCCGGCTCTCGATGCAAGCTTGCCTATATCCGTATGAATCGCGAGCTAGTGCCGTTTGGCGATGGCTTCGCATTCAAAGGTTTTGGGATAATGAAGACGGCAGCGTGATTTCCCGGAACTTGGATTCTGGAAACTCCAACCCCGATCAGTGACCATGGCGGCCACCGCGCCTCCAAGTGATAAATGATAAATTTTAGTTCGTCTCTGCTCTCAAGACTGGATACGTACCTAGAACCAAGTCGACCATGTGTGCATATGCATCTTGGTCTCTGAGGGGATTGTCGGATATCACGGGTTTGCGGAACAGCCGATAATCAGCCAGCAATTCCCAGAAACTGTAACTTCACGTTAGAGAAAGAATATGGACCGTTTGCGCACTTGCCATAGTGGACGTCAAAACTCAGAGCACCGAAGGTAGCCAAATCCAAAAAGCGTACAGTCGTACATACTCTGAGTAGTCGCAGTGTTCGTTGACTTGAAAGTCGTTTTAAGACTGACGTTGTCGGATGATCCCAAGTCCCGTCCACCGTATAGTAGTTGTCTTGCGCTGACTCACCGATATGCAACCAGAGTCGCATGCAGAAAAAGAGGGAGCGGCGGCGCAGAAAGAGTGGCGCTTTGAAGTGCGAACTTGACGGCGTTGCTTGTCCCATGGTCGTGATGGTGTCGTACAATGGCAGCACTTCAATATTTGAATCCAGGGTGGCCGTGGTGCAATATTTTCTTGACCTTGAATTAAGGTTAGGGTTAGATATACCACTCGCACTAACTAGTAACCTCTTTGCTATCCTATCCTCTACGCGTTTGCACACCTGAGTATTGATGCCTGTATGGGCGTATGCTGAACTCACTCCGAAGAACACCCGGTCTTACTCGCAGACTGCACACTTCCTCACCATCAACGGCCCTTGCACGGAAACAAAAACATGATCAACCATCTAGTCACGACAGGCAACGAGCCGTAGTCCCCGAGAGCGCGAGGAGCAAAGAAGTCGTCCGAAGAACCGTTAAGCATGGTACGCCTTGCATGTTTACCAACTAAACACTCCCGAACTGACGAGGAAAAAAAAACACAGTCAAACGCAACGAGCTAGGGGTGCAAATGCTCTCGCGCGAGCTTCACGCGCAGATATTCAAGAACACTATGTTTCCTGCGCCAGAACCTGCCTTTGTGCAGATCTCGCGTGATCACTTACAGATGCACGGACTGGATCCCAAGCAGGGGTCCGTCCTTCCAGATACCGGATTCACTCTACCCCGCCTGCAAGGCTCAGATCTCGATGAACATTTTCACTCTATAGGCATGCGCTCCGCTCAGCCGTGGTTATCCCTCGCCAAGGATCTTTCCACCAGCGAATTACCTCCTAAACCCGAACACTTTGACATCCAATCAGGTTGGACAAAGTACCATTACCTTCCTGACGGATCGAGCTACAGCGAGCACGTTGATTATCCCCACCACGACGGCAAAGCTGAGGAAATACTCGTCTTTGATGTTGAGACCATGCCTCCTTACCACCCCTATGCTATCATGGCATGCGCTGCCTCAAAGAACGCGTGGTACTCATGGATATCGCCTTGGCTGCTGGGCGAGACTGAGGAAACACAGCATCTCATCCCGCTAGGAGAACCAGATACCGCGAGAGTAGTCGTCGGACACAACGTGTCTTACGACCGTCAGCGCATCCTTGAAGAATACAGTCTGAAAGGGACGCAGACCCGCTTCGTCGACACGATGTCACTCCACGTCGCCGTCAAGGGCATATCCTCCCATCAGCGCCCTGCGTGGATGAAGCATCGCAAAGCCAAAGCGGAACAGCTCGAGCAACGTGTAGAGGCTGCGGAGGCAGTGCTCGAGATTATGCGAGATGCAGAGTCCCAAGTGGAGAATGAAGCTGACGCAGCAAAACGTGCACAGCTTCGACGCCTACGCGCAGAACTAGAAGAGAGCCTCCCTCAACTCCAAGACGACTCGGATGCGAACGGCGTGGAGCTGTCGAATAAACGATGGGAGGATCTGACGTCGGCTAATTCTCTAGCGGACGTGGCAAAACTTTATTGCGATATAGACGTGGACAAGGAGATCCGAGGAGATTTCATGAAGGCTTCGAGGGAGGATATCGTGGCGGACATACATGACTATCTCAACTACTGTGCCAACGACGTCTATGTCACACATCAAGTGTTTTCGCAAGTTCTCCCAGCTTTCCTCGAGCGGTGTCCGAGCCCTGTGTCGTTCGCCGGTATCCTAACCATGGGCTCCAGTTTTCTAACTGTCAACGAATCCTGGGAGGAATATCTGCGCAACGCTGAACGGACATATCATGAACTAGAGGTGAAGGTTAAGAGGCATCTTGCGTATCTCGCGGAGGAGGCCAAAGATATGATGGAGGACGGGTCCTGGAAGGAAAGCCCCTGGTTGGCTCAGCTTGATTGGACTCCAAAGGTGGCAGGAAAGTCGAGGGGCGTCTATAATGGCGATGAAGTGGGTAGTTTTGGATCGCGGATCTTTGGCCGAATACTGATAATTTGTAGACTTCTGAGCCAACACCCAAGGTCAACCCCACTACGATCGAGAGTGTTCAGCCCGTGTGGCTCCGTGATATCCTCAAAGATGGACCTCTCAGTCCCAGTAGTGTGAACCGCGTTCTGCCAGTGCTGCTCAGGCTTTCGTTTGAAGGTCACCCCTTGCAATACACTACCGAAGAGAAGTGGCATTTCGTTCGTGACGGCGTGATAACACGGCTACCCAGCGGCGGGAAAAAGAGAATCATCACCGTGCTCGGGATAACCCATGGAGTCCCTTACCTGAAGGACGGCCGTATGGCTTCTTCGGATTCTTCATTAGCCCTTGCTATTGCCAGCGGAGAGCGCTCACCAGAGCTCGAGGCTCGGTTAATTGAGATGGCAAGGTCCTGTGCCAACGAACTGCAGTACGAGCACGATCCTTGGCTCCGTCAACTGGACTGGAAGCTAGCTCCTGTCATCCCAGAATTTCCCAACGTATCTAACAAATCCCCCTCTAAAACTTCCAAAGCACCTAAACCCCGAGTGTTTTGGCCGAAATGGTACTGGGACCTCGCAAAACCTAAGAAAGACCTCCCGCCTGGAACTCTCGACATCACCGTTCGAAACCGCATCTCCCCCATTCTCCTCCGCCTGTCCTGGATGGGACATCCTCTCTTTCACTCCCGTGAATACGGTTGGACCTTTCGCGTCCCCAGCACTGTCGAATTCTCCTCCCGTGTGCAGCCGGCTACATTTACGGACCCTGCTGATGACGCGTTATCCGAGATGACCAAGGACAACGGCGAGGGTTCATTCGTGTTTTACAAGCTCCCGCACAAGGATGGGGAGAAGGCGAACGTGGGGAGTCCACTTTCCAAGACATTCATGGGATATGCCCAGGACGGGACGTTGACGAGTCCCGGCGACAAGGCCAAGGATGCGCTGGATATGAACGCACAGTGCAGCTATTGGATCAGCGCGAGGGACCGGATACTTAACCAGATGGTTGTGTGGCAGAACGAGAAGCTTGATATGCAGTTATACCACCCCTCTTTGACGCGGGCTTCCACATCTTGTCCACCCGCCTCGGAGCAGAAATGGGGCATGATACTCCCCCAAGTCATCACTATGGGTACTGTCACTCGCCGCGCAATCGAGAAGACGTGGTTGACGGCCAGTAACGCGAAAAAGAACCGGGTCGGGTCTGAGCTGAAAGCGATGGTTCGAGCTCCAAATGGATACGCCATTGTCGGCGCTGATGTCGACTCGGAGGAGCTTTGGATATCAAGTTGCATGGGAGATGCACAATTTGGTCTTCATGGGGCCACTGCTATCGGGTGGATGACTTTGGAGGGGACGAAAGCTGCGGGAACGGACCTGCATTCGAAGACCGCGAGTATCTTGGACATATCGCGAGACCAAGCGAAGGTGTTCAATTATTCGCGTATTTACGGAGCCGGGATGAAGCACGCCGTACTTCTCCTGCTGCAGTCCAATGCCAGAATGCAGCCAGAAGAGGCCAAAAAGCTGGCGGAGAACTTGTACGCCTCGACGAAGGGAAAAAATACTCACCGTAACGACATCTTTGGAAGAAAGTTTTGGTTTGGAGGGACAGAGAGTTTTGTGTTTAACAAGCTCGAGGAGATCGCGTTGTCGGACCGTCCACGAACGCCTGCACTAGGGTGTGGCATCACTGCCGCGTTGTCGAAGGAAAACCTCCCTGCCGAATTCGGATCAGACTACATGACGTCTCGCATCAACTGGGTGGTCCAATCTTCCGGAGTCGATTACCTTCATCTGTTAATCGTGGCGATGGATCATTTGATCAAGAAGTACGACATTAATGCACGTTTTCTCATTTCCGTGCACGACGAACTCCGGTATCTAGTTGTGGACGAGGATCGCTATCGCGCAGCCCTCGCGCTACAAATAGCCAATCTATGGACACGATGTTTATTTGCGTTCAATCTCGGTATGGACGACCTACCCCAAGGGGTGGCGTTCTTCTCCGCTGTCGATGTTGACCACGTGTTGCGGAAAGAAGTTGACATGCCTTGTGTCACACCTTCACATCCGACTCCGATACCGCCCGGAGAGAGCTTGAACATTCTCGAAACCCTAGAAAAGACCAGTGGAGGCTCTCTGTGGAGAGATGGTAGAGTGATGGACGCGGAGGATGACACGGCCGCCACTCACAATGACTTGACTGGGTACCAGCGTCCCGACTGTCTCACCCATCGGGCGCAAAGTGCTGCGTTTTTACGTGCCCAAGCAACCAATGAGTTTGCTGAGGTGAAACATCTTGCACAGCAAGCGAATGGGATCGTTATCGATGGCAGGGCAGGGGCAACTACGAGAGGAAAGAAGAGTCGGGGGCGCCCCGCCCAGATTCCCGATGTTGACCACAATGTCTGGGAGGCAATGCAAGAAGTGATGAACCATGGGCATCTTCATTAATAGGACGAGCACGGGGACACTTTTTTTTGCGCCAAGTACTGCTTATCGTATTGTAGCATAACTATATAGAGTACATCGCATTGTAATGGGTGTGGATATTATTATAATTGTGGGTCACGACTATGAGTTCAGGGTCCATTGTGGGCGTTGAGGGCGACGGCATCGGGAGCCGACGAGAGCGATGATTGAACGGAGGCTTCGTCGTGGGCAACGATATGTTATCAGGCGCCCCGCCTTGATATATTTGATGACCGCCATCAGCGCAGTATCCCGACGCTTTCCTTTTTAGGCTTAGTTATCCCGCCCTATTTACCTAATATAGTAAGCCCGCCTCTCAGCATCAATCAGTTGACTTGCTTCTTGCCATTTAGTTCGGTGTTCGCTGTCCCGCCAGTCGTCCGCATGCAGTTTTTATCTCCAACATCGTTGACAGCCGTAAGCTCTCAAGCGCGCAGCTGGCGGGATATAAGATCCCGCCCCATGGCTCATCGAGTCACCAATCCCCCGCATCACCATCTTCCGACGCCCTCCGACCCACTCTTACTGACTCCTCTGCAACGATGAACTATCGCAATGACTCACCTGCTCACTACAAGTCATGGACCCCCGGTCCATCGCACTCAAGCTCTTATGGTCACTCTTCTTGGTCCGCCTCGAGCGCCTCATCGCCAGCACCAACGCCCAGTACTCCGCACCTACATACCGTATCTCTCCCTCACCCCAACTCCGCTCCGCGGTACTCTTCATCAGGCTCATGTATGACTACTTTCCTCTGTAGTTTACTCTAGATTTCGTCACTCACTTCACTTTAGACCCTTCCCCTTCAGATTCCAGTACATCGAGAATCCTCTCTCTCAACCCCCTTCTCTGTTATACTGGGGTTGCACCCATATGTTTTAACGTTACAAGAGATGTACAATACATCCAACTGCGCCCAGGGTGCTCTTCCAGCTTGCTTCAAGCATCTGCCTTGAACCCAACATGCACTCGACTGCTACTCAGCATACCCCAGTTGCCGTCGTGGCCTATAGAAGTCACGAACTCTCGTGGTGTCACCGTGTATGATGTCCTCGTGAAAATACGCGATGTCCTCAACCGGGGTGTTTCTCCAATGGAGACCACGGTTAGTGGCTTTGCCTCTGAATATTTCAGAGCTAGGACACGTACTGACCCCTGCGAATTTGCGCAGGGGGTAAAAAGGATGGATTTCCTTGGTCCTAATGTATATTTCGCCGGTCTCTCGCGAGCCCGTGATGGATCAGATCGCTGGGACGTGTACTTCTCGCCAAGTGCTTGAGTCCATCTCCACTCCATATCGGAGATCCCGGATTGTGCTGGTCGCGACTCCTCAGGCTGTTCAGTCCTTCCCCTTGCTTTCGGACTTGTGGACGATCTGTCGCCATCTCTCGTCTCAACTTCTTTATCTGTATCTGCCTGGACTCTGCTCTTGTCTTCCTGCTCTGGTTGTTCTCTCCGCCTTGCTTTCCGGTTGTTATCGTGGAGTTGCTTATCTCTAGCTGTGCTGTATTCCTGGTTTTGTATTGGTATTATTGCTCTGGTTCTCGCTTGCTTTACTTTAGACTGCTCACAATCTAGGACTTTACATTTGTAGCTCTAACTACAACTTACTACAACTTGTAACTCATTGCCAATCCACTCCTCTACTTATCAACTTATCTTCACTTGAAGGACGATGGTGACTCAGTGTGAGTAGTTAATTTTGAATATTTATAAATGGTCGATACACAAAAATCAATCCACGTGACTGGCGCGTCTGATTGAGACCCAGACGCGCCCAAGCTTCAAGTTCATCTTCAACGACAACTTCCACATAACCCTACCCGCCCGGCTTGCAGAGCAAGAAAATACACCATTTTGTACTAGACACTCGTTATGTTTACCTTCACTCATTCGAGGATGACCGCGATCTTTTCTTTCTCCGTCTTTCTCTACTTCGCTGCCGAGCCAAGTGCTGCGAGCAAGACACTCTCCAGCAACAGGACTTCCAATCAAACAGCTTCGATGCATTTAAATCCAGCAAAATACGATCACCTTGAGGTAACGCCGACGACAGCGCAAAAGCCCAGGTTGTCTCGCAGACGACGCGATGGAGGCACCCCTACAAAACGTCAAAACGACCAACCGACTCCCGAACCGACAGGGGCTTCTTCGACCTTGACAACAGTGTACATATCAGGCCCAAACGAGTTTGCATTACTGCTCCCTGGAAACGATGGTGGTCTGTAGTCAAGCATAACCGTTGACACCCAATCCTCGAACTGATGACTGGACTTTCTTTCTCGCAGAGCTGGTATCTGACGCAGAGGACGATGGCGTTGTCTTCTGCACCAGCGGCTCCGGTTGTGCAAATCCGTTTCCGACCGGGTTCATCACCGGATCAGCAGTCGAAGAAGCAGCCGACGGTTCATACATACAGGTTTGAGGTTTTTGCAATATGCCCGCCAGACCTGTCACGAGCTCTGCCATCAGATAACCGGCTGCATGGACTCGAGCCAATTCCCCTTTGCACAAGGTGACGACGGTGGTCAGTTTGACGTCCGGTTTCCCAACGGTGCCCAATGTACTTTTGGCGGTTATGGCGCGAGCTTCATCGAACAGTAAGTCGATGCTCCTTCCACGCTTGCGGTAATCAGCGATCTTCAACCTGGCATCATTTCCTCAGGGTAGAACCAGATGCGGCCAGGTTCTGTATGCGATGTTGTAAGAACGCAGACGACCAAGAGAACTGCAACTCCCATCAAGATCGCGCTGGTTGTCCGGTTGCGATTCCAGGTACCTACGAGTTTGGAGAAGTCGGTTGCTCATAGTATCGCAGCCCTGTCGTGCCTCACGCTGGATCGTGGGTCAAGAATCTCGCCTTGTGCCTCGCTGGAGATTGGAAGGAGGGGGAGATACACTGTATCGTCATGACTAGTATTACAGATAAGAGGGAACTGGTCAGTACATACGTGATAATGGGAGAACACAACAACCCGTCGTGATAACTATACAACCATGAGTCCGTATATTCACCATGAATGAGTTTCGACGATCCAAATGCGCCGAAAGCAGGATTTTGTAGGTGATGCCAAGATGTAGAATGGGATCAAGAGTGTTGCAAAGGAGCGTGTGTGTAACGAAGGTCCAACGTTCAATTTCAAGCCTTGCCAAAGACAAGCTTCCCAGTCTTAACGCCATTGACATGCTTCTCCACCTCGATACCGATGAGCCTGGTTTTGCCATGCAGCCAGTCCAAGCGACGGACTCCACCATCCCATCCGCCGCCCATCTTCTGGCACCTCTTTTCGTAAGCCCGGGTAACCTTACGTTGGGCCCGGCTTCCGTGACCTAATGACTCCCATTCCTGAGGAGTCACCCGAGTGAGGAGCGTTGTATGAAGAGAGTACAGCAGATCGAGATTGGTGATGTTGGCGGAACGGCTTTTGGTCGGAGAGGAGCCGACGTAGAAGCCGGAGCCACTCGGGCTGGAGCTCGACGGACCGACCACAACGGGCCACGGGAACTTATCGGAGCGAAGCACGATGCGGGAGGAAGCTGGCGTTGGCGGATCAGTCGCAGGTTGGGCAAGCGTGTGTGCAGGCACGGCTGTATGTGTCGTGCGGTCGAGCACGGTGCGCGAGGAAGGTGTATATGTTACGTCGTATGAGATGGGTGCGCTGTGTAGTCGGGTAGATGCGAAAAGCGGATGCATGTGTAGAGAAGAGGGCCGTACGACATGCGGGTCCATGCTTCCTGCGTCTGGGGAGATTCGTCAGTCAGACGGATGGAGAATTTTAAAATGAGGGAGAGACGTACAAGAGTGAGCTGATCCGGTGGCAGACGACACGCTGCCTTGCCAAGCTGGATTATGTCTCAGGGACGGCCGCCTTTCGTATCTCACATGTTGCGAAGAGCTGCCTCCAGATGAGCCTGGCCGAGTCATCCCGGGAAGGATTGAAGAGCTCGAGCTAGTCCGGGACGATGGTCCAAACGATAGCGACGGTGCTACGGAAGGAGCGTGCATGGCATAATTTGCAACTAGTTTCAGACAGTCGGTAAACGGATGCTGATACTTGGACACGGTCAACACTTACGATGTTCGGAGGACTTGTAGCTTGCGCGCCGGTACAAAGGGGATCGCTCAACCTTTGGTGGTGTCCCGTACCTCACTTCGGCTGTAGAGCTCGATGCCTGTGCCGCCGTCTCATAGGCTGCAAATCGCAATGGCGACGGAGTGGTGGTACGTGCTGAGTAGCTATTGCTACGCTTGGTCTTCAGCCGGGGGGGAGCAGTGGGTGCAGTGGGTCCCGTGGTGCTCGAAGTTGCGTAGATGTAGTTCGAAGTCGGCTGGGAGCGAGAGCGCCAGTGGGACTTGGAGGACTGCTCGCGACCAGGAGAACTGTCACGGGAGTGACTGCCACCGAAGATGTAGCGCAGGTAGGAGGTCATGATGTTTTGTTCAATGAATCGTGAAGCAAAAGTACACAAATGTAAAGTCGTTACCCTTGGAACTGATTCCAGGAGAGGGATAAACCAACAGTGACATCGTATCCGACTACTTATAAGCATGATAATGAAAGTCCACGAGGGTCTGGAACAGAGATAACTTCGTGTTCTAGGCGTTTTCTAAAGCGATGAATTGAAGTAAGAGGTCCCCCAGAATCGGTGGGTCGCGGCGATATTCCGCCATGCTGCGGGACATGTTGGGAGGAACACAGGGCCGAGGAAGGCGTCGTGGCAAAGATTGCAGAGTCTCAGATCCCTTCAGATATCCATTTGGGTACATTTGGGGGTTGTTGTAACCAATTATACGTCTTACACGCGTCCAGGAAGTCCGCGTGTGGTGGAGAAGCGATGTGGCCAATCATAAGACCGGCGAACTCTACGCAAAGCTTTGCCTTGTCCGAAAAGGAGGCATTATTCCGTCAAATCAACCAACTGAAATGTGAAAGGCTGCGTACATGAATAGAGGTTGCACCCGTTTTCGTTTCTTACAATCCTTCTAGAGTCACTCTGAGTCATTTTTTGCCAATGAGAGGCCTGCAAAGTGAAATGCGACAAGAACGTAACTTGACGGTTTCTGACATATTATGATATTCTGGTGATAATCATTGAGGTAAAGATGGATTGGTTTGCAACAGCCAGCGTAGCGACCAGGATTGAATCGGTGTTCAATGTTCGCTTGAGGCACTTTTGTGAAAACTTTGATCATCACCCGAAGTTACTTCCCGACGCGCATGGAGGACGCATGTTCGCCTTTTATGGTTATGGCGCATAGGGCGGCACCACCCTCTTGGGTATGTCCTGTCGCTTGGATGCGCACCCCCTAGTATGATGGTATTTACTCTCAATATTTAGCCATATACATTTCTGCCATGTGATGGGGCCTGAACATTTGAACTTTGAAGGCGCCTACTGTAACATGTGGCATGAACTAAGTTTCCGCGTTAGCCTGCCTCACTTCTCCTATCGGCGTTTCATACCCACGTATCTCTCCATGAGGGACACTAGGGGGGACATCAGTCGGCGGACACCCTAATCGACGGATGAAGCTCAGCAATCGGAAGCCAAACGAGATGAAGGCATCACAATCAATGTGAACAATCAATGTGAATCCGGTCTAGACCACCCAAACGCCGGATAGACGCAACCGACTGCCTGAAGCACACAAACACGACACGTACACATGTTGACGCATGGCAGAGAGGGATGAAGTCATTCAAACAGGCTGGCGATATGAAGAAGATCGTTTCCTGGTCGATCGCTGATCGTAACTTTTCGTGTTCTCCTGTGACGCGATCTGCGGAAGCGCATGGCTGAGTGAGGGCCGCATAGCCTGAACGTACAGTTTCTTGAGGCAGGGATTTTCGTTTTGACGACTGTTCTTCCATTGACCAGGACAACCCTTTCGAGACGATGCCATGAACCTATTCAAGGATGAAAGCGCAATCATCCCGTGACAGGAACGTGTCCCTGGATGCTGATGGTAGAGGAATGTGTACTCCAAGTATTGTAGATTCATCTGGGGGATCAGGGGAATCTGCGTTCTTTAACGGGAGCTCTGGTCCGACCTAACAGAACATGGTAACAAAGGCGAGGATATTGTTAATCAGAAAACCAAGCCGTGCTGCAGCGTTGCGTAATGCAAATGCACTTTGTGAAACTCTGGTCTAGCGCACCTGATTTTATGTAGAACATGTGGCAGGATAAAAACCTTTTGCCGAGACCGATGGAAAACCTACGACCCGCCATCAGAACATCGCAGAAAAGAATGCAACACACTGCGTGAACATGTAATTTTGTAACTCTGTTGCATGATGTTTCTTTATCGAACTTGCCAAGTTACTTGGTGGTGTGCAGTCACTGACCTTGGCGTGATGGGATTTGTTTGGCAGGAGCTTGTGATCCAAACAATATCAATGCTGTACGGCACTTTGAAACCAACCTTCCTTAGTGTTACTTCACTCAGTTACTACTATTAGGACAGACCATCCACGACCAATCTAGCGCTACAGGACTATGCATGTGACACTTCAAAACATTTTGAACAGTCTTCACCTGAGTCCTCCGCAAACTGACCAATCCCGCCTAGCTCCGAATTTGGAAGGCGTTGGCGAGGATGTCACGGTAGTGTATCGTTATCGAAAGCAGAGGGGTGTGAACCTCGGTAAGAAACTGGCGGTAATCACAATGGACTGACATCCTACCGTGGACAGGTTCCTGGTTTGTTCTTGAGCGGTGGATCACAGATGCACCGTTCCGATATGCTGTATCTCCCGGACAAAGCGACTTGGATGTTGCCAAGGGCTCTCACGCGAAAGAAATCCTGGAGCGCCATTGGGATTCGTGGATTACAGGTAACGATTTCAAGTGGCTCGCGTCTAGGGGCATAAATGCCGTGCGGATCCCTGTGAGCTCTGTCCCACCTCGTCTCGTTGGGGGCCAGATTCACCTGAACACGCGTGACAGATTGGTTATTATCATTTATGTGGGATAGATAGCTCGTTATTGCAGAAGACGGACTTTCAAGGATTGGAAGAAGTTTTTCAAGGGGCTTGGCCGCGGCTCGTGGGAGCGGTCGAGACTGCCCAGCTACACGGAATTGGCGTTCTCTTTGGTTTGTGACCTGCACATGGCCTCTGTTTCCCCATTTTCCTGATACGTTGAGTCACAGACCTCCATTCTGCTCCCGGAAAGCAGAATCAAGACTCACACTCGGGAACTTCCTCTCCCCGAGTTTCGTTTTTCGACAATCGGTCTAATCTTCAACTCACCATTCGAGTTCTTCGTACTCTGGTATCTGCCATTATCCTGCTGCGTTCGGAACACGATCCCCCTATTCAAAATGTCATCGGAGTCGAGTTACTCAATGAGCCTAGGCCACCGTCCCATCCCGCTTTGAAGGACTGGTATGTAAAAGCTATACAGGAGGTCCGGTCCCTGGATCCAGGGCTGCCCATTTACATATCAGACTGCTGGATGTCTGACGATTATGCCGGCTTTATCAAGTCCCTTCCCAAGTCCACTGCACCGATCTGCCTAGACCATCATCTCTACCGCTGCTTCACCTCATCGGATAACTCGACATCCGTAGCGCAGCACTCTGCATCGCTGACGGATCCGAATGGATCAACGCCGCAAACCTTTGCACGTGTAGCAGGAATGCTCGAGGATGCAGGTGGTGCCTTCGTGCTTGGCGAGTGGTCTGGTGCGCTGAACCCCGGTTCGCTGCAAGGTCCCATCAACGAACGAGAAGAAAGAAAACGATACGTCGCGGCACAGCTTGCTTTATTTGAGCGGTACTGTGCAGGGTGGTTCTTCTGGACGTACAAGAAACAACAGGCCGGAGATCAAGGGTGGTCTTTCAGAGACGCAGTGGAGGCAGGCGTGTTTCCTAACTTTGTTGGCATGCGTCCGACCAAGAATGTTCCAATCGACGATGCAGGAAGAAAAGGTACTTCACTAACTCACGCAATAGGTTGGTCCAGTCTTTTTGTTCATGTTTACGAACTTTCTTTTCAAAGTTTCAAGGCCAACACGTTTCTTACTGGGCGCAGTACCCAGGGCAGTATGAACATTGGCGTTTTGAGAAGGGATACAACCAAGGTTGGGGAGATGCGTATAAATTCCTTCTAAGCAAAGACACGACCCTGGACGTAGTCAGTGAGTTGGGATTCAAGGGTCCTTGGAAGAAGAAGAGGGTATATGAGCATGGGACTGAAAGCGGGTTCAGCAGCAATGTTTGGGAGTATGGTAAGTGGCATACCCAGCCCGTTATCGGGGGTGTCATACTTTTGATGTGGCTTGGCCGTGGGGTTGTTCCTACAGTACTTTTCATCGCGCTGACATCTTGTCTTAGAGCATGGCTACGATCAAGCCGTTCGCGACGCAAACCTTGATTTCCAAAAGACGTATTGTTGAAGTCCCTTGATTCCAGTAGTGTCCCAAAGAAAATCAGAATGCGAATAAGACATCATGTGAAGCGAACCCCCTATCATTCGAAGTACACACCCGTTTTTATCGGCGACGCTCCAGCCCGACATCCGTCAACGAAGATCGTACACCTACAATATCGCTCTCTGGCAGGACGGAGGCAAGACTGAGATCACACATCCTTCGACAACGCGCTTTTAGGAATCAGTTTCTCTGCTTGGCGACACTTGGGTATTCCCCGCTGTTCCCATCACGACGTTGTTTTCATTTCCCCCTCATATCATCACAGTGCGATGTGCCTTACTCGATGACCCTGTCTCAGGGAAAATCGGTCGTATGTTAGTGCCTTGTGCGGGTAGCGGTGGACTTTTGCCACGCAGAAATTTAGACTGATAAGTCTGAACCGTCTAACCCGCATTGCATGGTCACTAGACGTAGGACATGTGTGCATGAACTACCTTCGATCCTGACGCACAGAACGTTCTTTGGTCATATTGCACGGCGTTCTTATGATCACACAAGGGTGACGTAACACAAATTGCTTCTCGTTTTGGTGTCTTTGACTGCCTAGGTCATACATTGTACTAGCATCCTATAGAACAATCCAACGGAAATAAAACGGTATCTTGGTCCTAGAATAAGTTATCATGTCGCGAATTCCTTCTCCAAAGTAGGTGAGCATATGAAAACAAACGTCAGACAGTCGCTAAATCAGAAGATCGCCGAGTTAACCCGTTATCAACTTCCAGTGGTAGAATCCGTCCTCGTCGTGTGTTCTGATCAACCCTCTGAAGATGTGTTTCTCCCGCAGGTAGTCAACACGCTTCACTCCTTGGCTGGCCACCACATCTGCTGAGGAGGGTACACTCCGACATCTCCGGGTGTATGCACGAGCGATCGTAGTCTCCTCTGACAGGCTCAGCTGAGCCCAATCATGCTGAGTTATCTGCCTGTGCAACGAGGAGTGGATCATGTAGAGGACGTCGCCGAGTGTGATGGGGAGCTGTGCGGTGAACGAGGAGTATGCGTCATGCTGGTACTGGATGTCAATTGGCCACTTGTGGATTGCATCATGCGAGATGCGCATTCTGGTGACCGACGGGTACGTCGCAGGTTGTCGAAGCTCGTCTGAAGAAATCAGGGCAGACTGCCCCTGCCCAATCCATTTCAATGGCGTAAACGTCGGAGACGCGAGGTCAAAGTAAAATTCCGTGCGAGGAGCCTCTCCGTTCAGGAGTGGGTGTATCTGGAAGTGGGTAGGCGCGCCAGGGTAAGGTGGAGCGGGGTCTCCCCATGGCCTATAGCCATCGCCAAAGGACCTCCTCCGATTACCCCCTGGTGTCATTGGAGGCTGTAGGAAGGGGCTGGGTTCCATCCCAGCGTGCCATGATGGCCTACGAGCACGAGGCGGAGGATTCCAGTAGGAACCGTCGTAGGAACCGTCGTAGTAAACACCCTTAGGGGTGCTAGGGCCGCCCCCGAGGTACGGGGACGGTGGTCCGTATGGCGACGAGGGGTATAAGGCGGCAGGAGGGATGAAGGGAGAACGTTGTGTGTAAGTACCGTATCCGAGATACGGTGTGGGCTCGAAAGCTGCTGGGGTATAGACGTATGGACTAGACATGACCAGTGTCGTATGATGTGATGGGTTTGATCACGAAGAAGCGCAGGTTTTATCCTGAAATGGGTGGCCGTTAGCCACAGCCATCATTATCATCATGAGCACAGCTTGTCCACTCACCTCACAGCCACGGTCGTCGGAATGGCTCGAAGCCCAACCAATCTTCTTTCGGAGGCTTGGAAATAAAGCAGCGGAGCTGCGTAAACGAGTCAACTGTGGTTTGGTGAGGTGGCTAAACCAGTGGCAACGTTGGTGGCCGATGGGCTGAACTACCAAGGTATTTGGCTTGTCTGGGGGCAAGCTGCCACTCAGCTCAGGACGGGAACCAAGTCGTGATACAGCTAGTAGCAGATTCTGGGTGGGGTATCGCAAATCCTGGGAGGTAAGACTGGAGGGTAGCCGGGAAGGAGCTAGAATGACTCGGTCACGGCTTAGATCTCTCATGAGTCCCAACACAAGCGCTCTGACATTGCCGAATGTGGGGATTTATTTTCTCCGACGCCGAGGGGTGACGAATCCTGCTCTGTCCATGACCCATGATTACATTGATGTGACCAAAGCTGACTATATGAGCACTGCGCCCACTGCCCCGACTAAAAAAATACATAAATATCGTGCCAGTAATAATGGTGATCAGGGTCTAGGATGGCTGTGGTCACTGGTCAATAATCACATAGATCTCGTGCTCGGTAACCTAATTCGTCGAGTCCTGCCAAGTACTGATTGTCGCTCACCGTGATCATTGATCAACAATTGTACAAGCAATTTTTTTGGTCAAGAAGCTCCACTTTCGTTACGTCGTTGTCTGATGTTGATTGACAGAGAGTTGTGCGCCCAGATCCGGTAACGAACTAGGAGCCAGTATTAGCGCGGACCTGGCCGACTGTCTTGCGCGTCACTCACATTGCATTCAAGTGGTTCGCATGATTATAAGCATGTTTGCCACTAACCAACAGAATACATAATGTCGATTTAGGTTCGTTAGTTTTCGCTTTTCTCCGCTGTGAAAACGTCTTTTGATTCTTTGTAGGCAGCGGCGTTTTATTATTCGAGGGATATCAGCCATTGGGTGTTGTCGAGTACCCAAAATGCAACCAAGTACGGGGTCCCGGTGAACGTCATGTCAGTGGTATCGGGTTGCTGGTTCTACACCCGACGGGGGTACGTATATACGATGCTCTACGGCAAACAAGTAGCTGACCGCTACCGATGGATTGTCACACTGGACCAGTACGGTTTGATCATCGACTGCGTAGAATATTTAGATTATTGATTGGGGCACGGTAACGAGTATCACGGAGATCTCCAGCCCATCCTTCCAGGCATGCATTCTTGAAGATTGGCGCCCTCGATCGATCCATTGCTTTGTGCTCGGGTTCCGACGGTCTTGTATCGCTTCAAGCACCCCTTAGGGCATCGTGACTAGGTCCGCACTGGAGTCAATACCTTGGGGAAAATACAAGTTTGGGTGTATTTCTGTGTTTTTCTATCTTCATGTCTGACACCCGCTTTAACCTGCCCATCCGAAGCCTCGTCACGTACTCCGCGATTGTCCTTGATCAGGTTGACCTTGGCCACTTACAGTTAAATCCGGAGGCTGCGATCATATCACGTTCTACAACAACCTTCCACTTGGCAGGTGATCACATCTTCGTTTACAAAAGCCAGATGCTAATCGGGAGCGTATGGCTGGCGTTTGTGGGCTGATTTAGATCACATATGACGCTACCAGCCAGATCCCTTGACAATTCTGTCGATCCCGTCATCAACGGGGGAGATATCCACGTGTTCTTCTCGGTTTCAGTCATGACAAGCTGCGCTTCAGCGCAACGATCTCGAATGCTGAGACAGGAGTATCTTCGGTATGATATCTTTGACATCAATGTGTCGTTACTCCACTCGTCAAGAAGGTGATAGCTGAATAGCAGGGTGCGATACGAACAAGCGCCAGTACACTCCAAGTGGTTTCAAGCGGTAACGACTGTTCAATATGGTAGATGTATATATACTAGTTCTGATTCTTAATGAAATGTGAGACGACTGACAATGAGTGGAAAGACGATGAATGACCGTTTCACAAACAAGGTATCCAGAGTGGAGCGGTATGGATAGATACTATCATGGGAGCAGCTTTTTCCTTCGTAGATGAGACACGGTTCTGCGTGCGAATTGTCGCGTATTGTTGGTCACAAAATAGTAGATGACTGCAACCCATGTTCTACCACGTTCACGATGAGCATTTAACACAGGACTTGAAAGCAAAGAAGTAGAATGAAAAACTGACTGTGGGTGCTTCATGTGTGTGACTGGTAGCCGCATCGAATACGCATCCTCGCCGTCACCATCTACACGTGTACGTCACGCCAATGAAGAAACGTCAAGTGACCGCTAAAGACCTACAGTATTTCGCCTCGAGACGATGGTGTTTATATCCGAGCTTATCCCTGTACAACGACAAAGCCGCCCTATTCGATTTTCGTACATGTAACTGGATGTACTCGATTAGTATGGTGCCTCTAATCATAGCATCCTCTACGGGTATTGGTTAGCACAGCTTGGTGGAACTGAAGAGAAAAAAGGACGATAGCACGGACTCGCCATATCCATCAACTGTCTTGCAAGCCCCATTCTTCTGTAGGGCCTGAGCACGGAGAGGGAATTGATGTGGCCAACCCACTGGTGAGGGAATTTCTCGGCACGTTCACTATATCCAAACTTTGGTATAAATGCACACGCAAGCACCTAGCACTCACATGGAGCACAGGACATAGCCAACTACTTTCCCGTCCTCGTTCTCTGCGAGAAACGATATTTCGGGCCATATAAGAGCGGAATACGTCCCTAGTCATGTCAGTTCGACCTGGCTCGGAAACGCCGGCGACACAAGGGCTCACAGAACCGCATCGGGTAGTTCTCAGGGAGGTTGTGTAGGTTGCATCGTAGGATGTTGAGAAGGTCTGCTGCCTGGGTGCGTTGATTGGTGAGCGGGAGTCGAAGCGAAGAGCGGCAAGGTTGCCCGTCGTATTCGTGAGCGTTGCTAGGTACGAAGGAGTTGATCAACACACCTCTGCTCTGCGTATGTTCATCGAGTTGTAGTGGGATAAGGGTTAGGACGCCAGGTTCCAGACAGAGGCGCCTCTATAACTCGTGTACCGTGCCCCACAAACAGGTGGTGATGCACAGCAAGTTCGACCCAATTGGAACTCATAATAGATAGGCGCGCATTGTGGGCGCGCTCTTGTCTGACCATTGATTACCATACTTGGAGATACATACAAGGCCGGTACACAAAAGCGCGTCAAGAAAATACAGCAAGAAAATTGATAAATATGCCATAAAAATTAAACAATTGCAAAACGCGGGTATCGTGGGTGAGCGCTAGCGTTTAAGTGTCCCAAGTTCGCAAATGCTAAGTTGTGGCTACAAGGCAGTAATATCAGTGTGTGGAAAACAAGAATACAAGGATACAAGATACAGTCCCAGATCGAGGAAGTTCGAAAGTAAGTAAAATACGCGACACACGGTGGACTTGAGACTTGAGAAGAACCTTGATCGTTCGATCACCGCCGAGGTTGACGATGAGCTGGGTTGATGAGACCCAGGTTCAGCCACCACGACCCGGCCTGCTGCGTCATCCAAATTCCCCACCAGTGCTTTCGGTCACCGAGACAGTCAACCCGACGGATCCCTTGCCGTCTCTCCCAGCCAGGAAGAGCATCAGTTTGGGGAACACGATGCTCGAAAGCATCTTCCAACACACGTTGGTTGTTCCTGTCCAAGCTCTTGATGTACTCGAACTCGGGCCTCGTCAACGAAATCTGGAAGTACTCGTGGATGGCATTAAACAGGTCCCGAACCGTGACTTTGCGCGTCTGGTCGATTACGATAGGTCCCCACAGCGTGGACAGGTAACCGACATCACACATCACCAAGACCTTATTGGCCTCTGGATGTGTGATCGCCTGATCCCAGATAGCACCCAAGCCCACGGTGACGTGGTTAGCAGTGAGCCGCTTCGCCGTTGTCGGGTTCTTAGTGAGGTTCCAATCGATCTGCGCCAGATTCGCGTTGATCGGGTTGGGGACTATGTGGGGCGAAAGGCGTATCGGAATGTCGTCGGGCCAAGCTACTGGGGGCCAAGTACCAGGCGACCATTGAGGCATCGTGCCCGGGAGGGGATACCCCCCTGTAAGGCGAGCAGTGGACCAAGGATCAGGCTGGCCATACGGCACAGCAGGCGCTCCCCCGCCCAGTAGCGCATTGGGCGACCAGAACTGGGACGGTGGGACGGTGGGGTGAGGCTGGGGATGGGGATTCCAGGTCAAGTTTCCAGTGGGGTAGGCCCAGGAATATTGGTTTGGTTGCCATGCTGGTAGTGGCGGGTGGTAGGGGGACCAAGGCCCTCCACCAAGAAAATTTCCACCACCGCTTGCCGCAACAGGGGGGAGATTGAAATGTCCTTGGTTATGGGGTGTGTGGCCTTGGACCCACCCAGGACGTGGACCTTGATACAGGAAGGAAATCAGGGAAATGACAGGAAGGTTTGATCAAGGAGCGTACCTGGAGTAGCCAGAATGCCAGGGTTCGCACCGTCGGGAAAGTGAGCTTGGCTATGTCGTCTGCGAGGGGGGAGCTGGTAGGGATGGTGACGGGGAGTTCCAAATATTTGCCGATCGGGAGTATGCCGCTCCCAAGGTGAACGAAGGCCAGCCGGAGGAAACACGGGAGTAAAAGGATCATGGTTTCTGAAGTCGCCATTATCAGGGATCACTGGGCCATCCGGTTCTCTCCCGCATATTGATATGTCATCGAGATCATAGTTTCGACGCATATCTTCGAAAGCTTCACGAACAGCTCGAGCATCTAAGTTTCTATGGCCTGCTTCCATCGCAAGATCGCGCCAGAAGCGTATATCGCGTAACGCATCTCCAGACACCATTGTTGGATGCTTGAGTAGTATGAATTGGTTGTCGCTCGACCTTTGTGTTCAAATAGCTCACAAGAGAGGGTTATAAACGCCGGAAACGCTGGATAGACTGATGAAAGCAAGCAATGATGACAGGTTGATGGAGGTGGAAAGCCAGCTCAGAGGGTGCCTCATTTATATAGGTTCGAGAAACAAAGAAGTGCTGTTTCCTCGCCGACGAAGAGGCGCGCCACGGTCGTCCATCACGCTCGAGTAGGCAATGCAGGCAACTTACGTTTACATGTGGACCTACAAAGTCAAGCAAGGTACCCCAGGGCTTGGGCCCGACCCTTCCAAAAGTATACAATACCCAGAAGCTGCTTCAGGGAGTGCTCGAAGGTCGCCAGGAACAAGGCTATGCGCCAGATGTGGTTACGGTCGCAGTGTTGTATTACATGCGCCTACAAGATAGAGTACAATAACGCTGTTCGACATAAGGGCATGTAAATAGTTGAATTATCTATTGGAAAACAAGGACGTACCAATGGCGTGGTCATTGGCCGGCGGCCGCCTAGTTATGGAACAGCGCAGAATTAGTTGGTCACAGTGGGTCCAAGTTGTCGACAAGCGCTGAGGCACAGCCACGCGGTGTAACTTTCAACCTGAGGCGTGAGGAAGTTCAAGATGCACCTGCATCACGTCCGTTCGAACTTCGCCTTCACCACAGCATGAGCCGACCATTGACGCGGACGTGCCTCAGCTAAGAAAGCGGCACTGAAAATAAACCTAACAGCAAATGTGATCGATGAAACTGCCTTCCCAGTTCCAAATGTAGGAGATCATTGTGATCAGAACGTCCATCCTGCCGACTTGGTAGGTGCCATTGAAGAGAAAATGATTCACAAGCATTGATATATCAAGACTACATGCATAGCCCTTTTACTACACGGCCGTGCGTTTTTTCTGAACACTTACACCATTTGTCCGCGTCTGATGATCTTAGATACTGCTTCCAGGACCTTGGGGAGCGTCAGCACCCTGTCCGATGAGACCTTGGTTGTCTGACTGAGCACCCTCCAACCCGCGCGGTTCGGAAACTAGGTAGTGTATGTCAGCGGAGAAAGGAAAGCATCCCAAGAGACTGACCCGCTTGCGTCCCTTCACCAGGGCTCTGTTGCTCATGTCCTGCGCTAAGCCATGTCTGTCCTTTCTGGGATTGTTCACTGGGCTCAGTTTGAAGACCCTGACTTTGTGTCCGTTGCAATTGCGTGCTCTGAACTTGGGGCACGCTTGCAGATTCGGACCCGGTTTCAGTCTCCGAGCGTTTTTTGCCTGGTGCGCCTTCAGAACCGGTTTGTGTCTGCTGCGGAGTACTAAAGCGGACACTCTGCTGGGTTTTGGAAGTAGGACCGGCTCCAGTTCCAGTCACGCCTGCACCGCCCACGGGCTGCTCGTAGATGGGACCTTTCTGCGGTGCCTGCTTGGTTTGTTCGTCTGCATCCTGGATACCCTCTTTGCCCTGATGCACATGCCGCGCCTCAGAAGCAGCCTGACGAGTCGGATCAACAGTGGAGCCCTGTGCATTTTGGGGGGGACTGGGTTCGTGATCCTTCGGAGGGGGCGGGGGCGGCTGATCTCCAGCCCGCTGCGCTTCAGTACCTGCGCCAGCCGTAATTGGCTCCGTTGGGTGACCTTTCAACCGCGCCATGCCTTCCGCAATCTCGGACTGGCCTTGAGCAACTATGTTTTCATTTTTAGCCTTGCCTGACTTCGAGCCTGTGACAGTATCAGCTGCGCCCATCGCAGTCCCCCGTATATTTTCGCCAATTCCTGTCATCTATTGGTGAGAGGCGGTCCTGCAACAATAAAGGTAAACATGCCATGCACCACTTGAACGGCGGCTCTGGGTGAATAAAAATTGGTTCAATTCGGAACGAAAACTGCGGTCAAGAATTCACTTGCTTTATTTTACTGCCTATTCCTACCTTCTCCCCTCCAGTACCGCCGGTGTTGCTTGCAGCCATGGTGTTATGAGACAACTGTGGAAACTCCAATCTGGGTTTGAACGCATCTTATATACTTGCTGTAGCTCGCTATGACGCAATTTATGCACTCAATAAAGGTATCCCTACACGCGGAACTCCAAATGTGACTGCACGAGACACAAGAAATGATGCAACGTCGATGGGCACGTTGCACGGACTCACGGAGATAGCAGGTCATGTCGTCATGTTGTGTGGCTATACGATAAGATAAAAATTCATTCATATACGATCGGACACGTGATATCGAAAGGTGTTCCCGCCTTCATATGCAAAATTTTCCCTGTTCATCCTCCATGGGGACCATCAACATCGACATTTACCGTGCCTGCAACCCAAGGGGCTCCCAAGGGCCGCCCAAGAACATTTGGTGATGCTGGCGCAAGTGATCCTGGTTGGCACATGGTGATTTTCCCGGCATCAACAGGGTCGCACCCGGAACAAGTCCTCGCCCGTCACAACAAAATTTCACCGCCTTGCAACAGATATCGCTGATCAAAGTTACAGTCATCCATCCATGTTTATCATATACACAGCATATCTACTACAACATCTTTGTCGTCAAGTACCAGTAAAAGTCGAGTTTTCCTATCACGAACAGATCCACAGAGAAATAGTGATGTACAAAATGTCTAAGACAGGTCGCAGGCAATCGTGTAATGAGGGTTGAAGGTGATAATGATAGGAATAAAGTTGGGATGCGTATGGGTATGCTACAATGTCCAAGATCATGACTCTTTTTGTGAGGTTTTGTAAAATAAAAAAACAAGTCCGGTGTCGTCACGGAAGAAAATACAGTATAATGTTAACTCGCCTTGTCCCAGCCAAGAGCTCCAGCCATCACGAAAGGTTCAATGCCCATACGTGGGGACCATACTTGGTGCTGGACAGCCCCATGAACCTGTTCCGGCCGCACAAGAAATCCACCCGTTTCACCCCCTTGTGGTATTGCTCCTCAGATGCCTCTTTTGAGGCAGCATGTCGGTATCTAGTGTGAAATGCTATGGACACTTGGTCTTTTGCCTCCTGATTTGGCAGCGTGTTGTACTCTGACGCGAGCACGGGGTGACGCAAGAAACAGTACAACGCCTCGAGGAGGTCACGAACTGAGACGAAGTGTTTGGAAGGAGGGATGGTCAGCTGCCATGGGAGTTTATCGTTGACGAGCGTGATGGTGTGCATGATTGGCTGAGTGGCTGGCTCGTCAAGAACACTGGCGGGAAGACTGAGAGGGGATGCATGGACATTCGGAGAGAGGGTGTGCGGTGGGAGGGAAACGTCGTAGATGACTGGTGCAACGAAGGGGTGGAAGGCGAGCAGAGGGTGGATGGCAACTGGCCCGGTAGGGAGGGCAAGTGGTAGATATGTGTTTTGTTGGGGAGGAGTGCGGGGTCCCGACGAGGAAGGGAGGGACGACTCAGAGTATGATGGCGAGGGCGTCGACTCAGAGAATGACGGCTCGGGCGTCGGCTTTGGAGAGTAGAAGACGTTGCCGTCGCTGAAGCGGACGTGCTTTCCAGGCATCTTTGACGTGTTTCTGGATATATGTGACGACGGTGAAGGCTTTATAGCTCAGAGATGCTGAGAGATGACGGTGGTCGTAAGGAAGTAGTATTGTGTGATTGTGTGAATTGTGGGGAAAGATGTGTTGGTGGGATCTGGATCCTATCTAGAAGTATATTTTATATATCTCTCGATAGTCGGGGCGCAGCCTCCGTTAGGTCCAACGCATCGCCGCAGTCTCGAGGGTGACAGGCAGGGCCCTTGAAAATGACTGGGTCACGGTTCTTGTGAACGACCTTGACTCGCATAGCCATTTCTGGACCTTCTCAATTTGGGGTGGGGAAAGGGGAAAAGGCAGCGGGAGTTAGATCTCACCGCACTTCATTCTGAGGTGTCGGAGGTCTTTCATAGGTTACGGCACCGGAGACATGGGTTTTTCCCTGACATGCGCGGGACCGAATTTACATGGCGAGTCACTCACATTTTTTTCTTTGGGAACAACGGCGGCGAAATAAAGGAAAATCATAAGATAAATATCCCCCCTCAGCGCATACATCGTCCCAAAGGCACCAGTGATGTTTTTCTGGAATGCAACGATATGGCAGTGTCAGGTTGTGTTCTTATAATGGCCATACTGGCGCGATGCTGTGCTGAGCGCTACCGCCAAGGTACGCGCCAGTTTTTGAACTAGTGCCAACTATCGTCCAGTTTTGTTAGGATTTAATTATTCGCTCGACTCGTCTGCCCGAGTGTGCTTGAGGATTCCACAGCCATGACATAGGTAACACAAAAAGTGAAGTCGGCCCACTAGTTGCGCAGCTGCTATAGCTACCAATGAACTGTGCATATTCTCGCAGTGCAATGGGACACTGTCTATTCCGCGGTTCAATACCTCCTCTTTTGGTGAGTACTACCAAAACGATCTTCATTTAGTGCAGTACATGTGATCAAATATGAACGGTTTGATTGTTACTCCATGACCAGTACTCACAGCTTGCACATAGATCGTCAGATGAATATTGACTAGAAGCAGTTCGAATCATTAATGACCGCGACCACGTATGGACAGAAGGGCGATGGATATGTCTCTTCGAGCGCTCGTAGACCTCATCAAGAATCAGGATCGCCTCCTAGGAGGCTCAGTTCACCGCCTTGACCCCGGACTCCGCTTCGGGTTCCTGATTTAGTTCATCATCTGCGCCCTGGTAGATTGTGAACAGCGCTGCTATCAATAACGTAATTCTTTAGACGCCCGAGAGGCAGCCGACAATGGTAAACTTCTCTTGCGAAGTGCGCAGCCTTGTGGACTCAAATCAACATCTTTGATCATGCCACCTTCTCGCGCTCCGTAGTCCGTCGGACGCAGCAGCGGCCCAATTGCTACGATTTCCGCTTGTCAGCGCCACGACATATGTACGTGGAGGCTTCGAGACTCGGTATTTTCATTGAATTCTCGAATTATGTCCATCCCCTTTTCTGGCCTTTTCGGCTCTCATTCTGGTGTCTCGTTCAAACCTGGTGGGTCCTACCACCCCCTATCTTTTCCTCGGTTATCTTGTTTTGCTCAAGTATTCGATTCACCGCAAAGGGAAATTCTGCTCACGCTGACCCTTCGCCGTTCCGTCGCCAAGACCGACCAGGTCGAGTGACAGGCTGACAGCCACCGATGAATAGACAAGCCACCGTTGACGGTGTGTCTTCCACCCGATTCGAGAACATTCTCGTGGTTGCAGAGGAACAACGGCTATGCTTTCTTGAAGTAGCATCGACCTCACGCAGCAACATTGTCATCAATCATTGTCGATGATTTTTCCAACAAAAGGCTATGATGTATTTATGTGTTCTGAATCTTTGTTCATATTCCATTTCAGATCACAACGCGCATCGCAGTGGTGCCGATGGCTGATTGGAAGAGGTGTCTCACGCAAATACCGGAAAGACGAGCGCTGGATCCAGACGCCTGGCAGGCTTCTTCCAACTTCTTGACAATGGCCAATTCTGCAGCCGTGTGTGTTCGTATGTGCCATGCCGCTCTTGTCCGTCCGTTCTCACAATCGCTAGTACAGTCGAATCGGCTGGTTCAGTTCAGGGAATCCGGACTGGTCGGAAAGGCGTTTTTAGAAAGTGATATATTCGGACACCCAAGAAGGTCATACGAAGCGCGGCCTCCACCGACCGACAAGGTAAGAGTTGAGGGTTTTCAAATGTCGGATTCCGGGCTTGGAACCAACGATTGAGACCGATTCCGGAAAAGGGCTTTGGACGGATTATCCCGAGACCGAAAACCAAATATCGATGGGAGATCCTATGGTTTTGCATGTGCATCACACTGAACTCGGGTGGATTTGATTATCCTTGGAAAGAGACCCCCCTGTATTACCAAGCCACTCATCCCCATCGACCCCCATATATTAGCTACAAACAGCATGCATAATAGAAGCAGTTATCGCGGCTGTACCGACGCAAGTAATGATATTCCGAGACCGCATTGCCGCTACAGCAAGCACTTGTATCTTGGTTCCAGAAAGCTCATTTATTTTGGGATTGGATAGAAGACTGAATACAGCGCCCCCCTTAATATTAAGAAGGCAGGTATTGTGGGTCTTAAGCTTATATTTCGAATTCCGTGTTTAGACATTAGAACCTTCACGCGCTTCCATTCCCAATCCAGAGGTACGCAATTCTTGTACCAACAAATAGTATTACTCTGGGGTTGCGTAGAATGAGATCGCCGCGTTCACATGATCAGTGGTCAAACCCCCTCGGGGAACGGTCAGGATGCAATTGCAATTGTTTCTGGATAATAGTAGCGCGCTGCCCGTGCCAATTACGAGTATACCGTCGTCGGCCCACGACCGTTCAAACCGAGCACCACAAGGAAGCTGTTGATGAGCTTCAGACCGTCGCATCGATCCGTTTGGAGAATCATTGATCAGCGCTCATCAGCGATCCGAATCAGCAGGAGATTGGCTGGGCATACTAAGAATAGTACTTGCTAGATCCTGCCCAACAGTGACTGCGTCCTTGCGGATCAGAGGACCCTGCTCCTCGTCCGGACCACATTCAAGAACATTATTCAAGTCACTTACTCAGTATTGACCCAACATAGTACCAACGCTGTACCTCACCGGTGAATAGACAATTCAACATGGGCATTCTTGGCGGTTCACATTGATGGCGGTTCATTAATGTTAACATTCGTTATGTAAATAATCTGCTTGGCGGTATCCCGCTCGTCGCAATCTTCCGGGTCATCATTTACAGAACAAACCAGTTTCTCCATATGTGGCATATGTAATAACAATGACTTTGTGAATGGATGTGCTAGAGTTCGCACACTGCAATATCGACAGGTTTCCGGGGGTATCGTACTAAATCGTAGAGTGTCGTGACATCTAACTTGTATGGTGTCATGTGTCGCACTAGGGGGGGCCCACGAACATCAACCATGTACCGTCCTTCAACGGCGAGGCTTCTAAGCCACGGAACATCACCTTGTCCCCCATATAGTCGATCCGTCGTAGTCCATCGTTTGGATCAGGGACCGAGTCAGGCCTAGTATTGTCGAGAGGTGTTCTTATTCTTCTGTGATAGGCCCGCGCGGCCAAATCCCTCCCTCGGCCCGTCCAGCTATTGTACTCCGCAGTCGTCACGTGCTCCCGGAAGTTATTGCTGATCGCTTGGAAGACGTCAGCGCAGGTGATCCCCTGCATGTTACGGACCATTATTGGCCACGGAAAGTTGGGCAGGGGATCATCTGCAACGCCTACGATGTGCATGTGCGTAACAAAGGGGTACGTGGCCGGCTGTGCAAAGTCAGCTGGGTCGAGAGGTATCGTTGCTGACTCGTGTGTGTCGTACACGATCCCCCTTGGATGACGTCCAATGTCGAAGCATATCGGATAAGGACCAATATACCGGTGTTGAAGGTAGGGGTTGAGCTGCACATCGTGAGGAAAAGGCATCAGAGCCCCAGGCTGTGGTGTGTGCCATTCTAACGGTCGCAGAGGTAATGCTGGATGTTCTAGCCGCGCGGGCCAGTTCTCTGGATGTGGTGAATTATTTGGGCCACGTAGGCTATTCCAGACGGTATCTGGATCGATTGTAATGGGGGGCAGAGGTCGAGGAGCTAGGGGATGAGAGTTGTAAAGATGTGAAAGTACGAACGCCACATTGGACGTACTTGCGTTGTGTACTTGAACGCCATTTACTACGGGACGAGCCCAGTAGCCATAGGCTTTCCACCGCTCGTTGGGCACAAAAGGCATCGTGAGTGGACTGAGTCTCTTTGCTTTCTTGTTATCTTCGTCCCCTGCGATGTCATTCATAGTGTCAGTCACGCCCACGGGAAAGGTAAAGCGCCACGATCTCACAAAGCAAGTCCTTGAGAGACCCCAAAAATTTGGAACACTTCTCTCTCCGTCGTTCTGACTTTATCATTCGTCGTGCCGACCGCTCACGCTTCAACCTAATCCTCTCCTCCTGTGCGGTCTCGTCGTGGGTGAGTGATAGATCCCACGGGAAACCGTCGAAGGCAGGCGTCTCGTACGTCATGGTATGATGGATTGCAGGAGACACCACCCACGGTGCATTGAAGGTCTCCACTGCACGATAGATACCGCCATTGTGAGGCCAAAGGTGTTGGGACATGTCCTACGAAGAGGGAGGAACAACTCGAGCAAGATAAGAATGAACTTGATGCGACCTCGATCGAAGGAAGGTGGGGGAAAGTCTTGTGATAGGAGGGCGCCATGAGGCCAAGGCGTGTTACTATAAATCCTTTCGCCCTGTCACGATCAGTATAGGATCTCGAGCTTGGTACAACAGAAGGCGAGTCCGAAAATAGTGATCGCTCTTCAGGAACACCTGATCTGTTGTTTTTTTCGAGAAGGCTTGGTCGAACTCACACAAAAACGGTCACCAAGGGAGTGTGCTATGTAGGCGAGTTGCCCTTGTCGCTCCCGCACTACGTAAGTAAGAAGAAGGGCGGTGAGAAGGGGTCGGAGAGCGATGCGAGACATAGCTGTTGTTGTTGTTAACCGAGACACAGCCGTGGGCGAAGCGCTAGGTGGAGCGCTCACGGTGCGTGACACTGCCCAATCAACTTGCGTCGTAAATATTCAGGTTCATTTCCTCCTAAAGGCACTTCATAGGCAGAAGAGCTAAATATGTCTTGTTTTTGCTGTAGGACGTGAGTTGTGGAAAGTTCAATTTTAACGCAAGGATCTCTTTGACGTCAATTGAGAACACAAACAAAACTAACCAAAAAAAAATACATACGCACCCACAAAGGAGGTATTTGTATAGGAGCACCGCAGTATATATACGCTATCGCACACACGCAGTCCTTAGTCGCATACCTGGCCTGTTCTTTAGCTGTTCTTTATACACGTTGTCGCCCCGTCACTTGTGCGCTTCAGTGTTTCCTGCCGTGCCCCAGAGCGGGTTTCCACACCGCAACTTCAACTGGCCTCCCATGGCGTCAGCCTGCCTCGTGTAACGCAGGGAGGAAAGATGCGTCGATCCCGCGATGAATGGAAGGGTGCGGCAGAATAAACGAGTCCACCAGAGTCTTGAGAACGTACCGTCACATTGTTGGTCGCCTCAAACTAGGCGTTCAACGTTCATCACTGGAGTTTGCCAGTTGGGCGTCATCTAGTCGGTACAAGCATATCATCTTCGATGCGACTGTGAGTTTCTTCACAACGTTGCAGTTGCTCAAAGTCTGAGTGGGCTACAGGCTGACCGTGTAATTAAGTGATCAAGACATCCACCCAGCCTCCTTTGCCATGACACAGGTGTCGTCCAGACTCGGTTCAACAGTACTTACGACTCAGTGAATAGAATGTCCACCGCACTGCTAAGCGCATTCGCGCGGATGCCGACACAGCATCCGAGTTGATCTGGGACGACGAAGCCAGATCCAATGAGCAAAACGCACAGCAGCTGACACAAACTCATTGTCACTTGATGGTTCGTCCCAGGGAACGCAGGTTATACGAGCAAATTCTGCAAATATTTGCGACAGGGTACGTCGATGGATGAGGAGTATCGTATCCCAGCACGCTACCCTTCGAGGCTGCTAGGAAGAAGTAAAGTGGACTTTCGAAATCGCTTTCTTGATGTTCTACTGAGATGCTCTCCGTGGAAGGCGGTGAAGACGGGGCTAACGGAACAATGTATGTGGTCCTTCCAATCTTTCAGCACACCACGAAGTTCATTGAGATTTACCATGATTCCAGGGTCCATGGGATGGAAGGTTATGTAGCGTGTCTACTTCATCCTAGGGTCTAGCCAGTGGATGACTCCAAGTCAGGTTGGGTCCACCCACCTTCAGGAATAATCTGTCGTGATCCTAACCTGTAGGTACTCCGATTCTTGAAATTATTCCGTTCGCATGACGTGCTGCATTGCTAGATGAGGTGGAAAGTCATGAGGAGAAATCGCAACCTTGGGGTCTCCCCCGACCAATTTGCACTCAACTCAAGGATGTGCTAAATTGCAAAGGGAGTGCAGAAAACAACCTTATAGAAGTTGTAAAGCCAGCGAAGCAAGGCTTGGAGGAAGAGGTAAAGAACAGAAGACCGAGGGGTTTGGAGAGGGAGGTGAGGAAGCAGGAAAAGGCTGGTCAGGTGACGAGTTAAATCAGATGGGCAACACTGGCGCACCCTGGGGAGATGGTTGTCTAACAAGCAGTTCCGCGACCCCATACATATAGAAGAGCTCAAGAGACCGAGAGTCGCGACCCAAGAAGAATAGGTGAGGTGGATCTTTATCCAGGTCTGAACCACTGAGTCGAGGGGTGCACGTAGAGATGCAACCATGTCAAGGCCTGATATTCCTGAAGACTAGGAATTGCTTTGACATCGACAGCGCCGGTACCGGTACTAAGGTGCACAGGGAAAATCCTACTTATACATACACAGTTCTTGTTCAGTCCTCGTCGCGATAATTGGTGGCGTATCTATACATCCCGACATTCATGCCATGGGCCCAGTCAGAGCTTGCTCAACTGACCCACGGCCCACACATCTATCGCTTTCTCCGCAGCAGCGAACCTAGCCTCCTCCTGACTTGCATGCCCCCTCTTCTCGGCGCCCGCACTAACAGGCTCCCGTCCCTCTACACTGATAGTGCAGACAACGCGCCCCTTCTCGTCCTTGTAGTTATATTCGATCTTCACTTGCTGACGAGAGGCCCACACAGAAAGCCGCGAGACAGGATGGAGGACGTCTACCTCATCCCGTACGAAGCGTTCCAGGCAAGTCAATATACCCAGCGACCTGAGCAACTCCCGAACGATATCCATGTTACTCTCTGAGTCGAGGTACACGGCTCCGATGAGACTCTCGATCATATCACTGAAGACCTTGGGCGCTTGCATACGCGTGAGAGCCGCCCAGGGAAACATCTTCCCCGTCTTCAAAGACTCTTCGATCTCGTCTTTGATCTTTTCAAAACGTGAAAAAGTCAGTCTCTGGTCCTCGAGGATGACGGGACTCGAGTGCTGAAGACATTGGAAGAGGTGGATCTGGGTTGTTTTGGGCGTCATGATGATTCCGCCGCGTGGACCTGGACCTGGCATGCTCGCATCGACCTCGAGAGACCGTCTAAGACAGATGTACGCGAGGAAGTGGGTATTGACGACAGCTGACTTTCTGATGTGCATATCGTGTGGACTGTACTCTTTGCCTGGGTAATGATAAAGGAGATCGGTAACCACCATATCGAGAAGGGCGTCACCGAGGAACTCCATGCGTTCATACGAAACCGTACGGTCGTCATATTGGTAACTTGCGTGAGTGAGAGACTCGACGAGCAAAAGCTTTCGCTTAAACGTGTATCCCAGCATGCACTCCACGTTAGTCAGCTGAGTGGATACCTCGTCGGTGAGCTGGACGCGGGACAGCGCCAGTTCAACACACTTTGGCAGTGTATTCCATTCAAGTCCCAGGCCGAAAAATTGGGCGCATGATATGCCAAGATCAAACCCTCCGTGGAGGTATGCGGCACCAATCAGGGACTCGACGACATCCGCCAACATCTTCGTGGACAACTCCTCGATAGCCTTGCGCGTCTTCCCTCCTCCGACCACAGGGTCGTCATTGTTTGCATCAGTGTGTTTATCCACAATGACAGGCTCCCCAGGCTGCGAAAAGTACAGCGGCTTGAACCGCTTAGGCGAGAACCGTGTACGAATGATCCACTGAAAGAGCGAGCGTCTGATGGCTTCCTTTGCAAGACGCGAGTTCGCGACAGCGTGATCTTTGCGCCTTGTGAGGTAGCCTTCGTGCCATAATGGATAAGCGGCGAGCAAGTTCGTGGCGACGACGAATTTGAGAACAGTGTCTCCGAGTGTCTCAAGACGCTGGTAATTAGTCGTGTCTTCGGCAACTGGGGCAGTTACAGCCGTGGTGAGGTATGGGGAAGGTATTCCTGCGAGAGGAGCTCGAGGGAAGATGGTGCTTCGTAATGAGCTGACGGTCATGGCCACGGTGAGATGGTGAAGGATCGATGGGATGAACAGCGAGTGTTCACATTCCGTGGGCGAGAGAAGCTCGAAGTAAGAGTACTTCGGCAATAAGAAGAGACGCTTTGAGATTGCGTTGGAAACTGGGAGAGGCAATAAGAAGTTGACTCTATTATGAAGAGGCTCAACGATGAGTAGGGGATAAGTGACTTGGACGTTTTCAAGTCGCGAGTATGCCAAAAAAGCACGTATGGCTGCTTCTTCCTCTTCCGAAAGCTTTTCATGTTGCCAGCCGACGAAACGGTAAAGCTTTCCGAACCAACGACCGTCGCGAACCCACGTGATGTCAATTGGGTAACCGTGATCCGAAGTGAAAGCTTCTGTATTGACGGAATGGGCTCTCCCAGTGTCAACATCGTCCTCGTTGTTCATCGACCAACTACGCCGGGACTCCCATTTGTCATTATCTGGATCATTGTTGATGGTAAAGAAGTATGCAAAGTCGAGGTGCTGCCACTTCATTCTCGAACCGTAGAGACTCCAGAGGAGCCTCCTGGTGGTCCGCTGAGCCAACTTCACCTCCTCAGGTGACAGACTAGCAACTCTTCCCGGAGCAATTTTGACACCCAGCCGACCCTTGTGAGGATGATAAAGGACCGGTAACTCGTTTTGGCCGAGCGCAGGAATCTCGACCTGCGTGAAGAGCGTAAGCGGAGGAAGCCCCTCCACTTCCACCTCTGCAGACCACCAAACCTCCTTGTCGCTAGAAGGCAACCACGGGTTCAGCTGACTCGTCACGGAAGCAGTCCCTGCACGCTTTTCGATGTCCTTCAACATGTCTCTTACATCCTCTTCGAGCTCTGGGTCGACAACGCTCGTCAGGGGGAGTAAGTGATCGTTGAGCAGGCCGGCTTCGTACAGCGCAAGGTAGGCATTGAATGCGACATGTTGATAAGCCAAGCGTTTCGAGGGGTATTTTCGTTCGACTTGGTAGACGCGAAGTTCGGGTGGTAAGGCTTTGGGCAAAGTCAATGTGCAGCCATATGGACCTTGATAGGGTGCATTACGCTGCTGCTGGGCGTCGAGAGAGTGCCAGCCTTCAGGTAAATCAGGGGGGTCTATGTCATAGAGAGCGAGGTGGCCTCCGTGTCGTGTGCTTGGAAGGACAGAGCAGAAATGGTTCAAGTGAGAAACCGCTGCTTGGAGAGTGAGGAGGGCTCTGATAGAACGAAGGAAGAACAGCAGATAGCTCCCAGTGAGTAACTTCCTGGCGCAACGTAAGTATGCCCACCCACCCCGTTGACTCAACTTTGAACTCGCGCAGTTCAACCACATCATCGACGTCCAGCAATGGCGGTGGAATACTGACAACCTGGCGATCAGCGTTATACAACGCCACCATCTCCCTCTCCAAGCTCTCAAATTGTTCGATGCGAGCGTCGTCAACGCCTCCAGATTCAAACATGAGCACAAACGAACTACGCTTTCTCCTAGCCCGTCCTCGGCTCTGCGTCCAACTCGCCATGTTGTTCGGAACGTCCCATCGAACGACGTTCCCGCATGCTTGTATGTCCAGACCTTCTTCCGCTACTGCAGTCGCAACAATTAGGTTCTTCTCGCCAGACCTAAAGTCGTCTAGGGTTTTCCCCTGCGGCTCTCGCAGGATTTTCCGTGTGATGTCCAGGAACGCAGTCCGGTATGTACTTTCAGAGGAGCCAAGGAGACAACCTACCCTGAACGATTCAGGGTTGCTCGTGCGAGGGTGATGTTCCAGTACTGCGGCTAATGCAAGCACTGCATCCCTTCTAGTGACGAAAACGAGCCCACTATACGGTTCATTGAAAGATTCCGCGCGTTCTTTCTCTTCCTCCAACGTTTGGATTAGGACACGAAGTTTTGCAGAGATGCCGTTCTCGATGGACGAAGAGTCATGAGAGACAGGAGTGACGTTGATCCGCTTGAGATGATCGATAAGATACGTTTTCTCCATAGCCTGCCATGCCGTTGTGAGCTCGCTGTATGGAGAGGCATTTTCGAGAGCTTTCTCGACGACACGTTGGATGTACCAGTCTGCTGCCCATGGGCCGAGGTCAAAACAGATGTCATGAGAGGTGTTGAGGAGATCCCTGAGCCCTTTGTGGGTATACGAGGTTTGCTTCTGGATAGTCTTGGAGAGTTTTTGGTCGACGCGCGTTCGGTCCTGTCCTGGAGGCATTGTTTCAAGTTGGCTGCGGAGAGAGAGCACAAAAGGATCCTGCTCTATATCCATCGAATCCACTACACGTTTGAGCGCTTGCAAGTTCTGCGAAGCTAAGTGACATGTGGAGTACGGCGGCGGAGAGTCGTATAGGACATGCTTGAACACGGGCCTATGTACGTGGGCTTCCAGTTCATCGCGATTCCGTCTTGGGCTGCGAATGACGCTGTCGAGGTTCGTTTCCAGCGTTCTTACAGGAGATCGTCAGCAACGCTAGCTTGGAAAGTGCGAGCAAAGTGATATCCACCTGAACGCCACGGCGGCATTGCCACCAAACATGGGACTGGCAGTCAGGCCAAGAATCATGGGTCTTTCCTCCCTGACAGGCCCATGGCTGGTGGTTCTGTTGGACTGTCGAACGGGAAGGGAGAAGTAAAAATTCTTCATGATGCAGTTCATTGGGTGATCGTCATTTGCGTGGTGGGCTTCATCGAAGATGAGTAGACCGACTTCACGGCCGAGGTTGATGTAGCCATGGCTGAGAGCGTCGAGGAGGACCTGTGGCGTAGAGACTATAACGCGGTTTTTTATGAGAACCTCCTTCCAGAGGTTAGGGTCCGTCCATTGTTTGGGCTCGAGACCGCCATGAATAAGTCCAACTGAGCCGATAGCTTTGTTGATCACGTCGTGCTGTTGTTCACAAAGTGCTACAGTCGGTGCCAGAAACCACGATACCTTGATGGATGGTTTTCAGTCGCAGACAGGTGGCAGGCAAAAGCTTGAATATACCTTGTGAGGTTCGCGGTCAAACTCGATCTTCATCCGAAGCACAGCGATGTGAGTTTTTCCCGATCCTGTATCTTGAGCGATAATAATATTCTCCACTAAACTGGCTTCCAACATTTCCTGTTGGTAGCTGCGAGTGGTGGCCTCATCTGCCCTTGGTGGCGCTACGGCCTCCAGAGCATTGTCGCCCATCTTGAACGATTTGGGGATTAGTACGAACCTGGCGGATGAAGATACCTTCAGCGTAAGTTTCAAGCAGACAAGTCAGTCCAACACAGATACGAGTGCGTCGTTGTTTTCGATCCTGTACTCCTGGGAGCAGCCTGAGGAAAGCATCTCACTCACGGATTCTCACCTGAGTACAATCGATGAGTTCTAGTCCAAGCTCGTGAGCGCCGTGCAGCTATAGTCACTAAGTCACTGGCAGAACCGCATTGAGCGCTTTAGATACCTTCGAAGACAATATTAATGCGCGTGGGGAAGCAAAACATATTTTTGCAAGTTATATAGTAACCACCCAATATTCAAGTTGCGGGTTCAAGGTATGGGCATTGGGTACGACGGGAGACTACAGCGGCGAATCCCGGGAGCATCTTCCACTTCTTCGGTATTTCCCGTAGTCCTCGCTTGGTGTTCCGGCCGCACTAGAGACAATCCTTTTACTCGATGCTCTCCCGCACTAGAAACCAATCTGGTTTTGACATTCACCGTCGAATACAACGCTCTTCTGTCTGCTTGGAGTTCGTCACGGAAAACGATTCCGAGCGATGTTTGTGTCATCTCCATGCACATGTGAATGCTTATCCACAGGTTTATAACTTGGTGTCCATGCTGTTGCCAACATTCAAACGGAAATCTCGCTTTCCTGTCGTATCACACGTCCGAGGCATAATCCCCGCTTGGAAACCATCAGAAGGGCCTTCTGATCAAATTAGCTCGACATCTTACTGGCTGACTCGGGAAAACATTTTCGTAGGACCATAATGATCAATCATTCGAGATATCATGATGCATGATGCATCTAGTCCTGGTAATGACTCACCGTGAAGTTGTTGCGAACTTGCTGGTCAATTCGATCCGCAGTCACATGGGCGATCAATATGTGCGGTTGGCCGACACAACCCAGTCCTCATCGCCATCTACCTATGCTACCTTCTCCGGATACCAATCATGACCCCTAGCTCTACAGGGCCCACCGTGGACTCCGCGGGTGTCCCTCTGTCCAGCCCAAAATCGAGTTCGGACTCGCGCCTACGTGCCCCCAGCACCTATCACGACCAACGCTAGTGCGCAATCGCAAAACCGACGCTTTCCCGTCACTGTCACCCTCAGATACGGCGCGTGACGTCGCAAGTGATGATGCAACGATGTGTGCCCCCGAAAATTTGGTCGCTGCGCAGAGGCAGAAAGTAAGCAGGCTGCACGCTATGCGGCCTTCGGACGATGGGATCTGCGAGGACTTATACAGCCTCGTTATCCGCGCGCTCGGGCAAGTCGTTACCGGTTTACCTGTACTGTTCTATTTCCTAGTTCACAAAACTACCTTTGGCAGCTATACTCAGTCTGGGCACTCACCCATCACTCACTGATCTCGTCCCCCAGACAGCTTTGCAAACACGATGTACTCCTTAAACACAACGTCCTCTGTTACACTGACAGAATTGCATACATACTTAGTGCTATACTGGCGAATGATCAACTATCTTACAACATCATCGAGGAACACAGGAACGTAACAAGATGGGGTAATACATGATGCCTGGGATGGGCAACGGAACAAAATGGAAAGAACAAGGGAGAACATACGACGAGGGGGTTGCATGGGTAATGGTACTATCCAAAAATTCGATGTGAAAATGTAGCACTACAGGACCGGAAAGCTGAGATCAGAGACGACATCTATAGGGGTTGGGTTATTTATCTTCTGTTTCCTTGAGGATGATTCTCAGTACGCGATGGTGGGAAGGTAGCCTCCTTCTGTGTGCACACGAATCATCTCGTGTCCGCCAAAGCGACTGGTGTCGCTGGGATAGGGGTGCAGAACATCGGGATTACCCGTGTACATGCTATTGTTGGTCGTGCACCAGTCGTAGGCAGTCGGCGCCTCTGCGTACTCGTTGACGAAGATAGGCATTTGCTCGTACAAAGGCTCGCAATCAGCCCAGTCCTTCGGCGAGCAGTACGAGTTCTGCGTGCCTTGGGTATAACCAGGAGGAAGAGTTGTGTCGAAGTCATGGTTCATTGAATAAAAACTGTAGGTCCCAAATGATTGGTCGACTGGAGAGTCAGAGGGGCTATCGAGAGCGTATGTGAGCTCTGGGCAGTTAGTCGATGGAAGTCCTAGGGATGTCTCCAGGAGATTGTACGGCTGTAATAATTACGTTGTTAGCAAACGAGTCAGATCTAGAAGTTGAACATGATGTGCTCACGTCATTCCAGCGCGCTGGGACGCCCTCTCTAAGTATGGACGGAAGAACCAGAGGGGAGAGATTTCCAATGGACTCGCTGAATACGGCATGAGCGGCGTCCTCATGTTGCTCGCCACTAAATGAAGGGGGACTGCGCGTCCTCTGCGGGGAATCCTCGGTATCGTACGTGATATTGGCGAAGACGCTGTCAAATGACTCGTGGGAGGTTATCTGGTTCGGAGGAGAAGGTCGAGCCGCAGGAGCAGACAGCGAACGCTTGAACATCGCCGTGAGCGGAATCCGGAAACGATTGTCTGGAATGGCGTCAGGAGTCTGAGCACGAGCCTGGGTTGGTGGGCAGCCTTCGTTGCTCTTCGCTCGAATCGATGCCGAGGCGTCAGTATTAGCACCATCTCTAGCGCCGTGAGAAACGGCCTGCTCGTGACCTTTGAATTCATTCGCCAGCGCGGCTTCTGTCTGTTCATCTCCGCCTTCGTCCGCCTTCCTTTCTCCACCATTCGCGTTGTTCGTCTTCCTATCGACATCTCTGCCGGCACAATCCTCCCATCTTTTCACCGCATCCTCCAAATCCACCCCTGTCTTCCCTTCCACTAACAGGTCCGCAATCATCGCACATCTCTCGTCACCACTTTTCCGTTTCTTGCCTGCGGAGTCGGCTTTCGTCTTTCGACCACCCTGACCAGTTCGTCGTCGATTGGGCGTCTGGGGTCCATCCTTTACTTTGAGCTTGGCAAGCGCGTTGGCTCCAGGCCTGAAACGCCAGTCAGGATATCTTCGCCTATGTTCCGCCTGCGCAACAAGCGCCTTCGCTTCCCAGACCTCCCTCTCTTCACGAGGAAGCGTCTTCCAGTATTTACCTGCGATTATACCATGTAGTCACTAGGCTCTGAGCAACGAAAACATAAGACGTACCAATGATCTTTGAGAGTGTGCTATGGTTCCCTTCGACTTTCTCTGGAACTTGCTGGCTGCGGATGAAAGATGATCTGAAGAGGATGAAGGCGTTGGGCGGGCGTGGGATATAAGAGGCGTCCCGCTTCTTGCCATGGCTGACTCGTTCGGGGCCGTGGAATGTTACCTGGGATTCAGGCGGCTCTGCAAACTCGAAGGGAGACGGTGGGAGTGGGTTCTCCCAAATTGTTTCAAATGGAACTGTGGGATCTGCACTCAAGGCGGTGATGGGCGACATATCGGTAAAGAAAGTAAATGTCATCGATGGATTTGGGTTGTCGACGAGAGGAGGCATCCCGTCTGCCCGACACGAAGTTCAAACACAAGCACCATGTGAGAATAAATTGGAGATAGTTTATGACAGTGAATCGTACCATCGTCGTCTATGTCGGTAGAGACGATATCATGTTCGCGTATCGCAGGCATTGTTTGAACCTGAGACTGATGGAATGTTGAGAAAGGAAAGCAATAGACAGGGAGCAATGGATCCGGTTCAGATAGAGGCCAACGCCAGGATCAAAGACTGTACCGTGACACAGGATGGAATAAGAGCGTTTAGGCAGGTGTCAGTGGGTTGTCAGAGCTCCCTTGTTCTCCCTTTGGCAATGGAATCGAAGGACGCGCTTCTGGGTCTGTCCAATTCCCACCCAGACTAATCTTCCGGTACTTTGGGTCAACCGGTTCTAGGTGCTCCCAGCGCTTGATGCAAAGTGACAGCCTTTCACTGAAACGTTGGCATTTTATCCGATGTAGGCATGGTCCATGGGTTCCCGGAATACCAGAACATAACCACCCTTAATGACATTCGCGAGATCCACCAGATTATCCTGGTTTATCAGAACCTTCCACAAGTTCCAGGACTTGCGGCTAATATTTGTCTGGACTCGGAGCTGATGCCTTCCGAAAGAGAAGGATTCGCTTGAAATTTGCTCAGTCCAACCAAACATGTTGACCGAGACAAAGAATAAAGGAGGCAGAGAAAAAAACATGAGAAAGCAGCATGGCGTCGGCAAACGACACACCCGGTTAGTATCGACCTCGAGGAAACCTCGTGGTGCTGTACTACCGTCCGACAGCTGGGCAGTGACAAACTACTTTATATGCAGATCAAGTTGAACGTTTGGATCCAGTTACTATTACACTCTGCCGCCATCAACAATGCCCTGTTCTTCCCGATGGCCGGCAAATTCCTCTCAAGTTACCGCCTGTCGACACTCTTCTCGGTGCGTAGCACACTGGGGCCAGGCTGGGAAAACCTCGTCCACTGGCTAGGTTGTGGTTATTCTCAATCACTTCAGATGGACAAATTGCTGGGCGGGTGGGGCATGACAATGCGCCAATTTGATAGTAGTCGGCAACGAACGACCAGAAGGGGTTGCATACACCTCCGATCGAGCCCGCTGCCTGACCATGCCTGACACGTCCAAGATTTCCCAGCCGGCGATGGTTTCGGGTGCCATCCTTGCGCTCTCGCCAGGTCCGCTGGGCGGCAGAAGAAAATTATCTGTGACTGGGTGCAGAGCTGTTGCTATCTCAAAGAATTTTTGCAATCCCTAACTCGGTCCTTACTCAGGTAAGTGCATATGCCTCTCGCGTTTCTCGGAAATGAAAATTGTTCCACCTGGTCTGTAGGCTCATCTCCGCTGACCCACACCCACGGCCACGGAAATGGCCAACGAGCTTGACTCCTTCAGCCGCCCATAATATGTTGACAATGGTTTCCATTCCTCGCGATGATTTCGACACTAACCTTGAATCATGCATCGAGATTCTGTGTAGGTGGAAACCTCAAGAAATGCATCTCGGGGGATCGATCTGGTGCGTATCATAATATTATCTCTGTTCGTCATTCAGTGGCATGGGGCGCATATGCTCCGTATGGGGGCGCTGGCGCCACCATCTCTGTAGACATGTAGCTTTGTCCGGGAGAAGGATTATTTAGACGAACAGATGTGACATATGGCATTCCATCGCACAGCCCCAGCCAAGAATAATGTCCGGATCCTGCTGATCTATTACTGATGGACTGGATGATAGACTGATTCGACTCGCAACGCGCCTTGCCATATGCCCTCGGATGCCCGGGTCTGTAGCCTCGCCCTCCGTATCTTGGTGACGTGCACAATCGTACCGATGTCCCTACATTCGTCGATGAGATGTACCTCGACATCACAACACTCACACTTCTCAAAAATGGAGGTTGCTTTATTCGGGTGAGCGATCAGCCACAGGTTTAAATGTGGTTTCTCAGTGGCACGGCCGTAAGTTCAGTAGTTGCTCCACAGGAGGTCGTTAGGCACTGGGTTGCAAACTTTACACCGGAACTACATGTAATCCAAGGTTGTGACACATTTACCCCAAACCGGAACCAAACAGCTCTGGACCTTCCCTTGAGTTTCCTGCTAGGACGCCTCAGTCTACTGACCGTCTTCCAGTCCTGATGTCAGGTCTTCTTGTTCTTTATACATCGACAACCACTTCTTGATACCACCCGTCATTACGAACGCCTTCGACTGACTGTTCCCTTGTCCGTTTAAGTAATCCTGGTACCTATATATACGTCAGTAAATCAAAGCCCCTGAGGCGTCGCGAAATGATGATACCAATTAGCACACCGCGGACCTCGACCGTTGGAACTCCCGCAGTAAAATATTACTTGCTTTGTGTTCTTGTAATTCTCGTGGAACTCGGGTAGGTCGTTGTAGAAAGTCTGAGCTGGGCACTGGACACTTCCGCGGACGTGGCCACCCTAATCAACCTCGTTGACTTCTGGAGAATGTTTGTCAGTCAAGTGCCAAGACTCACCCCACGGTCGTTCCGCCTCACGTCGATTACAACGAAGCTCTGTGCGCTAGTGTCAGGATTCTTGATAAGATCCGCGACTTGATCACATTCCAAGGCATCTATGGAAGACGAGGGAGTGGGGTAAGCGTCCCACCAATTAACTAAGGCGGATTCGGGCACTGCGTCGGCTGTGGTCGGACCATCGCTTTTCCTAGCGTAAATTTGGTAGGATTCTTTCCGAGCCTTTGGTCAGTGTTCAGGGTGTGTCATGGGCCGGCACTTACTCGCCCACTCATTCAAATCTCCAATGTCCAAGGGAGCCGCGACTGTTGACTTTACGGGAGCGCAGCACGATGTCTGTGCAACGGAAACAGAGCTGCCTTGGGTGTAAACATTGAGGTCGGTCGGATTCTCAGTGAATAAGACCTCTGTAAATTAACAAAAAAGTAATCAGTAACGCATGACGAGTATTCGAATTTTGTCAGACCTTTGAAGCCTGCATTTTCCATGAGTTCTTGGTATTCCTTCAGCAGGATGGCTCCAGATATACATCCAATGTATGCCGCCACGTTTGACCGCAGGGAATCCGGAAATGGCTTCTGAGCGATTATCTAGTTGACATCAAAAGGTTAGATAAATGCATCGAGTGAAACATAAGTCGTACGTCATCAAGAACCACGCGTCCTCCAGGTTTGAGCACTCGGTATACCTCTTTCATCAACTTAAGTTTACCAGCGGGAGGCAGCAAGTTGATCACACAGTTGGACAAGACACAGTCGACGGAACCATCTCGAATTGGTAGGTCTTTGGTCAGCGAACCCTTTACGAACGCGACACGCGGTGGCTTGAGTTCTTTAATCGCAGCGTTCCGTCGGGCTAAAGCAATCATATCCTAGGATGTGTGTCAAGTAGGGTACATTCCGTCCTGGCTTCTCGGGCTCACATCTGACATGTCCAGACCGACGACTTGTCCGGTGGGCCCAAGTTTGGCAGCGGCGAGGAAGACGTCGATTCCTCCACCAGATCCAAGATCAAGCACCGTCTCTCCCTATGATGCCCAACCTTGTAAATATTTCAGATGCCTAGGACGTATGGACATACCTCCTTGAGCGACGCTTTTGCTACTGGGTTTCCACAGCTCAGTCCCATGTGGGACTCAACTGGAACGGATTGTAACTGTTCTGCTGTGTATCCAAAGGCGTGCGCCACCCTCTCACCATCTGTTGACCACACTCATCCAGGTTTGTACACTACGGGTGAAGCAGGATTGTGAGCACGTACAGGCCGGGTCGGCGCCTTCTCGAGCTTGTCTGCTGTATGCTTCATTGACGGCGTCGACGATCCCCTCATCGTTAGAGGGCACCTTCTTGCAAGATGGATTTGAACTCATGATACTGGGGAAGAAAGCACCGAACCAAGTTGCGGATTCGTCAATATTTTAGGAGGGTACTGCCGATATTTGAATTCGAATTTGACGGTGGACATCAAATTCAAGTCACGTGAGCACAGATTGTGCATACGTGAAACGTCAGAGAGGACGAAACCTTCCTGCTCAAATTTAGCACGTGAAGGTGCCGCTGCCGGTATATGACTCATCCTGATTCACAGCCATATTCAGATGAGTCTCGCAAGAGTCGTTTTGCTTGAGCAACACTTACAATGAGGATTAGATCTGCACAGGTAAGATGCATCGCGTCTCTTGTCAGTCTGTGCATGACCTTATGTTCATCAGATCGAAGACAATGAAGGAATGCACAAGTGCTCAGTGTTGAACCTCCCACATGAGACCGCACTCTTAGAGTGTTGTAAGTTCCCTTCTGTCCGAGTTACCGTTCCATGTCCATGTACCTCAACAATTTTTGGGTGTCGTAAGCTGTTCACCTCCTCTCGGCTTCGCCTGGCCTATCGCAAGTGCGGTAAATGACGTGGACGAGATAGTAGGGTTGGCTCTCGTCAGAATGTGAGTGTACATCGATGGAGGATGTTACTCACCTTAAAATCCCCTAGAAAGGATGAAATAAAGGACGGCACACATGCTCATATCGGCTCCCTCTCCGTGCTTCCCGCATACCGAGGACAAGGTGTTGCTCGGCGGCTAATAACACAATCTCGTATGCAAACCGATCTTCGTGTACAACTTCCGATGACCAATGGATAAACCAGTGCAGTCCTGTAGGAGAATATTTAACGTGTCCGAGGTCACTTTGAACATTAGGGGGTCGGATACGCCCGCAGTTGCGTTGTACACTTCACTCGGGTTCTGTAAGGTCATGGAAAGGGCCGGACATTGTGAGTCGCCAGTTGTCAGGCGAGTGCGCGCACGGAAGTGATGGATGTCGCGCTAGATTATGATGGAAAAGGCGCATTCGCCATGAACCTCATGCTTGGAGATGGGGTTCTGACCTCCACGTAGCGGGGGATGACCACGCTCCCAATGTAGCATTGCGGTCGCAAGGAATGGGGAACTAGACCGAATTCTCTCCAATTAGACCGAACGGGGCAACATGAAGAACGGTGAAAGTAGGGTAAAAATCTGCGCACTCTACCACCTCCCAATCATTCCTCCGAGTTCGTCATCTGAGTGCGTGGGCTGTGATGTTCGACGTCATCCTCCCCCTCGAGCTTTCCTTGTGTCTTGGAATGCGTGGTCTCTCTTTCTCTCATCCAGGACTTCAACGGACAGGACCCCTTTCCATCTTTCTTGCACCCTCGGCACGTGCGTCCGTGACGGACCATCATAACATGCAACCCATACTTGAGCTCGGGCGGAATTTTCAACTCCAAGTGTGCCTGTGCACCCACCCGATCTGCATTCTTCGGGACCCATCCTAGCAGCTTCGCCAGTCTGAAAACATGCGTGTCCACTGCAAATGCCTGTCGTCCGAGACAGAAGGAGAGCACGCAAGCGGCCGTCTTGGGTCCGACGCCGTCATAGGAGACCAGCTCTTGCATCGCTTGTTCGTCTGTCACCCCAGGGGCTGCTAGATGCTGGAGGTCGTACCGACCGTGTTTCTTCTTCACGGTGACCAACGCCTCTTGGATGATCTTTGCCTTCCGGTTCGCGAGGCCACCAGACCTAATGGCGTCTACTATCAACTGCCTATCCGCAGTCGCCATCTGCTCAAAGCCAGGTTCACCCAGACCGAATACGTTGTCCAAGGCGCGTTTAGAAGCTGAGCTGTTCGCAGAGGACGTGTTCTGGGAAAGGATAGTTCCAATGAGTGCATCGATGACATTTGGTGTATGACCGCACGTCATTGCAGAATTTGAACTTGCAGAAGGCGTTGTGTGGATGGGAACACCTCCGGGTGTGTGGGTGGCAAGGAGAGCATGGATGGCACGCGCGTCTTCGGTGGACGGATGACAAAAGTCTGGAAAGGGTGAAGATGTGCTATGATCAGAGAGTAGTTTCAGTTTCTTGGATGTGTGTGTGGAAAGAACGTGTTCGCTTGCAACGGTGCAAGTTGAGTCGCCGAACTTGCCAGTGGAACCTCCCGCACTTGCCGTTGATTGCTGTTGGAGCGAAGTTGAGCGTCGACGTTTCCCCATCTTCAACTAAGCGTGATACGATCGTGTTTTTGGGACAGCACTCCTTGACTTTCAGGCTCACTGCACGGTGGCAGATCCAGCTAGATCGGGTCCAATACGCGGAGCGCTGATTCAGATTATGTAAACGAACAACTCCGGCAGGTGTTGTGGTTGAGACCGTCCATTTGCCGTCCATGCATCATTTGGCTTCTCTTGGTCACATCTCTTCGTACCCTTGTCGACTATTAGCTGCGTCCGGTGAAGAGGCCGTCTGACTGGGAGACCGCCTCGTCTTGTGCATGTGCACTGGCATGTGGACGAGCCTTGGTAGGCGTTGGCCTCGACAATACTCAGCTTTTTCAGGTTACCCTCTCATCGACTATATATCACTACACGTACACCAGAATGACGACTTCCAAGTCTCCACTTCGTCTATCGACGGCTTTCCTTATAGTGCGGGCTGGTCACCAGACTAACTTTCCACTCTCCACTCTTCCTATCCCTTACGCCTTCCACGGTCCGACGGTGTGACTAGGGGAGACTAGGTCCGAACGGGCCCGTGGCACACTTCCAAAAGTCAGATATGCATGTCGACATCATTCCAATCTCCACGAGCCCATATCTTCATCGCGTCGTTTAACATCCAGACGTTTTTTCTCTCCGAAATTTTGCGACATTACTCATTCAATCGAGACTCGTGCGGTAAGCGTCACAGGGTACTGCGCTTTTATATTCCGACCAAGACCTTCTGACTTCTCCCTCTTATCAGTGTTTTGCGATTGGGCGACAGCGTCAATGCCGCTGCTTGCGTTCCCGCTTCTTGACGACCATCAAGAGGACCCACGTCATTTACCTCCGTCTCGAGGCCTTTCAATTGAAACGATCGCCTGTAAGGAGGAGGCCCTTCTGCCTCCTCCAGCACTGTTAATGTTATACTAATCTGCATGACCATGATCATGATATGCTTTCATGTTGGTCTCCCATATGACATCTATCATGACACCCTCGTTCAACGATGCCATTGTTCCCGATATGGTTACTCGGCAGCCGGCGGAACCAATTTATCCATCACGGACCGAAAGGACGGTATTATGATACAGATAAAATAAAGTTCCAAACTCTAATCGCCCCTGGAAGAACCTTATCGAATTTCGTTCGCATTTAATCAGGAATTATCGGATTATAATAGATTATAATCATTGGTGACATGGACATGTGGAATCTGAGGACTTTTCGTTCGCATAGAGGGGTTTTGTCAGATTTTGTCTCGAACCTGAGTGTTCCTTGCGGAAGTACTTTTGCTTAATTAATCATTTCCGCTTGACGGAGAGGCGTCGGAAGTAAACAACGAATTGATATGGGTAGATGAGCACTTGAAAATGTTATTTCCGAGGATATTCGGGCTATGTCGCACGCTAGGCTATGGTCCGACGAGAAACACTGTAACCCGCCCGCCGACCTGACGTTGCAGATAGCAGGCAAAATGTGGGTTGAACAAATATTGCGAGTCGGGCTGTGATCGGGAATACCGGCCAGCGGAAGCAAACGGTGTAAGACCAGTGCCTCACTAGGTCCGAGTAGAGGAGCACATGACAGAATGAACCTGTCTCACCTGATCTTGTGTAGAAAGATAACATCGACACAAAAGGCTTCAAGACCTCATCGAGGCACTGCTATCCTGCGAGACATGTAGATCGACGAGGGGAGATGTCACTTCGATTTTGCTGACAGTTATCGCTGACGTAGGCGATCAATCAGAGTAGGAGTCCAACAGACTGTTTGGGAGGACAGGACCAGAGGACAAAAACCGCGAAGCTTGTCGAGACTGACAGTGCTCTCAATCCTTTTGGAAGAATTAAAACGTGAAAAACGGAGGAAAAAGGGAGAGAAAACCATCAGACCACCTCCCGATGTGGCTGGTGGCGAATTGCCTGTAAGGAACCGGAGAAGACCCGCCGTATCGTCACAACAAACACGAAATTAACTCACTATCACGAAAACTGGGGTCAAAAATAAAATGCTTTTCACAGGAGTCAACGTACCTGATATCAAGGGGCTTCGTTAACGTTACACGTGTAACGTCGAGCAGCCCTCATCCGATATCGGTACAGCGGTGAGAGACAATAAATCCAAGAGCGTGCGCCTCGTTCGACAGTCACAGGCTAACCCAATTCGGGACTTGCTTTGTGAACAGAGGGCCGACGGCCGCATCATCACGAACGGTGGGCTTCTCTGAGCCATGGGGAGGATCAGGTTCGGCGTGGCAAATACCAGATATGCTCCTCTTTAGGTTCTTTCGGTTGTTTCCAGCTTGGGAGCGTCACCAGAGTCATCGAGTGGCCCACATGAACCCAGGCCCTGGTCCGAGCGAGGCAGGTACGAAAATATGCAGCATCATTATGAAAGATTTGATGGTCGGCCGATGTTCAGGTTCGAATGATAGTGCAAGCCTCCGTTATGGAGGAGTGAGTTTCGGGACAAAGTTAATGCGCGGGGTGACCGTAGTCGACATTACCGTAGAAGTTCTCCAATGACACAGAACCCGGCATCAATCATGACGAAAGTTGAATGTGGAGTACTAGTGTCCATAAGTTGCGCCAATGCCCGAGAAGGTTGTGCCCGACCGACTGTGCTGAAAGGAAAGTTTGCGTTCCAGTTGCAAAGCCCTCCGAAGAAATAACAGGAGATTTCAAGCGCAAGATGATATGGTAGGAAGTAAAATGGGACACAAAGAACGAACCCTCGGTTCCACCTTGCTTAGTCATGCAACAACTTTGCCAGGAACGCAATAGCGCCTGCCCCACTGGCTAGTCCACTAAAGGTTGCTTCCATTTGCTGTCACAGCGCTGGCCATGATGGGTATTCTAGTCGAGAAAGGAGCTCCATTCTCATCCCGTAAGTACAAAGAAACCCACCCCCTACTCATTGACCGTATTCCGTGGCTGATCCGAGCAAAGTACAGGTTTCCATGTGCACAAGCGAGCAAATTCTGCCACCAGAAGATGTCGCATTCCAAGGTTGTTGGAACCCTTGGCCAGCATAATTGCACTTTGTCGAAACCTGGTAGAGTATATGGCATACTTGGCTCCATTCGTTCCCCATAGGCGCCAGCATCTCCAACCTAGAAGGCTGTTACAACTAGTGGAGCAATGATGAGCCTCTAACAGATGGAGAAGGGTAACCAGGCGCAAGGTGCCACATGGCTCCTGTCGTGATACCTCTCCTATGCAGTGATATCACATCCGTTTGGTCTAGATCAGCAAGCTTTCTCAGAGGCACTATGGGCCGGTACTTTGAATCTGCTAAATCTCCCTTTGTTCACTCTATAGGGTTATAGTGGCTGCTTCCACGAACAAACGGCCGCGTCATCATCGATGTCACGTCTGCATTACTACGATGTCAGTAAGGTGCTCTGCTGATTGGTGTGCATGGCTGATAGGCTAGACTTGGGTTCCATCCCATTGATATCGCCGTTCTCCTAGGATTGTTCCCGATGTGACCGGCGGCGGTCCAGGAAATGCTGCTCCCCCTTGCTCCCCAAGATATCTTTGTGCGCTGGGTTGCAGACTTGTTTTGACCCAAGGTCGAGTATTCGATCTGTTCTCCGTAATATTGATATCACGTGCTCTGTTTTGGGCAACTCGATGCTTTGGGTAGGAAGCTACGCCAAGCTCTTCCTTCACATCAATGAAATCAGCCGGAAATTCACTTCCCGTATACCGACTTGGAGAACAAAGGCAAGCCTCCTTTTCGTAGGACACTGACCAGCTACCAATTGAAGTTGGAGTGAATTGTACTGACCCTCCGAGGAATTTTCTAGGGATCTAAGAAGCATTTACTGGTCGCTATCCTACCGAGTCACATCCCTCATTTAGTAAGCCCCTCATCCATCATTAATCATTCGTCACCTGTTGCGTGACTTGGACTCTCGTAAATACTTCAGCTAAGTTCATCAGAACTCGTTATGCTGGGGGAGATGAACGGTGACTTCCGATATGAACGGTACTGACCCACCAGTCGATCCGAATCGAACTTTCGCAAGAAATCTTTCTATCCAATGCATTGCCCTACGTTCTCGCGCTCATCATCACAAGTCGAGTCATGCAGCAATTTTCATGTATTTCCTCGGTCGTTTCTCACCCTGATGTTGATATTTCGCAATGCCGACCATTGTTCGCTGGTTCTGACTACTCATTCGCGCGTTCGTAACGCTGGCACATTGGATTCCGATGAGTCGAAACGCCGCGATGTGATTATAAGACATCATGTTAAGTATAGCTTGTGAAACGCCTGGCCTGGGATACCTGTGGCAGGGAAGACCGGTCGGTTCCTTCCAAATGCCCTAGAGAAGAGCTATTATCGGGTCTTCCAGATTCAAGTTCATAAGTTGAGCATGAACGAGATGGAACACAGAGTATGAGTCCGTTGTATCAATCCCGATTCCTCACTAATCTTATCATGGTTTCAGATCAGGACAGTAGGTCCACAACATTGTTGCCATGGCCCAGTGAGTCATTGCCGCTGGGAAGCGGTCATATAAACATGCGTGCAGCCAATTTGTCCATTCCACTCGGTTGGGTCTGACCTACCCATGGTGTAGGCCGCCACGAGGCAGATGTAAATACACGCGCATCTCGATAGATAGCGTGTGTGTGCTCATTATCGCCGAGCCCCATACTTCAACTGAGATTGACTCTCCCATCTAGGTGCTGTACGGCTTGATCATGGATCACGATCGTGCGCACCTACAAAGTGCTTCCCCATTGTCCTTGTATGAGTCTAATTCTTGCACGAGGCCGACCATATCGTACTTCGACCATACGCCACGCCATGGCACAATTGTGCGGGGGGGCAGATAGGGAATTGGACGCGGCGATTAAGAAGCGTAGAGCCCCTCATCCCCACGCGTTCTTAGTGTTCACTTGCAAGTTGCGTGATAACTTCATTCATTAGTCCGAGGAAGCCCGATCGTGAGTTTTCCATAATACACTCACTGGCTGGCACATGATGGTGCGCTGCCTCGTGTTCTTCCTCATTTAGAGTTACACGTCAAATTAGGTGCGCCACGTCGCACGGATGGTCAGGGGTATGGAGCGCACGCGCTCGGTTGCAGACGCCTCGCCAGACGGCGTACCTCCTCGTGTCATCGCGGTATCAGAGTCCAGCTGGCAACTCGCCAGGGCCCAGTAATGGTGCACATATCAAATCAAACATTCCCCACGTCCCGCGAGGTGGCAAGCGCCCGGAACAAATTTGGAAAGCAGATCCCCAATGCGCGGCGCCACAAGTACTCGTCCGTGATTTGAAACCGGCGGATTGTATGTCGTTATCTCCTTGCCATCAGTGGGAGGCACGCTCATTTCACGTTGAGCCGTACCTTGGACTCCGTGAGTCGGAGAGGTCTCAGATCTCATTGTTCGCATTATATGGTGAAGAGGTTCCCTGAGGCTGCTCCTCGGAACTGTGGGGAGTCGGTAGTCATGTGGGAGGGCACGGGCTTCCGCACTGGGGTGTTAGAAAGCTTGGTGGGTTCTCATCCAAGTGAGCTAGTCCTTCATCAATCATTCACGACGGCGTTCAGCTGGTAGTATTGGCGTTCCTAATGGTTCGAGTGACTCCTGTTCCAAAAAAAGTAGCCTACGGAGCGTGGTTTCGCTCCCCTGTCAGCGTTTATGACATTCGACAGCCTTTCTATTGGGTTTTGCTCCACCGAGAGTGATCGTTTCATATCTCTCTGTTATCCTCCGCAATGTCCTAGCTATCGTGAGTCTGCATGTCTCCTCGTAGCGGACCGGATCAGGGAGGGTATGTCTCGGGGGAATAAGAGAGGCTTGTTGCTGTGCACAGCTCACGGCCAAGGATCCGAGACCAAGACGTCAAGTCATTGGATCTAGATAATCAATAGGGACAGGACAGTCCTGTGCAGATTTGCTTCCGCCGTCAACTCCCCGACCACCAGTAGCAGCCCTAATCAACCGAGCTAGCATTAGTAATGACAGTACAAATGGTGGAGAGTCAGTTGCAAGGATAAGCTCCGGTTTATGTGAAGGAGACTCTGCAAGCGCTCAACCACACTTCCGAGAGGTGTCGAGATCCGTTCACGGTTTCTAAAGCGACCTGTACAGCCAGAGACTTGATCTTGTGTGGTATTTCAAGACGACGCGGCGCAGTTCCGATCAAGGTATGACGCACATTTAGACTTTGCGGGGAAGGTCGGAAGGTCGGGTTAACGGTCGACTTTTGCTGACCGGAGCGGCGCATAGTAAGCGCCCCTGGGCATGGGACCAGACAATACAGAGACAACTATTTCTGTACACCTTTACGACACTCGCCGTGTTCGTTGCTCCCACTGTACTCAGTTCGTGACTCGGGCGGGTGGTTCTCTGAGAGTGATGAAGGATATATCCGCGGCGCGAACGTTAACGAACCTAAACACGTGCTTGGCTGTGTGCTAAGAAAGCGGGAGGGCTTCGCTCATTCATCCACACCCGCCCTTGCAGGGGATCAATTTTCCTATATTTACGAGAATTTTTAGGACCGGCCATTCCGAAGTCCCATTGTCCCGCGTGCGGCGGAAGGGATAATACGCTTGAGTGAGTCAGAAAACATGTGCTTTGCCAAACAGTAACATGTGGGCGAATATCATCATCTATTACATGCGGACACAGCAGATGCGGGGCAAGACGGCATGGTATTCAGTCAACCCGAACGGTGCTGATGAGTGACGTCGACGGTTTCAAATGACCCGTGCCCAGCTGTGCAGAGGTCAATATCCGACGGCGCAGAGCGCAGCGTGCGGGAAGTCGGGAATACGGTCTGTACTGTAGCCGGGTTGATATCGGATATGAAATCGATACATTTTTTATAGGGAGCAGAGGGGACGTACTCACTATCAAGAAAGGAGGTCCCTTTCACGCTCAGTCAGGAGCTTGCTTGGGCATGACATAGGGACATTCGCAAAGGTAAATCGTACCAGCGACGTACAGCCACTGGCAGAGATTCGGGACAATGTTGGCACTGTGCTATTTCTATAGCTCACTGTGAGGTAGAGTGAAGTTCAATGAAAGTAAACCTTGAAAGCTTGACTGGTTTTTCCTGGTTGGGAAGGGTCGAAATGGACTGGCGGGTCGAAGCTACCATACTGGGTAGGTTGAACGTCGAGACATGTACTACTCTGGGGGACTCTTGCAAATCGGGCTCCTTGAAGGGGAAAGACGGGACTCATCCATGCAAGGAAACAAGTTCCGTGCAAATATGAACGAATGTGATCTCAGAACGGGTTGAGAACGATCCACGCATACGGCACCGTCGGCGGAGACCCACGTCGAGGAGAAGGTCCACTCTGCCGAGGGAAGATGGAAGGAATTACGTGGGTGAATTTTAACGAGTCAGCATCTTTTTTCGCAGATAAGGGGGAGGGAAAAAAATACGGAATTTTTAGCGAGTAGGAGAATTCTGATAATATCTGGTATTTTCGCCGGCCGTGGAAGGACGCAAAAACGGCGAAAAGACAATAAGAAAGTTGTTTACGCGGTGTTTGTTCACGGAATGAAATGTCTCATAGGACAAAGCATACTGAATATTTGATAAGCGTCATCTCTCATTGTCTCACCCAATCCGGGTCATCCCGCCCAATCAGGCATGGTCCCCTGCTAGAATCCAGATCCGGCACATTAGGTTCAAGGAATTTCTACCGTGCAGTTGATCAGAGGTATATAACGAGTAGCCCGTATTGTCATTCGCTTTTTGTGCCCCACTCGCTCAATTGTTCTTGTGATCGCGCTTGTGAGACAAAAGATTAGTTCAGCAGCCGTGTTCCCGCCAGCGAAACCTCATTATCCATCCATCCAGAGCCATTATCTCTTCCCTCCCATTATCTCTCCCCCCTCTTTCCCGAACGAGTTCGCTCACCTAGCAGCCATTGTTCACCGTCCCAAAGACTTTGAACAATCATGCCTGCTCTCCGCACTCGCGATACCCTTTCTCAATGTAAGCCTATTTTTGCCATCAATCAGTTCATCATCGACACGGATCAAGGACTGATCACTCACCTCTACCCTTATTAGCACTTGAGGTGATTACGGACACCATTCAACCCCCCTCCTTGGCTATAATTTCACCGACGCCGCGCGCCTTCACTTTCCCTTTTAACAAAACCGATTCCAGTCCTTACTCATCTCCAATCAGTTCTCCCTTCGAGCCAGATCTCCGGCAGCTCACGCTCACTCCTTCACAACCCACACTCGTTCGCACTCTTTCTCCAGTCTCCCCCTCTGGTTCATCATGCACATCATCGACGTCAGTTTTCCCGGCATCGGCATTCACGAGTTCGTCCTCCACATTTCCAGCATCTCCATCCCACAAGCGACGCAAGTCGTCCATATGCAGCGATATCGAGCGCAGACCTAAAAAGGGCGATGAGGATTATATCAAACGCCCAGAGAATGCGTTCATCCTCTTCCGCAGAAAGTGCTGTGAAGACCGCCAGGCCTTGCAGGAGGAAGCAGCAGCATCAGTGTCCACTGATGGGCCAACGAAGAAACAGCGTCAGGCAGATCTGTCAAAGACGATTAGCCAACAATGGAAGGCGCTCTCACCCGAGGAGCGTTTGTACTGGGAAGAATTGGCCAAGGAAAAGAAGAAGGAGCACGAGCAGATGTACCCCAATTACGTCTATCGGCCACAGAGGACGAAGGATCGGAAGGGAAAGAAGGGCAAGCGTGGAGACGAGACTGACTCGGAAACTAACATTTCGTTCATGCTTCCCCTATCCGCCCCAATGGTTACAAAGCACCACGGTCGTTCAGCTTCGGCGCCTACGCCACCGCCCGCTCGGCAGACGATCCAGATCCCGTCAGTTTACATGCCTTCATGCCCGACGTCACCATCGTTATTGCCAATGATCAGCCGGAGAGCATCGCATCCGGATCACGGATCAAATTCGTGTTCCCAGTTCGATTTCGTGGCGTCCAATCCTGCCATGCCCCAGCAGCAATATTCCCAGCCCGAATTGTTCCCAGGAGTCGATGTAAGTCGTTCAAACGTTTCTGAACCAGTCGTTCGCTTATCGCAATCCATAGGCCAATGGCTTCTACCATGGAATGTTCGAAAACCCAGCAACGCTGCACCCATTGTCGATACCGAGCGACATGCCGATGCTCCATGCCCAACACCAGATGGTATCGCCTGCGTCTTCGATTGGTTCAGGTTCTAGTCATTCGTCCCCGACATCGGGTCCCTTCACCCCTGTACACTGCGGGCCAGAGGACTTCGCGTTCCCCGTTGCACCATGCGACCAGCTGGGTTCTCAGGTGGAAGCTGGACCCTTGTGTGGAGCTCCTCTGGACAACATTCACTTCGGTTATTCGGATTATTCGTGGGAAGGCGCTGGAGCATGGGAGAGTCACAGTCAAATGCTTGCTGGTGATGAATTCGACATGAGCGCTATTCCTCCAATCGAGCTCGGTATCCCCGCATGTGGCGAGGAACTCACGCCAACCGGGACTGAATCCGCCTCGTTTAATGTCGGATACACGCCAGGCTCGTATGATCCTTCGGCAATGGAAGTAGGTCAATACACTGCAGATTCGCTCAGCCAAGACACGTTCGAGCAGCTCTTCAATTTTGAAAGTATGCTCGCGGCGCACCACGGATATTGAACCATTTGAACCAATGCATGCTGGCGTTCATTGGCTTCTTCCTGGACTCTTTTGTTCGCGCATAACGGACTCATCTGTAAGAACACCCATCCATCAACCATTGCATCCACAATACCCACTGCGCTGCTGCCACTTACCCTCTCCCTTAAAACCCTGTGCTTGCCTCGTTTTGGTTCAATGTGGATAACCTGTTGTCGGATTAGCTGTAGTCATAATTCCTATGTGCATATAGCCAGTCATACTCACTTCACGCATTTCCATTTTCCCTCATATCCCCTCGTGCACACTTTATACCTGCCGTGCGTTACCCGCCATCTACCCCATACCTCGCCTTATGCCCAGCGTTGACGATATCACGTACCTCTCACACACCGCTCCCCGCATTGTCACGAAGATACCCTGTTGTTGTAGCTTTTATCTCTTATTGCCGTACAGACCGTACGTATCAGTTGCGCAGCAGAATGCATACCTTTGGAGACAAGCTTAGGATGTGTGAGCGACAATGCTAAGAGGATACTGATGAAGGTTCGGAAATGAATGAAGGGGGGAAATAATGGTTCCAGGATATGTACAAGCCCCAGGACGTGAGGAGTTCCATAACTTCAAACTTAAGGCTTAGAGCTCAGCGCTCAGCCATCGACAGGTCACGTGGTTGAATCTCAATGGCGGGATATGCCAAGTCATTTCTTGAACTCGGACTGTCAAGGCTGTAGATCTCACTTACTGAAGGGACTGTTCCCCATGTCTGGTGAGCTCTCCGCATGTTTTGTCTATGATATTGTTGATGAATCTTCTCCCAAGACCATTTCGAACTTTCGTCTCCTCCCTTTGACAGCGTCTCTCAAGTGCGCTTCTCTCCAACCAACCCTGATCATCTGCTGGTTTCTGCCTGGGATACGGTACGGTAAACATACTTTTTGACAGAGTATCGTGCTAATTCTTGTCCAGACTGTCCGCCTTTACGACGTAACTGCTAACGAGCAAAAAGCAAAATTTGATCATCGTGCCGCGGTGCTCGCGTGCTGCTTCAGCGATGCAACACATGCGTATAGCGGAGGTCTCGATACCGGTGTGCGAGAGTACGTGTCTTAATCCTGTTTTTGCTCTTTCTCGTGCAACAGCCCAGCTGAGGCATGTACATCGACAGGCTCGATCTAGCGTCTGAAAAGGTCACGCACTTGGGTCAACATGGAAATGCTGTATCTACCATGAACTATTCTCGTGAACAGAGTGAGTTTAGTAGTTGGTATGAATGTCTGGAATACTTCAACACCTCCTGCAGATGTTGTCATTACCGGTTCTTGGGACCAATCCCTCCGTTTTTGGGATCCACGCGCGCAAACTGCTGGTGTTTCCACGTATTCCATACCCGAGCGCGTCTACAACATGGATCTCGTGAACAACACACTCGTCGTCGCTATGGCTAGCCGGTTGTTCCATATCTACGACATTAGGAAGATGAACGAGCCTGCGCAGACGAGGGAAAGTAGCTTGAAGTTTATGACCAGAAGTCTTGCTTGTATGGTTGACGGGCAAGGTGAGTTTCTGGGGGACTTGGCTAGACTATTCCCCTTCCCATGCGATGGTGTAAGGGTCTAATGTTTTACTTTTAGGTTACGCTATCGGCTCGGTAGAAGGTCGCATCGGTGTCGAATACTTTGATCCAAGCCCCGAAGCTCAAGACAAAAAATACGCATTCAAGTGCCACAGACAGACAATCGATGACGTTGACCACGTATGGCCTGTAAATGCGCTCGCCTTCCACCCTGTGTGAGTCCTCTTCGTATCGTTGCTTGTGTCCTTCTTGATGGTGACGATGATGCCCGTGATGATGCTGGTGGTTTTTCACAGATACAACACGTTTGCATCCGCCGGGTCGGATGGCACCGTCTCAATCTGGGATCATAAAGTTAAGAAACGTCTGCGGCAGTACCCTAAATACTCCGCACCCATCCCCTCAATCGCGTTCAACTGCGATGGCACGCGTTTGGCGGTAGGTGTAAGTTATACATGGGACGATGGAGAAGAGGGTGCCAAAACAGCGGAGAGGCCAGCGGTGTGGATAAGGAAGACAGGTGAGGAGGTGAAGGTGAGTTGATGCTTTTTCTGTGGTTTAGATGTCATCAGGTGTATTGATGTACTGACTCGTCTTCAGCCGAGACAAGCGAGTTGAGGAGTGTTGGGCATGTTCTGGTCGTATTATCGTACGTACTCGATTTGGATGTGAAGTGGAGGACGCTGGAGCCGAAATGATTCGACGTTCGACTGTGGGGCAACTTTTTCCCTCGACAGAGTGGTCCGAGAAAGACAAGATCGTCGGAAAAGTGGGCGGCAATGCACGTAGATGTCTCATTCTCGCCCAAACGTTAGGCTCGATCTGAGCGGATCCCACCTGTGATACTTGGGATCAGTAGCTCAGGTTACAATACGATGGTGCTTGTGTGGGTCGAGAGTGGATTCCAAAGCACTGATAAGGGTATACGTTGGTAGTCTGTACGTCGATGGAATTATATAATCATTGCAAAGGTCCTCCAAAGACAACGACAGGTACGTGAGATGAGTGTCTTGTAGTAAAGCGTAAAACAGTCCTAAGCCATGGCACTCAAACAGGAGATACAGACAATGACTCTGTGCTGCTACTCGCAGATCCGATCCCGTACTCTCCACCCGCCCGCGGAGGCCGCATTGGGTACAGCTTCTCAAGCTCGCGCTCTCTCTGCCGCCGCGCAGCAACCGATTTATCTTCGGGCACACACAACGTTACATTATCACCATCCACGTCACGCTCTGAATGAGTGGTGGTGCCAGTGAGGGAGAAGCGCCTGTGTTGTAATGGTGCGCTGCCCTGGGTCATGATAGAGAGCGAGGGCACATGGGCGGCGAGTCCGATCTTGATTTCGGGTTGGACGGCGGGAGAAGGACGGCGAGGGGAGGGAGGGACAGTGTTGTAGCAGTAGGGGGTTATGACTGGTTTCCGGGGACGGCAGCGGAAGTAGATGGCGATGAAGACGGCGAGGAGTGCGACTATGCCCACTGTCCCCCCGATGCTTGCTGTCACTATGGTACCCTCCGAAATTGGCGCCGAGGATGGGCTTGAAACTAGAGAAGAAGTGGGAACAGTGGAAGTTGACGCTGGGAGGGATGTGGTGAATTTGGAGATGACGGCATCTCGCGAAGAGATAGAGGTGAAAGTCGTGGATATGGAACTAGCGCGCGAAGATGATGTAGGTGTGCCTGAATGAGACGGTGTGACCACCAGTGACGACGTAGATCCAACAGTCCCTGACGAGGTCTGCGCAGCTGACGTCCAAATTACCAAAGGTGCCGAATGAATTGCGGAAGGTGTTGTCGAAATCACCGGAGGCGATGTAGGCGGCGAGGATGTAGGCGGCAAGGATGTGCTCGACGTAGTGGTACTTGGCCAAGAGGCACTTGCCTGCACTGTAGTCAATAGAGCTGTACGCGACGAAGACGTCTCCGAGGGCTGCAAGGGTGACGAGGGCACCGGAGGGGACACACTTGAGGTGAGCGTGGATGATGACGTCCCGCTGTCGGACGTCGTAGGTACTGGACAACCCATGCTGGCAGCGATGCTGGACGGACTGGGGACAAACGGTATTGGTGGGAAGTCCATCGTAGCTCCCAAGAATGCATCACATTCCATGGCCGTCGGCGAGCTGGGGCAACTCTGGCCGAGAAAATCAAACACGCAGCACCACTAACAAGGATCCGACCCTAATAATCCACTGAGGGCATGTAGGTAAAGTAGAAGTGGTGCTTACGATATCTGGGTCCGAAAAACAAGACGCGATGCCAGACAGAACGTTTCGATCAACCAGCGATCCTTGCATTTTGAATTGGCAAGGTGGGGACAACGTGAGGAGGTATGTGTTGTGATCGTCAGCTTTGAAGAGTCGAATAAACCCACAAGACAAATGCTTTTGGTCGAGGATGTTTACGAGTCGATAAGAGTTTAATGGATGACTGTTGTAACGAATGGCTGCTGTGTGGATGTGTTCAAAAAAGATCGTAGATGGATGCAAACGAGCGTGTAAATGAGCGAAATTACCGGGAAACGGAGTGTTGGGAGCGAGAGAAAGAGGGCAAAGAAGAGGAGAGGAGTTTTCTTGCAAGCTGGGAGCGGGCTATTGTACACATCGCCCCCAGCAACTGCACTGGATTCGCTTTAGATGATCATGATGGAGTTGACAGAAAAATCATGATTCCCGATGAGCCTAGTGCCAGTGGCTGGGCAAAGGGAGGTTCTCCGATGGCTCCGCTATGATCGTTGTCTCGTTTTTCCCAAGGTAGCTCGGACTGTTGGGAGGATGGTTAGTTGGCTGCGAAATCAATTCGATTGATTTTTTGAGCAAAGGGTAAAAGTTAACACATGGTCTGCAAGGTGCTGTGTCATTTTCTTGTGCCGGTGGGGGCCCTAGTAGTACATGGTCACTGACACGTACCAAGTCAGACTCTGGATGGAACACTGCTGGCAATAACAGAAGAACCTAGAGCCTGAGAAAACGTGTCGACCGAGGTTCGTAAATCTGCGCCTCGGCTTGTGGGTATTCGCGGCTCGAGTCGTCAATCTGTCGTATACCACCGAGTCACTGACTCACTGTCAACTTGTGATGGGATCACATTTCGCAAAGTTCATGAAACTGGTGCCAGTCTAAGTAAGTTGCCTTATTAGGTCGCCTAGCCCCTGTATCCTTCGACCGCAAGTTGTCAATAGAAATACGGCTTGCCTCATAGACGATTTGGTCACCTGCACTCCTTTTGCACCTGCTCTCTTGCTGTAACAAATGCTACACTCACTGAAGAGGTGCTGTAAGAGGCCATCAATATTCACAGTATTTATGCATTGAGTGACAGGAGAGCTCCCCTGAATGTTGCTCACTGAACATACAAGTAATTCTTTGTCCATGGCGGATATCCACAGAGTAAAAATTATCACTTCCATATTATGATACCAAGGTGGGAAATTGTCTTTGTCGACACCATAGTATAGCTACTGCATGACAAGGGGCGGGGTTCGAGTTCGTGTACAGCATGACTATGGTAGGATCTGAGCGACGTTGCCAGCTGTGGGTGTGCAAAAAACCTACAGCAATTACGTTTCACTTTTGAATTTGCTACTCCCACTGTCAAAAAAAATCGACTTCGCCCCTATTCGGCTGGTCCCATAGCACTCAGAGACGAGATTCGGAGTCCACACAGAATGACTCTGTGCTCATACTCGCAGGTCCGGTTCCATACTCCCCATTCGCTCGACGAGGCCGGATCGGGTACAGCTTCTCAAGCTCGCATTCACGACGCCGCCGCGCAGCGGCCGATTTGTCTTCGGGGACACACAGCGTTGAATTATCACCATCCACGTCACACTCTGAATGGGTGGTGGTGAGGGAGAAGCGCCTGTGTTGTGATGGCGCACTGCCCTGGGCCGTGATAGAGGTCAAGGGCGCGTGGGTGGTGAGTCCAAATTTGATTTCGGGCTGGACAGTGGTAGTGGTAAAGGGGCGGCGAGGGGAGGCGGGGGCTGTCTCGTAGTAGGGAGTCACGACTGTCGTGACTGGTTTCTTGGAACGGCAGCGAAAGTAGATGGTGATGAAGACGGCGAGGAGTGCAACTACGCCCAATGTCCCCCCGATGCTCGCTGCCACAATGGTACCCTCCGGCATTGGCGCCGAGGTTGTGCTTGAGAGTGGACAAGTGGAAGCAGTACAAGTGGACACTGAGAGGGAGTTGGGAATGACGGTATGTGGCGAAAGAACAGAAGTGAAGGTCGTGGATGCGAAAGTAATGACCGGAGATGATGTGGAAACAATGGTGTCTGGAGATGATGTGGAAATAATAATGTCTGAAGATGGGGTAGGTTCTGCTGAAGTAGGCAACGCGACCACCAATGACGAATGTGCCGAAGAAGTTACGGAAGTCGTCGTCAAAATAATCGGCAGAGACACTGAACTCGGCGAGGATGTACCCAACGTAGCGGGACCTACCCAAGAGGTAATTACATCCGGTGTAAATATCAGAGTTGTACCCCACGAGGTTACTATCTGCAAGAGTGCCGGCGCCAGGAGCACCTGAGGGGACACACTTGAGGTGGAGGTGGACGACGGCGCCCCGCTGTCGGACGTCGTAGGTACTGAACAGCCCATGCTGGCAGCGATGGTAGACGGACTGAGGTCAGACAGTATTAGTGGGAGGTACGTCGTAGCTCCCAAAAATGCATCACATTCTGCGACCGTTGGCGGCTCGGGGCAACTCAGGTGGAGAACATCAAACACGCAGCACCACTAATAAGGATCCCCTAACAATCAACTGGAGGTACGTAGGTAAAGCAGAAGCGGTGCTTACGATATCTGGGTCCGAAAGACAAGGTGTGATATCAGAGGGAATGTCTTGACCAACCAGCGATCCTTGCATTTGGGTTGGCAAGGTGGGAACAACGTGGGGAAGTATGTTTTGTGATTGTCAGCTTCGAAAAGTCGAATAAACCCACAAGACGAATGTTTTTGTTCGAGGGATGTCTACGAGTTGATAACAATTTAATGAATGGATGTTGCAATGAATGGCTGCTGTGTGGATGTTTGGGCTGTAGAGACAGGGAGCGAAAGGAAGAGCGCAGAGAAAGGAGAGGATGGAGCGGGCTATTGTGCACATCGCACCCAGCAACTGCACTGGATTCGCTTTGGATGATCATGATGGGCTTGACAGGGATATCATGATTCGCGATGGCACTACTAGTGCCAGCGGCTGGACAAGGGGAGGTTGTCCGACGACTCCGCTATGATCGTTGTCTCTTTTTTAAGGTCGCTCAGACTGTCGGCAGGACAGTTGGCAACGAAATCAACCTGATCGAGTTCTTGTGGTGAGCAAAGAGCAGACTGACATGACACCTACCAAGTCCTTTCGACCCAATATCAGATCCGGACGGAAATGACACACCACTTTCAATAATAGAAGAACGTAGAGTATGAGAAAACGCGTCGACCGAGGTTCATGAATCTGCGCCTCGTGAGTGGAGTATTTCGCGGCTCGTCATCAATCTGCCATATACCGTGATGGGATCAACCCTCGAAACCTCCCAGACTAAAGACATCATCCGCTTGATCCATCCTGGATATCAGATATACACACAGTACAAGATGATCGCGCCGTTATTGCACAGAGTACCAAGGTAGTTTCATGCGATATCGATGGTTGGGGTATTCTCGATGATAGCCCTGGCTCCCTGCCCATTTACCTGGCGGACACGCGCCCGAGCAGAGCTCGTTGCATAAATCCAGTTCGAGTTACGCACTCCATTGCTTGATAAGATGATGAATCACAAGGATAAATCTGAAGGTCAGGACAACCAAAGAGGCGGGCTTGCGGTCGCGAAGTTGGGTGTTCGTTCTGTTTTCCCCACCGAGTAAGCTAAAGGAAACGTTAAAGAGAGAAACGATGAAGCTTACCACCGAGACTCACTGCTCAGGTTTATGTTGCTGGTGGATGTAACCAGTTGGCGCACTGAGAAGAAACGTTTGAAGGACACGTAAGTCAAAACTCGATCGTGTCCGAGTCACGTGGAGTGATTTTGTTTTCTACCCTTTCCAATTCCGCGTCCGAGTCACCAAAATCTAATCGATCCAGTGCCCAAAGAAAACATCAGAAATCCTGGCGCTTCTACTTAGATTCTTCCGCTCCCCCACCACCCTCATTTCGACCACCACCAGAATTATCCGCCAGGTGCACGCTGTGAGACCCCTTGGAACTATGGTTTCGACACTTCCATCTTTACCACATGTCCCCGGAACAGACCCCTCATCTTGCATATTAGATGCATTTCGGACTGCCATCGCAAAACGCATATCGGAGAGATTACCCCAGCTGACAATAGAGCAGGCCTATTCGGGCGTTGATTATGGAAAGAAGGGCGTCGACTTTACGGTTGCACTCCCCCGATTCAGACTCCCCGGAAAACCCGACCAACTTGCGAAGAAAGTGCTCGAAGATGTACGTGTCATTCGATGATCAATTTCAGCGATCTCTACGTCTACACCATGTCGCATCCGCGAGCCGATGGGGTCGACCATCAGAGCACGATATACTGAACGACGTCTCCCGTTTTCTCTAGTTTCAACCTGATGACTTCATCTCATCAATAACGCACGACAAACAATTCCTCCATTTCCAACTTAACAACGCAAGCCTCATCCGCGAAGTCCTTAACCAGATCCATGCTCTCACCTACGACAGTCCATCCGGCAAACCCTCCTATGGCACCAACACCTCGGGAGCCGGGAAAAAAATCGTGATTGAGTTCTCGTCTCCTAATATCGCAAAGTCTTTCCACGTCGGACACCTCCGAAGTACGATCATCGGCGCATTCTTGGTGAACTTATACAGGGCGTGTGGTTGGGACGTCACCGCTCTGAATTATCTCGGTGATTGGGGCACACAGGTGATTCGCATGTCCGCTGTCGTCGAAACTTGCGTTGACACGCGTATGACTAGTTTGGGATGATAGCATCGGGGTTTGAGAAATACGGTTCTCAAGAGGCGCTGTCGAAGGACGCGATTAAGCACCTCTACGACGTGTACGTCAGTGTGACCAAGGACGCCGAGGCAGATCCCAACGTCAAAGTTGAAGCCGCAAAATGGTTCAAGCGTATGGAAGACGGCGAGGAGAGTGCTCTAGCCAATTGGCGAGAATGGCGAGAATTGAGCATCAAGAAGTATATCGAGGAGTACGAGCGGTTGAACGTCTCTTTCGATCGATATACCGGGGAAAGCGAGGTCGGGAAGGAATGGATGGATAAAGCAGTGGAGCGGCTTGATGAACTGGGGCTAATCAGTGACGTGAAGGGTGCTAAACTCGTCGATCTGGAGAAATGGAAGTTGAACAAGGCGGTTCTCCGGAAAGCAGGTATGTTTACCATAGTCTGATCGATCCTCACCACTTTGATCTCATTCGACTTCTTTACCATTCTTTGTAGATGGGACCTCAATCTATCTTACGCGAGATATCGCTGGCGCGATCGAACGGTGGCAGAAGTATCAGTTCGACAAGATGATCTACGTCGTTGCGTCGCAGCAAGATCTACACCTTGCACAATTCTTCCAGATACTGAAGCTCATGGAGTTCCCATGGGCCGATCGTCTCGAACACGTTAATTATGGCATGGTGCTCGGGATGAGTACTCGAAAAGGGACTGCTGTCTTCCTGGACCAGATCATCAAGGAAGCGGCGTCGGTGATGCACGAGCAGATGAAGAGGAACGAAGAAAAATACAATTCCATCGAGGATCCCGAGTACGTTAGCCAAGAAGTCGGTATTACAGGCATCAAGATCCAAGACATGGCCGCCAAGCGGTACGCGTTCCTTGATCTGTGCATGGCACTGACGCTGATATCTCGTTAGGATAAACAACTATACCTTCAACTGGGACCGAATGTTGTCCTTCGAGGGCGACACAGGGCCATATCTCCAGTACGCCCATGTTCGACTTACTTCGATGGAACGCAAAAATCCCGAACTCCTCCCCCTGCCTCCACCCGCCCAAATCGATACCTCATCCCTAGCAGAGTCGACACACGCACGCGACATCGCAACACTCCTCGGTTCGTATCCCGACGTCGTCAAAACCGCGCTCAAGACGCACGAGCCTAGCGGGGTCGTCACATTTGCGTTCCGTCTCGCACACGCGATCTCGAGCGCGTGGGAAACGCTTGTGGTGAAGGGTGAACAGGACTTGGAGAAGGCGAAGGCGCGGCTTTGGTTGTATCTTTGTGCTCGGGACGTGCTTGGGGCTGCGATGAGGCTGTTAAGTATCCGGCCTTTGGAGAGGATGTAGGTGTGGTAGATGGATCGTCCAAGTGTTTAGATATTGGAGATATCAGTGGATATTAACATGAAGTATAATGAAATACTGCAGTAGAAGGAGGCCAAGAAGGGGTTATGCAATGGCACTAATCAATTGATTATGCATGGCTCATGTATGCGCGGCGATCTTAACATAAAAGCTAGCTTGACATATTCGTACACCTTGAATTGCATGGCTTCTGGCTTCTCTGCGGTCGTAGACCAATAATTAAGTTAAATCGAGGACCGAGGTGCTCATGGAAGAGCCTCATCACACGTCTTGTTAATCAACCAGGTGTTACAGCAGTTTGCAAATGCCATTACATTCACAAACTGTTGTAACATTGCCGCGTACACTACACACGTAGGTTAAATGGTCAGATTGGACCGAGGGACCAAGAGGAATCGTCTGGCGGTGGAGAATCGATGAGGCATGGTTTTTAGGTGCATGTGTTGCGAAAAGATTCGGGGGAAGGCGCTTGTAGTCATAGACGTCAAGGAACAAAACCCTACTCATTGAAACTACGATAAACGTCCAAGTCTGTGGTGGCCTACTCTAACCGCCACCTCGATAATATTACATTGTTGCGACGAGGCGATAATCACTCGCAGGCGACTCGAAATTTGGAATTGCTGGGCAGCTATTCAGTATCTTCAGCGTCTCCAGCTGGAGCAAGATCGGCGATAGAGGCGAGTATTCGTCCAGAGGTTACGGGGCGAGTAGTTCTCGCCCCGGGCAAGAAGCTGACGTACACATCACGAGCGGGGATCAAGCCACGACGAACTTATATCAATCATGATCAATGATTTACGAGTTCCTTACCGATTAGTACGTAGCGTATGTGGTATCACCGTATCAGTGGCGCCCTCACGATCTTTCGGATCTCTGGTCCTTCTCTCGCTAAACTCTGAGAACGTTCGAAGATGGAAATCTAGCTTTGACGTACAGATTGCGATGCTACGAGCGTACATGGAGCCCACTGTTATGGACGAGGAGAGGTAGCGGTCGTCAATCGTATGGGCCGCACCAACTTTGAGAGCCTGGACGAGAAAAGTACGCTGAGTGTTCAAGGAGCGGGCTTTTTTGCCCTTGGCATCCAACGGGAGAACCGAGCTACATGGCTGCTGGGGAAGGAACACATGACCAAATGGCATATGCTGTGGTGTGCGGTTCTCATCCCCCTTCGAGGCTTGGGATGATCCTTCTAAATCCGATGGCAGCCGAAGAAGGGAATAAAGCGCTCGACTTGGAGGACTGATGTAGCAGGTTGCGTTGGAGCTGGCTGCCATTCCAACCCCTTGTTATTGTAGCTATGGCAGACCTACAAGGTGAGCTTAGCGACAGACGTCGACAACCAATGGTCTCGTCGACGTGAATGGGATGTGCAGACTGGAATTAGGACAGGGGTGGAGATAGGATGGCAGCGGGGGAGAAGAGGCACTGAAGGGGCCAACAAGACAAGCCAGATAAGGCAGGACGAAACGAATATCCGTTTTCGTGACAAGGCGATGCCCGAAAACGGCACATGCGGGACCTCGAGCACTCCGACCTCCGGAAATGAAAAGGAGACACCAAAACACACGCTAATTGATCGTTCCCATACGCCAGGATACAACCAAGAATATGCTCGTGGTAGGAGGTCACGGTTCCCTGGGTCCTGATCATGGAGATGCCTATTTGGTGGGTGATTTTCGGAATGAAAGATGCTGCACTCGTTGATTCTGATATAAGGATACGAAGAGAACAATAGCGCTTTTTGTTTTGTTCCCCCCATCTGTCACGTCTCCGCGCCGTCTCTTTTGTCTCCCTCATCAGAATCTCCTTTTCGACTCATCCCGTGGCCGAGTGTATCCATTTCCATCACATCTACCGTTTCAGGTCATCTATACTATAGAATTTTGCAAAATCAGTCATGCCAGCATCCCGCATTCATGGTCGCTATTCTATAGCTCGTCGTCCTTCCGGCTTTGCAAGTCTAACCTGTAAGTCTAACCTACCGTTCACCGCCACATCCTCTCATAACACATGTCACACAGCCGACCTCATCAGACCAGGCGTCTACGGAGTGCCATCGCCCTCACCACGTTCTGTAACGTTCGCACCCAACGTCACCCCCAGAACATTCAACGATTCAGATGATCTCTCTCTCTCGACTTCTTCGGAGTCCTCCTTAGGCCCGAACGAACAGCTTTTCCCGCCCTCTGAGCTCCCTCCGAATCCCCCATCCAGAAGACGTGCTCCCCCGGGCAAGCGCCGGTCGCTTGGATATATCCCCCGCCCCCCTAATGCGTTCATGTTGTTCCGTGCAGACTTCGTCAGGCAGAAACACGTTCCCGGTTCGATAGAGACGAACCATGGCTCTCTCTCCAAGATAATTGGGAATTGCTGGCGATCGCTTCCTCTCGAGGAAAAACGCATCTGGGAGATTAGGGCCAAGCAGGAGAAGGAAGCCCACTCCAAGAAACACCCCGGGTACCGCTTCAGACCCGTGCACAACAAGAACAAGGACAAGAAGAAGGATAAACAGTCTGCGACGCCCGAGGACGAGAGGCGGTGCGAGGAAGTGGCCCAGTTGCTGCTCGAAGGCAAGAAGGGTGAGGAGTTGGCGGCTGCTATTCGGATGTTGGATGAGCAGAAGTCAGCTATCCCAGCTCAACTCGTGGCTCCCCAGCCTTCATCGGCGCACTCGCAATTCTATCCTTCTCGCCGTCCCTCTTCCGTCCCCCTCCCTGACTCGCAGTTCCATGCCATCACACTCCCTTCGGTTCCGTTCTTCACGCCAGCCTCGCGCTCCGGCTCCCCCGTGAACAACATCTCCCGCAAGGCACGTATGCTCATTGGTCAACGTCGTCCCTCGAGTGCGTTGCCCTATGTCGGGCGGTCCTCGTGGGGCATGGATGAATTGATGTTCCCACCCCCGCCCGGTATAGGCGGTCCTGCATTTGGGTACCATTCAGCATCGACGTCTTCCCTCCAGCGCGATGACTCTCCGCTCCCCGAGGTTGACACGAGCTTGTTCGATCCGTCATTTTTGGATGCGAATTTTGGGTTCCAGGTTGGAAATGGGGAGCCTGCGATCGTACGTTTCTTCACACCCATTCATGTTCTTCACACTAAACCTATGCTTCTTTCGCATTCTCTTGATAGAACTTCACCGACATGTTCTCATCCCTTCCACCTCATGCTCCCTCTCACTCCCCCATCTCGTACAACCTAGCGCCACTAGGCCACATCTCGCCACAAGACCTGTCGTTATCTCTTGGCTGTGCACCCACGCCCCAGTTTGACATGTCTTCCGCTAGTGCCGCTAGGGGGATGACATCGTGGGGCAATCATTCACCAATAGAGTTTTCCAACTCGCAACCCTCGTCGGCGTACAGTGGATCTCCTGCAAGATCGGACCTGGGCTTGCCACTTGTTGCTCCACGCCCGCAGCACGTGTCCGGTCCCGCGGCGTTCGACCTGTGGCAAGATATATCTCCGACGCAACATGCCGGGCCTGAGTGCAAAGTTGCACTCGAGCATGTGGGCCTGTCTGGGGGGTTGCTACCCCAGCATATGAACGGCCCTGGCGTTGCGGACATGGACGCTCAACAGATGAACATGGCGGAGTTCGAGACGTTGTTTGCCGGTGTGGACGGGTTTACATTTTGAGCTGGGGTGTGGCCTCGTGGCTCACCCTGGTAGAGCTCTATCAAGCTTGAACGACAACGTTACGCTCATACGTTATGCTCAAAAGAACGCACTGGCCACACGAGTCGTGTACCCACGTCTAGATCGACGCGGAGTCTCACATCGGTACTCAAAACCAACCACATTTTTTATCGTACACCTAGATGAACTCAAGCACCTCCTTTTTAATCACGTTCTCCCATCCACTCTTTGGTGTGCATAGCTTGGCTCGCATTTTACGATTGTACGTTGCACGCATGTATGAATCTCAACAGATTCGTGGGTTGGCTGTTTCTTTCATACTCTTATCCATATTCAAGCGCATCCTGGATATCCCGGTTTCTCCATCTCCAATGTAGCCTTATTCTGCTTGCTCTCCTCTCGATATATCTGGTCTTGATCACTGTAGCATTTATATACCGTATACCTTTTCATGCTTTGTTACTATCAATGACGGTCACGAGCACGATCAGGGTGATGACTTGAGTTGGCACTTGGCCCCTACTATCTGAAGTAAGTAAGTCACCCAGGCCTGCTGCTGCGCATGTCGGTAGGTTGATCAACCGGTCACTGCTCACTGGCATATATCCAATAGCTGGAGATGCATCGATGAGGCCCAGGTGTGATGGGTCGTCAAATTTGCCAGTACATAACGGGGCAAATTCTAATTGGGAGAGATACAGTGGACAACTCTGAACGATCAATGGAAGGATGTGCGCAGTCTATTACCACTGGGTACAGTACAGACACGAGAATGTACGAATTGGGGTCGTTCGAAAAGGGTACAGAACGAGCCGCGGACGAAGAGGCAGGGTGAGCATGAATACGATAGACGTAGCACTAGTGGTACAGCTACCATATGACAGAATCCGAGCGATGTGATGGCGATATTAAGCCTCGTCGAGAACCGACCCATGCATATCCATACACAGATACCGTCCTACAACGTTAGATTATAGTCGAACTCCTCCCGAGTGCTCTGTGCGATCCAGAGGACGACGGCTGAGAGCATGAGCGCTACGTTCTGAGATACATTTGCGTAGCCGTAGTAGGTGAACTGTTCAGGGTAGTCGCCGAGGATATATTTGAGGACTAGGAGGGACTGTGCGTGGATAGGTGGGGAAAGAAAGGAAAGGAAGAGGTTTCGTCAGTCACTGAGCTCCCGCTCCACCCAAGGCGCAAGAGCACTCACCACGCTCCCAGCCAGACCACCCGCCATAAGCGCAAAACCGATGAATAAGAATAGCCTCGCTCTCCAGACCGCATCCGCAGAGCCGTAATCGTCGCCTTTGATCCTGTCTTTGTCGATGAGATTGATGATGAGCATCCCGAGGAGAGAGCAGATTCCCGGGACCCAGTCTACGAATTCGACGTGGACGGGGACGTATTGGGGCTCATCATAGGGCGGGTGGGCGTGTGCGGAGAGGATAGCGGCATCTAGAAATGTCCAGTTTGCGAGTGCGAACTGTAGGAGTGGTTGTGATTTAATGTAAGGAGAAAGTGGGCACTGAGGTTGGGTAACGTACTAGGGCGCCTGCGAGGTAGATGCCAATCGTGCGTCTGTATTTGCCCAAATTAACTTCGGGAAAAGGGTTCAGGCAGACCCTGCGGGGGTCATAGTCTGAGCGAGGGTAGCCTGACATGGTTGGCACGGTGGACGATGGAGGAAGTGGTCAGGCGTCCGTTGTTGCTGTGGCTGCGGTAGACTGTGCGAACCCACTTCCAAGTAGGGAATATTAGCGTGTCAAAACTATCGGTTAAGCCTGAAAAGTCACAAAAATAGAGCTGTCAAGGATGAGCACTCCTTTATTCTGATAACCTCCAGTCATGCAAGTCATCGACATCCCCTCCTCCCCAGAGCCCGGTCTTCCAATCGCCAGGCGTACACGCAGTGCAAGCCGCCAACCAGGTCCTTCCAAAAAGCGGCCCCGTCCAACAGCTCGAAAACAGACGGCCATCTCAGAAACCATCATTGAGTTAACAGACTCGGAAGACGACATAATTCCTCCCAAACGTGTCTCTCCACGAAAGAACCGATCGCAACGTGAGCGCGGGCCTGGACTCGGGGAGCCCCAGGCTGCGCCATCGAAGCTTCCAAACGGCGCATCGTCATTCGGGAAGCCTCAGTTTGGGATACTGGGTGATGCTGCCCAGGCATCGACAGCGGGTTTGGCTTCCGGATCTTCGGGGCGGCGCTCACCACGCATAGATGGACGCCATGATCCTTTGTTTTTGCCGGGCAGCGACGATGAGAGAGCGCCAGTCGAGGTCTTGCCAACTGCGCCGGTGCCCGATGCTGTACCCCCTGAGCCACCCATACCCGAGGCGCCCCCAGCCGTTCCACCCCCCGTGGTCGACCCGGTTGGAGAATATGTCGCTCGTGTCATCGAAGTCGTCCCTGATGCTCAACCCGCACACATTCTCGGCCTCGTTGAACAATTCATGAACACCCAACCAGGGAACGTTGTCGAATTCGCGCTACACGCGCTCCTCGAAGATCCGTCCTACCCCAAAGTAGATAAGAAGGGGAAACGAAAGCGGGACGAAACAGAGGGGGACGAGAATGCAAGGGCCGTGCCAAAACCACGGATCGACTTTGCGAGCAAGGAAAGGGAGTACAATGGTGGTCCACATTATTTTGAAATTTCGTTGGTGAGTCTTTGTTGCACGTCGTTGCGCTTTTTCGGACTGATGCGTGTGTCTTAGGAACAACTTATGATAGATTTCCCTAGAATTCCGAAACCACACATACGCTCACGACTGCTCGCCAATCGTTTCTATGCGCCCACCTATCTCCTCCTGTCAGAAGAGCTCAAGCGAGATCATCTCCCATTTAAACTAAAGTCCACCAATTCCGTCATAAGCGGTAAAGGCAAATCGAGACAAGACCTCGAATTCAACAAAGAACGAGAATGGGTGTTGCTCAAAGCGCAAGAACTAGCCATCAGCAAGGATGCAGCATTGGCAGACGAACTCAACGAGGAAGAATATGAAGATAACGGAGAGGGAATTGAATGCGGATGTTGTTTCTCTTCGTATCCCTTTGTTCGCGTTTCCCTTCTATTTTCAAGGCACACGCTGATACCTCTTCAGGATAAGATGATTCAGTGCCCCGAAGCGCACCTGTTTTGCATGTCCTGCATGACGTCTTATGCTTCGAACCAACTCGGCGAACACAACCCTAACATTATTTGCATGGATCAATCAGGGTGTAAACTCCCCTTTCCCGAATCCGAACTACAGCGCTTCCTCTCTCCGAAGCTTTTAGAACTCTACCACCGAGTCAAACAGCGTAAAGAAATCGAAGCAGCTGGACTAGAAAATCTCGAAGAATGTCCCTTTTGCGAATATAAATGCGTTATTGAGAATGCGATGGAGAAGCTGTTTAGGTGTGAGAACGGAGAATGTGGCGCAGTGACTTGTAGGGAATGTAAGAAGCCGGTGAGTGGGTTCCTATTGTGCGTGACGTGGTGTCGGTGTTGATCTAGAGCTGGTTGGCCTTCGTTAGGATCATCTGCCCAAGACCTGTAAAGGTGCGTATTTCAATTGATCGTGGGATTGTGAGGAAGCTCATGTGGCAACGTAGAAGTGGAGGACGACAAACACCTGGATGCTCAACATGTCATCGAGGAGGCGATGAGTGAGGATTTTCATTGTAACCCCCTGCCCATTTCTAATGCTCTTTTAACAGCCCGCGCACTCATGCGTAATTGTCCAAAGTGCCAGAAGTGTATGTCGTCTCTGATACATACAGCTATCATTATCCCTAACGAACCTGTGATCAAAGCATTTATCAAGGAAATGGGGGTAAGCTCAGCAGTCAGCAAACCCTCGCGCGGCTCACTGACTCATCCCTGCAGTGCAATAAAATGACATGTCCCAATTGTCACACCATCTCGTGTTACATCTGCCGGTCGATCATCGTCGGTTACGATCATTTTGTTGACGTACGTCCTCTGTTTTCACCATCTCCGTGTATGCCGAGACAAGGGGGTTCTTGCTGATGCGCTGTCAACCACTAGCGCGGTGGCTATACTGGCACTCGCGCTAACAAATCGAAATCGACAAAATGTCTTCTGTGGGATCCAGTAGAACAGCGCCATGACGAAGAGGTGAGATGTTTTGTTTATCCCTCACCGTGGCTATCATGCACTGTGCTAGTTCCCTCACCCCTCCTTATATCTACTTACAATGTCCAAATCCAGGTAAAAGAAGCTGCTAAACGGGCACTCGATGAACTCAAGAAGGCCCGTCCGGACGTCGATGCGCAGAACATCAAAGTCGATCTTCCAGCCGCCCCCCCTGCTCCTCCTCCTGCCGGACCACCTCCAGCGTACTACGGGCCGTATGGCATGATGATGGGTATGGGTATGGGTCAGCATCCTTTACATGCACATCGGCTTGCACAGGCACAACTGCCACCACAAATACAACCACCGATACGACCACAACCACGACCACAACCACAACCACAGCCGTATCCACAACTACAACCACAACTGTATCCACAACCACAACCACAACCACAACTGCATCCGCAGTATCAGCATCGGCTTCAACACCAACATCCACCGGGCCCTCAGCCTTTCGTGCTTGCGGGGGCACAAGCGCATGCCCTACAGCAGCTGCAGAGACAACGGCTCGCGGGCCGCGTGGGAGCACACATGGGTTTGGGTGTGGGTGCGGGAGGACACGCGGGCGTGGGTGTGGGTGCGGGTATGCGGGCAGGCGCTGCACCCGCGCCGATGCCGATGCCGATGGATTGGGAACTTCCGATAGCGCAGAGAAGGGAACGACGGCCACAGGCGGTGCCCGTGGCGCAGGCTGTTGTTGCTGATGGACCGGGTGGTAGGCAACGGAGGGGGCGGTAAGCTGTGAGTCGGGAGGGGTGAGTCGGGAGTTGGGACTAGCGATCACTATGCACGAATGTGTCAACGACAGGCGTGGGGGCGTGGTGAGGTGTGTGGCAATAATTGGACGAAACGCTACATCGATCAGTTTCGGGCGGTGGTGCTATATGTACTTGGGTCCCGAGAGTGATTTGTGTAATCGCGATATTATAGTAATATAGTCTGTTGATGCTAGAGCGTCGTACTATATCACATCCGTTGGGCAGCGGATAATTCTACGCGTATACGCTAGCTGGTGATTGGCTAGTGCACGTTCTGGCCATGGGTGCTGGTGAACGTGCTCACAGCAATATACTAGACACCTTATGTACATAGACGAGGCACGATTGGATTATTGGGATGGTCGAATAGCCGCTTACATGAAGAGCACGAGCGAGCTTGAAAACTTGACGACGAAGCCGCTGCACCTAAGTATCACCCCACTCCGTTTCCAGGCCCAAGGGTCTGCACACTCTCTTGGAGCAGCAGGGGTACAACAAATATCAACACAGTCGTACATGCTACTAGTAGTACATGATGCCTCCGCGATCAAAGGAGCTCTCTATCTTCAAATCTAGTTCAAAAGCACAGTGGGCTTGACCAAAAAGTCATCCTTGCTCTTCTCCCCGCTGACGATCTTCCCCACAATGTTCTTTACCTCGTGGAAATCGAAGAAAGGGATGTATGGGATGCCCATGTTGTCGCAGTGTTTTTTGAGGTTGTCCCTTTCGTCGATGCCGGTTACTTTGACGAGGAGGATATCGGCGTGTTGGGCGGCTGACAAGTCTGGTTGTAGGATGCCACCGTTGTGAGCGCCTCGTTGCACATGGGAAGTGTCAGACCATGGGCAAAGGGGGACATACCTGAGGCACCGTCCCCCAAGAAGAAAACGGTCGGGCCTTGACCATCGTGTTCTTTTCGGTACTCCTGGTAAGGCAATATGGCGCGGGATTTATCGTGACCATAATTACTGCGAAGAGGACGCATGCGTCAGTCAGGGGGGGTACTCTACGCTACACAGAGCTGCATTTACCTCTCGGGGTGCCGCCATGTGATGTGCCATTTCCCCGTCGCGTCGTATCGCACACCGTTAGACACGATGGCGATATCTTTCACTACGTCTTTGTCTGGTCCCTCGGCGAGTTCGTTGAGAACGGCGCGGATGAATTCGTCCATGCCACTGAGAAGGACGTAGTCAGCACGGTTTTCCCTTTGCGTCGACCGGCGGAGGATCGGTCGGGCGATGCAGTTGGAGGGCTTACCTTGAGATGACGGTGAAAGGTATATCGTTAGAGTCGCAGAATTTCTTGAACTCTATAAAACCGTCTGTAAAGTCGACTGGGCGAAGCCCGTCCACTTCTGCATTCGCGTGGGAGGTATGCCATAACACATTATGACGACGGTCAATGTTATATCCACCACGCGCTGGAAGGGGAGGGCGTTACGCACCGCTGCGCGTCGTGAGGAACGTTTTACAGTCCGCGAGTGAATGGCCCTTCTCAACCACACTGTCCATCATTGGCTCAAACCCATTCCTGTGGTATCATCACAGGTGTGAGTCAATCATGCGACAATGCCACAAACGCGTGGAACGAGAGAAAAAAAGTTCCATCGACCGTCGTAACCCACGCACTTGAACGATATGCCACTCGTGTTCCCGCTCTTGTCGAACTCTAGCATCTGTGCGTTTAAAGCTACACGCGCTTCATTACCCATGCCATAGTTGTCCGTGAGGTCTGCGGGTTTTCGATCAGCGATTTGGACGAGCTTGGACAGTCGGAGGACATAATCGACGACATACAGTCGTTCGAGTCACAGGTGGTGATGGTGCCATCCCTGAATACCCACGACTGTTGGTTAGGCACGGCGAGTACGATCCAAGAACGTCGCACCAGTCACTCAGCACGACAAACTTCTTGTCAAAATGGAAGGGCTGCACTTGAAACCCATTTCTGGTAGTGGTCATAGCGGTCAATGTGGTATATCGCCGTCAGTGATCAATTGATCAGAGGTGAGTGCAATGGGTACTAGGTGGGCCCAGTGTTCTATTTGGAGCCAGAAAGACGGAAGGGGGGGGGGGACCTGGGGAACTATGGTGCAATGAAGTTGCAATGAAGTACTGCTATTTCGGGGATGACTGCGGTGCCACCGCTGTTATCTTATCACCTCCAGATCACCGTGAGTGTTAGAGTGGAGTACTTACTCTCACCTGGCAAGAGTAGCCCAAGACGCGGAATGTTACGAGTTACGTCTCGCTCCAACAACACACGCACACCCTGGAATGGTGAATTCATTATCCCAGCGAGGAATCAGAGGAATGAACAGCCTTTTAACCAAATACGTGAACGAGGTTATCAATTTACTGGTCTAGAATTTAGTGCATTAACAACAAGAATCTATGCAAGTATCTACTAGTGGAACAGAAACAAGCACTAATGTGCGTCCATCGATGATACATACGATTAAACTATGTAGGTTAAGAAAAAGATTATGTGCGGCCTTATTGGTCGAAAAAATGCATGAAACATGAGGTGTTGAAGGACGTGCTGATGAGGGATGAGGGAATTCTAGATGAGATAAAGATCTATGTTTGAGCCAATACTATACGCAGCCTGCCAGAGGCCGTTTTATCACCATGATTGGTGAATCTACCAGTCCAATTCTGGAGGGAAGAATTTTGCAATAAGACCCTCGTAGTATGGGCGCAGCTCCTTCATATCGACGGGCTTGTCGCTCTTGGAGTAGAGGTCGTAAGGGTTGAATGCACGGACAGCCGCCAGTGCCTTCATATCTTTGGCATTCGTCAGATGCATGTATGCACCCTCGCGATGCCAGCTGCCAAATATTGAATTAGACAAGAAAAACAAGAATGTAGCGTCATGACAACATACGGGTAGAAGCTGTGATACCGGATCATAGCCAGGGCCTCGTCGGGAAGTGTGGACTGGTCTTTGACAACGTGGTAGAGATACTTGTGGGTCCAGAGTCCCATCAGATGATGCATATTTTGCCCCTTAATCAAAAATGGTTACCTCGTCATGTCCCCAAGAAAGCATCACGTTATCTAGTCCACAGTGAGGTTCGTAGATACCGTCTTCGGTGGAATAAACAGCGTCGTCGAAGTCAGGGTTGCCCTCGAATGTTTCCGGGTAGATATTCTTGTCAGAGAATGCACATCCAACTACGAATGTATCCTGAGGTCCGGTCAATACCGGAAGAAGCATACGAGCGATATTAACCTACACCGACGACATCCCATTGGCCCTCGCTGCCAAAGAAGAGAAGAAGCTTTCCCAGATCATGGATAAGTCCCGTAACCTGCATCCATTCAGGCTTCCCATCGCGTCTAATCGCTTCTGCTGTTTGAAGCAGGTGCTCTATTTGGGAAAGATCGGTCTGGTTGAGATGTGAATTCAGATTAAGAACTTCCGAAGTAGATGTGCAGGTCAACTCACATCGGGGTCGGAGTCATCGACAAGAGTATCGAGCATTTCCATGGCCTGCCATACACCCATCCGGGCGCGTTTACGGCTCTTGAAGTCGACACGGGCTTTGATGTTGAATGCCACTGTTTGTTTCTCTGCGTAGGGAGTTTGACGGCTTCCACGGAAAACAGTGACGTTGTCATACCGTGTTGTTCTTTGTAGACTGCCTTGACACGATCACAAGCGGTCTCGTACTGTCTGAACAGAGTCTTGTCCTTGTCAACAACGAACTCTGCTTGTGAATCCCAAAGCTTGCCCTTCAGCACGTTAACTGGTGCGTCGGAGTGAATAAGTCAGCGAGACAGCGGGTAAAAAAGATCGACATACCAGTGTCGACAGCATCGGAGACCTCATCGAATGCACGCCCGTCGAGTGCTAATGCTGGCATGGTGAAGAACGATTCTTGCGAGGGAGAGTGGGAAGGGAAGGTCCAAGTGACAAAGGACAAAGGAAAAGTTGGATGATGGGGGACATCGATCTCGGACACGGTTTATATATGCCCACCGGGTATTGTAACGCCACGGACCAAGCGTAGGCTGAGAAAAGGGATTGACAAGGCTCACGGTAGCCTGTGTACACAAAAGTCAGACCTCCCATAGGCTCGTCATCAATGCATCAAGTTTGACGCATTGCCGTACTGAGTCCGAGGCCCGCAAAATATTGGTGAGGTGGTTCCTCAGGGTGTCCCTTTAGGGTAACACCGCCACGCGAGGATCGCGTGGGACTCGATGCACATGCCCCGCGACCTTCGCTGAGTGTCCCTGTTTTAATACTACTATTAGGACTTTTCACACCGCACCCCCTTCAGGGACTGCATTGCCTTGCTTCCCAGAGAGATGAGACCCGTGTTTTTAGTTCCGACGGTGGTCTGTCTCTTCTGGGCATATCAAGCTGAGGAGGGTCTCGAGCTTCCAGGGAACTAAGAGTTTCGGTTCCGTTAATGCAAGTCAGGCTAGCAGTGTAAGAGATTTTTCTGAATTGCACAGCTAGGATCCAGCGAGTCACACGTGGCACGTCTCCGCGTCCACTAGCCGGCATCGACGATCCTCAAGTCCATAGCGAGATCATCGTTCAAATGTCCAACGTTGCCAGTCTCTGAACAGACGTGCGCCCCGCCACGTCACCAATGCTGACACTTTCCGGACGCAACCCCTAATTGTAATTCCATTCATGTCGGAGCTCCCGGGCCCGGTGAGAGAGCCAGTTTTGTCACTCTTGTCCTGTGGTGCTGACTGTATGTTCCAAACACTTGGCAAAGACCCTCATCGAGTTTAGGGGTGCCCTAACTCGTGAGTTTCTTATCCATTGCCGTTGTGGCCTGGGCGCTTTCGTCTATTGCCACGACGCCACATCTGGACGTGTCACCACAATGACACATCATGCATCAACGCCGGTATCAGCCACTCCATGTGCTCATCCCGTCGCTGAGGTCTAAGTTCCCGGGTTGCCACGAATGTCGCATCTCAACGTTCCCGGATCTCTTGATGCAATGGAATGTCAACTGTCAGGCGGCGTGGCTAGTCCAGCGGCTCCGTCCAAGTCACTCACAGCGCTCACCCCTGGCACGTCAACGAATAAATAAAGACATATTTCATTTCCAAACGGTCGTCCACACTTCCAGTTAGCGTATTGCAATCTGCACGCGACTTGCCGAGAGTGTTTCACCTCATGATCGGTTGCACCGTGATCGACCATGATCTTACATGGCGGGTTTGACAAGTGGCCAGTTGTCGAAACCAAGGTCAATACCTGTGCCACACTTTTCAGCCTAATCTAAATGGCCAAAGGCGCGCCACTTACCCCAAGGAGGCATAATGAAGCGCCTCTGCTTTCCGCCGGCCGCCACACCATCAAGCTTAGCCACATCTTCAGCTGTCAGTTTACTATAGGCCCCCGACGCTCCGGTAAAGTTGGCTTCAATACGTGCCGGGGTGACTGACTTCGGCAGCACGACCATCCCCTTCGCAACTATGAATAAATGGCATCAATGACAATCGAGCGTATAGGCGGGTTGAACCTTACGAAGATATCCCAGGAGGACATCAGGCGTTTTTAGATCATACTTGTTAGCAATTTCGGTGGCCACTTCATCGTTGAGCAGTGGGGAGTTTGTCGATCCGAGAGGTGAGTACGCCTGTGGCACGATCTTCTTTGACTTCAAATACTCAAGAAGCTTAAGTTGAGGGTTGTACAGGTGGAGCTCAAGCTAGTCGAATGCGGTCAGTTTCGATCAATCAGGGTCCAAGATAACAAACCTGATTAACTGCGGGAACGATTTCTGCAGTGGGAAGAACTTTCTCTAGCATCATCTGCGAGAAGTTTGATACGCCGATGGACTTGACTTTGCCTATGTTTCGCTCTTTCTTGAGCGAGAATTGTTCGGCTTGTTGCTGCAAATGAAACTCACCTTTATTGACCATAGCCTCCATATCCTTCCAGGTATCCTTCAGTTCCCTAGATTCGTCGATATCACGATTGCCATTAGGACGCATAGGGAACACCGGATGGTTCCCCTTCGCGTTCATGGCCACAGGCCAGTGGATGAGATATACTTGATAATGGGTCACTATGCTAACTACCTTCACAGAGAGTCACGAGACCCACAGTCGAGATAATCAGTTCCCAGATTAGCCAACGTTTGATCAAGGCATTCTTCCACACGCGTGTGATATGTGCCCCACAGCTTGCTGGTGATCTTTCAACGATGTTAGTTTTGTCTCCACCGCGATCCGGCGGAATGGGACGTACGAACACCTCGGATCTAGGAACGCCAGATGCCCTCAGGCCTTCACCAACTTCCTTTTCGTTGCCGTATGCCCTTTTCCAAGGAACAGTATCAGCCAATGATAGGGACCACGAGCGAAAGAGGGTACTACCAAGCACAATCAATGTGTCTGTAGCCGTTTCTGAGGGCTGCTTCCACAGCCCGAGCGACCTCGTTAGGCTTCGACTGCCATGTCCCTACGAGTTCAGGCTGTGCTCAGTCTCAGGCCCGTGTTCCCGGGCGGTTGGTACTCACCAAGACCGATGGCTGGAATAGACTCGCCGTTGTTGAGCTCGATGAGGGGAGTAGACATGCGTGGCAATACCTTGAGAAGTGTATGGAACTCCGTCGCTCGAGCATCGATGATCCTGGCTTTAAGTAGGATGGTTCAGTTGGGAGGCGGGGCGGACCGACGGACCGAAAGCACGACTAGCTGCTCAGATGACCTGTGAGCTGAGAGAATAGCTGTTGACCGTGGGTGCTGACGAGCGTCGCAGCGCTGAAGCACTGTCTACGGCTGTCTGAAGCGTTATCGTTCATCCGGACGAGGTGAGCTGATGTATCTCGAAGCTGGGACAGTCCATCGGCCACGATCGCCGCCGACACCGCCGACACTGTCTAACGGTACGCAATTTCTTCCACGGTGAGTGCTTGATCGTCACACGAGGTCCACCTTACGAGCATAACAACATGGGATTACGACAGGGGAAGTTTGAAGGGGTGTGAGTCGTTCTCAGGGAGATATACTTAATTTCCAGAATCGTTCGCCGCTGCGGAAATTTCCATTCTTGGTAGCAATCCTTGACATGGTCATGTCAACATGTCGACGGATGCGTCTGACTGAACATCGTTCGGGATAACTTTGTTTTGCGCCAAATCCTCGGCCCGTTGATTTTTCGGCCTGCGCTGCTTTAAATGCGCTGCACGCACTGCGCCCAGTCGTTTAGATACTCTCGATCCTCTAGGGCCACTTGTCCCTGAGGTAAGCGGACGACCTAACCCGCACCAAGCACTCGTCTGAGACGGTCGAGTAACGTGACTGTAACGTTGTTGTCATCCTGCACTTTGCGATTCTCCCGTTGGCCGAGCGGCTCCAAAAAGCGCCACGACGTACTTGGACCAAGAACTCTCGGAGTACTCCTGGAATGTTTTCGTATTGTCGATGGACGGACTCGGGGAGATGTAACTGACGACATGTAATGTCCAGTGGAGATCTCTCCGCGGACGAACACAACGAGTGGTGCGATACTGGTGCGGGCGGGGAGGCCATGCCGCCCTATCTTTGAGAACAGTTTTGGAGGGCCAGGGCGAGGAATTCCGTGGATAACGATAGCCTCCGAACATCGCGCATGGAACATCCCTGGCCGAGGGAAGAAGCTGCGGGGAGGGAACTGTGGGGTGAGGTTCATGGCAAAATGAAGACCCTGGAATGTCGTAGAAAGCTTCGGTACGAAGAAGCACGCTGCACTGGTTACAGGGTAGCGCCTCGGTGCTGGGGTGCTGGTCTCGCTACAGCTCAATCAACACTGAGTAAAGAGGGAAATCCTGGATGCGAAGGAGCAGCCTACCACAGTAGACGACGAGGTGGAGGTTTTGAATTTGAGGGCTACAAATGAGCGTTTGGCAGTCTGAAAGTAGTACCTAAGAAACAAACACCCTGTATCGAATGCTGAGACTAGAAATATCGTATTTCTGGATCGAGCCCCTTCAGGAGCAGCCAAGGAGTAGCCCGCCTTTACATCTCGAATCGTTCAAGCTGTTCCAGGGCGTACGAACTGCGACGGAGAAACCACTTGTAAGCTCACAAATGGCGAGATGAGAACGACACAAAGACATAGATTGCTGTACATTCTGCTGCACGATTAGTGCCAATCAAAGAGATAGCGTAGCAAGAAACTATAAGTGGGGTATGTAAACTGTCCAAGACACAGTTTCGTAGGCAGTAGCTGGCAGGTCTCGAAGATTCGCAAACATCAGCACCATGAGGACAAGACGAGCGACCACACCTATGGATAACAGGATAAAACGGGTGATATCCATGTCATCGAAATCGAGAAAATACCCTCGTCCTGAGTCAGTTAATCCAAACCATTCAGCAAGAAACAAGAAGCATGGAGTGGCGATCAAAGTAAGGGATGCGACACGCCAGATTATCTTCTCGACTTGACTTGAGAATTGGAAGTCCCACGCGATCAGGTGCAGTGCTCCTAAGATAATCCAAACAGCCAACAATGCTGAAGCATCGAGTTCCTTATCGATTCCTGGACCAAATATCTCATCCTCCCATATTACCCTACGACTGACGAGGATATCCTCATCCTGACGATGTTGAAAATCAGTCCCATATCGGATGTCACCAGTGTTGACAATCAAATTACCTCGAAAGGTTCTTGTTCGTCGGGGGAATTACTACATTAACACGTAAGAAGAAATGGTCACATCATGATGACTGTCTCAGTAGATTGAATTTGTAACGAACCTGGATGTTTGTGGTACATGAGTGTAGAAAATGTGAGGACATTCAGGTGCCAACGGCTTGCTCCACCAAAAGAAAAAAAGCGGGAGGCTGAGAGCTGCCAGTGCAAGGGTGTCGATTTCAAGAAGCGTAATGGCGAGACCATTCATGGCACGAGCAACAACCTGGAGAATAAACCATGATAATTGGAGGACGAGGAGGGCATTTCCCAGTCCATCAGATTTACTCTTGTCCATGATTTCCTTCTTTGTGATCTTTGGAATCACTGTTGCCGCGTTCTTGAGTTGTTCCCGACTGCGGCTATATCCGTTCAGCACCTGCCGTTGCACGCCATCCTGGAGGACGAAACCGCCCATCAGTAGAAAGAAGCCATGAGTGCGTGTCCATCGAAGGCCTGAACCATTGCACCTTTCGTCAGGTCGACTGTCTGTTTAAATGTATGACGGTGAAAACGCACTGCAAAACTCTTCCTGGATCTTGCCAGCTTCCTTCCATTCCGAGTATGCACGCATGGTTGTGATTTCAGGAGCGAGCAATGCTGAGAGTCCCAGAGCCATACGATAAAGCGCGACTGTGTACCATCTTTTCTCAGGGAACATATTGGGATACGCTGCTTTCCAAGTACAGATGAATAGAGTGAGTGCGCAGGTGCCAAGGATACTCCAGACGCTCCTGGAGTTGCAAGACGTGGCGTCTGGTGCTGGGCACTCGGACGTAGTGTTCGTGGACGCAGCTTCAACAAGCTGGACTAGAAATGGCAAGACGAGTAACGGACGTATCATAATGCGCGGTGGTAAGAATTGTCATCGATTCCGAGCGTGGAATCGTCGACTTATAGACACAGGAACACTTGGCGGCCTTCCAGCTTTCAGGGAAGGACACGTGTAAACTTTGGCAAGATAGTTTGAGCGTCAATCTGTAGACTCTATACCATATCTGATATTCTCCTCACGGAAGTCACTGCGCGCTGACCACGATACCGCCTCGTGGTGAAGGGTGGATAAATATTGGAGTGGAAATGAACGAAGGCAATGGGTCGGACAGGAACAAGTGGACTTGGTCATGCAGTGACGATTACGGGCACTTGGGAGCAGAGTCACCCGCTGTATAAGCGTGCAGTGAGTATTGCGACACATTGCGACCGCCACATCGAACGTAGATCGACAACATGGATGAGAGTACGACAGTGGGCGAAAGGATATGGGGCTGGCCTTGAGAAGCCTCTGGACGCCTTTGGTTGGGCCGTGCAAGTAAAGGACGTGTGTACATCATGGCAAATGTGTAGTGATTGATGGACGCGCAAGACGTGTTCGTGATTGAATCATTGCGCATTAATGATGCCACCTCATGGTGGAGGGTGGGTTGGGGGCTTGATTTGGCCAAGCACAGGAACGATTAGGGACTACTGTGAACGACCTTGAGTACTGAGGCGATACAGGGGGACCACCCCCACCCAGCATAGAACGGTAGTGTGGGTGAGGGCACGACAGAAGGTGAATGGATGTACGAGCGGCGTCGAGGGGTTCCCGGTTCCACTGGCAGTGAGGACCTGAATCAAAGTTGAAACACCACGTGCCACGCCTGGAGTCCAATTTTTTTCTGCATCGCGCCAAATCAAATGGCATGCATACTACGGTCGCAACCGTACAGTTACTACTAGTAGGCAAATTCCAGTTTTGGAAGTTATAGTAGTAACATGCACATCAATCTCCTCAGCGATCTTATCACTCGAGGACAGTACCGGATGGGCTTGAGGAACGCTTCTTCGAGTAATATACCCTCCCGTGAAGAAGTAGGTGTGGTCAGGGTCTGCAAGAAGCTCTAGCCTGTTGACTGCATGAGGTGTTTCGAGGGAAAGTCGAGTTCATCTGGACTATAGGGTTCTCCGGATTCAACACGAACTGATGAGGCTCGAAAACTCGGATTCAAAGAGCGACTGCCTTTCAGAGGGTCATCCGCACCGAACGCTGGATGGTCTCGCTTAGTAGTTGTGCAAGAATAGCAAAGTCTTTTATCAATTCCCTTTTATTTCCCCCTCATTAATTTGAGACACATGTGGTAGGTACGAAGGTAGGGTTTGCAACAAGCGCAGGATAGGTTGGATGTCACTTCTGTTCGTATTCGAGATGATGTTTGGTAAGTTATGTCGATTTCGTTTGGTGCTGACGGAGATTTTCGCAAGATTATTTATTGCCGTTTTCAAATGACGTGAAGAATTCATGAGATTGCCGCCTCGTCATTGATTCTGCGCGTCCTTCGTAGGGACGCAATATCTCAAGAACGACGGCCTGCAGCGGGACATATCGCAAGGTTCGAGGTTTACCGCGACGTTATTCATTGTGAAAATCACGCCATCAACCGCAAGATCGTTTTTAGGGATGAACGGGCACATCAGGCAACTTGCGGAACTCACCGGGGAGGTCAGGAATCACCAGGGGGGATGGGTGCCATCAGGTGCTCTCCAATATCCGCATGTACTCACGTGTAGCCAAGCATTGTGACATGCCTGTCCAAATAATAAGTCCACTTGTACCAAAACTACTGTCCAGGTAGGGGGAATCTTCTCGCGAATTGGCACAACCCTTCGGATAAATTGATCTATCCTGGCTTTAAAGAGGGATGATTGAGAGGGGTGTGGACTGACGGTCCGAGAGCACGACTGGTTGCTCAGATGACCTGTGAGCAGAGAGAATAGGTGTTGTCCGTGGGTGCTGAAGCACTGAGGCACTTTCTATGGCTGTCGCCTGTCGGGAGCGTTACATCGTTCGTCCGGACAAAGTAATTGGTGGGCTGATGCGCCTCGAAGCTGGCACAGTTTATCGGCCACGATCGCCAGCCGTTGACACCGTCGGCGGTACGCAATTTCCATAGTGAATACTTAGCCATGACTGGGGTCCGCCTTACGAGCATCACAACATAGGATTACGACAGGTGAAGTCGAAGAGGTGTGGAGTCGTCCTCGAACCATGTAATTTCCAGAGAAGTTCGCCATTGCGCAGATTCCCACCTTTGGTGCGAGGCCAGAGCGAGGCTGATAGATGTAGTGACGGGTCAACTTCCGCCGGTATGACTTTATTTTGCACCAAATCCTCGGGCCGCTAATTTTTTTCCTGGCCAGGACTGCTTTATCCGCACACTCGTCTAGATCCTACTGACCCCATGGGGCCACTTGCCCCTGAGGTAAGCGGACGACCTAACCCGCACGCAGCGACGTACTCGGGAAGATGTAGCTGACGACATGCAATGTCCGACGGAGATCTCTCCGCGGACAAACACAGCGAGAGGGACAATATTGGCGCGGGCGGGCAGGTCATACCGCCATACCTTTGAGGACAGTTTTGGAGGGTGAAAGCGAGGAGGTCCGTGGGTAACGATAGCCTCCGAACACCGCGCACGGAACATCCCTGGCCGAGGGGAGGAAGCTGCGGGGTGAGGTCCACGACACGGAAACGGGGATCCAGAAATGCCGTAGAGAAGTTCGGTAGGAAGAAGCATGCAGGTTTGGATTTGAGGGCTGCAAACAAGGGAGATGAGTCGCTGTGCGATGACATATGGCGAGATAAGAATGACACAAAGACATAGATTCTTCTGCTGCATGACTCGTTGGTACCGATGAGAAGAGATGCCATAGCAAGAAACTATAAGTGGGGTATGTAAACTGTCCAAGACACCTTTTCGTATGCACTAGCTGGGAGGTCTCGAAGCCTCGCAAACATTAGTACCGTGAGGATGAGACGAGTCACCACACCTACGGATAACAGGATGACACGGGTGGTACACCAAAAGAAAAAAGGCGGGAGGCTGAGAGCTGCCAGTGCGAGGGTCTCAATTTGGAGAAGCGTGATGGCGAAACCATTCATGGTACGAGCAATAACCTGGAGAATGAACCACGAGTTGGAGGACAATGAAGCCGTTTCCTCGAGGCTCCATTAGATTTACTCTTGTCCATTATTTCCTTCTTTGTGATCTTTGGAATCACAGTTGCTGCGTTCTCGAGGCGTCGGGTACTATATCCATTCAGAACGCTTCGTTGCGCGCCATCCTGGAGGATGAAACCTCCCATGTAGAAAGAAGCCGCGAGTCCGTGTTCATCTCCATGGACAGTCTCAGCCATCCCAACTTTCGTCAGGTCGTTTGTCTGTTTACAGCCTCAGTACAGGTATGACGGAAAGAGCGTACCGCGAAACTCTTTCTGGAACCAGCCAGCTTCCTTCCATTCCGAGTACGCACGCATGGTAGTAGTGAGTTCAGCAGTGATCGATGGTGAGAGTCCCAGAGCCCCACAATAAAGCGCGACTGTGTACCATGTTTTCCTATAGAACAAATTGGGATATGCTGCAAACCAAGTACAGATGGATAACGTGCCAAACGAAGAAAAGAACAGTAACAGAGGTATTATAATGCGAGTTGTTATCGATTCCGAGCATGGAAACGTCGACTTAGGCACAAGAACGCTTGGCGGTCTTGCAGCTTCCAAGGAACTTGAAGGACACCTGTGGACATTGGCAAGATAGCGTCAACGTGTACTAGAGGGGGGTTGACGGAGACCGCAAGTGAGTTGGCCTGTGACAGTGACGGGTCGTTCCAAGCTGGTGAGCCGAGCCGACTCGACTCCAAGTTAACAACGGCACCTCGAGTCTGCAATATCTTCCACAACTTCACCAAACTTCACCTGCACTAGTTATATAATTAACCGAACCACTAACACGTTTCTTGCAGACTGGAACGATGCCGTTCCAGAATGAATAGGATCCGCTTAGGAAGCATTGGCACGTGCCGCTGCGCGTCAACGCGTCAACGGTCAGAGTGACCCAGTGTATTTTCCATCAGTGCGTGGTGGCCTGCTAGGCTGGTCATTTCTAGGCTGAGCGATGAGCTTTCGACTACATGCCAATGGCGTGCTGCTGAAGCCCGGTACAAGTGCGCTGCCTTTCGAGGACACCCACACTACGTATGCGATCTTGGTGCTGGAGGACTCATGCTGTCCATTTCCGGGGTTCCTTTGGTTGGCGAATCATGATTCTCGAAAGCCGTTTGCCCCAGTTGGGTACGATTTTGGGGTGGTGAGGGGTCTCTTTCAGCCCTAAACCACCACCATCTTGCTATCCACTAGCTCCCCACACCAATTGCACGATGGACTTGGAAGAATTTGAGATCGATGATTATCACCTCCATTTGAAGACAAGCGACCTCAAGCGTTCACTCTCGATCCCGCGCGCTCTCGAGTGGATCGATGCTCAATGGCACGCTGCCAGCAGGCGAGCCAGGTGGATGGATCTGCTTGGCGACTATGCAGGAACTGAATCCTTTATAATCGAAGGTACGTCGGAACTACACTACATTTGTTTGACTGGCCTCAAGCGCTGCGATTTCAGGGCACTCGTTGATCCAACTGGTCATCGATGACCCTCTCCTGGCATTAGCTAAACCCAGCGGTGAGCAGCCGGCGTGATATAGCATAAGAGAGGGCTGATCAATTGGTTTCCGGGGTAGACCCGTCGTTCCAGGTCCTTCACGCTGTCCATATACTGGAAAGGACATTGGACGAGCTCATCAAACGTTCAGCTGTGTTCGACGTCGTGTTTTGGGATGGTGAGTTCCAAGCGATGCAGGCAGGTCCGATCCTGAAATCCGAGAACTCACAGAAACTCGCCATGCTGCATTGTTGACCGGAGGGAGTGACTTCGAGGAGGCGTCTAGATCACTTGCGCGAAGATTACTTTTCAACCATCTCATAGGAATATCCCAGGTCCGAGTGTACACGTTCAGCGGCCTGTCAGATCCCAAGTGGGAAGAATATCAGCTCTTGCAAAAAGTGAGTTGTGTTCATGAGCTACACTCAGTCTTCTCACCATGGTCATAGCCAATGTTCGTCTTCATCAACGATGGTGGTGATAGCAAAAATTCAGAGGACCTTTTCGTTAAACATCGCCTTCTGTGTCATCGTGTGTTTCTCTTCGATCTTCTCGCAAACGGGCTGGCACTTGCTCTATTGCAAGGTGCTGAGTTTCGCGATTCAAAGGAAAGCCACCTTTCTGGATTTGTCACACTCGCGTCCTGACATTCTCCCTAAAGATCCTCTCATTTGTTTATGAGTCAAAATCACGACGATCGAATGACATTATACCAAAATCAGTTCGTGGCGCGTTCTTCACCGCATTTCGCGAGCTCGAAGATAACAACAAGTCCCTTCCGCTCATCCCTCCATCTCACTCGGCTCAACCATCACCAATCCTCGACAGTATCGACGTCCAAGCAGTTGTCCTCAAGATAGCACAAGGAGTGCAGATTTCTAATCCGGGGGAGAAAGCATTATTCTTTGTCTTTCTCATTCACCTACTACTTCTTCCTCGACTTTCTGCAAAAGACCGTGCCAGAAGGTTGGAGCCCATGCTGGACGACTTGAGAAACCAGTTCATGAGTACTTTCCTCCCAAAAGTCCTCTTGGCCACGGAGACAACCATCATGTTACTGAACACTACTATCGACGTCGACGTGAGGATGTTCATCGCGCTCGTCCGCTTCTTAGCGGAAAATAGCCGTCTCTCATTACGAGACGTTTTCGGATCTGATATTGCTAAACTAGTGGAAGTCAACCTTTCTGCATTTGCAGTCCCTATTTCCAACCTTTCCCAATACGCCCCTAGATTCCTCCCTCGTCTGGCGTCTCCACCCGCAGAACGGGGCCTCGAACTTCTTCCTTTTAGTAACGAGGTCTTCGACGAAGAACTCGCGCCTCTCCAGGCTTTGAGCGACGACATTTCTTCTACAAAAGCCAGCACAGAAGATGAGGATGAAGGACTTGACAGCAGCGGATCTGACTCCGATGAATGGGATGTAAGCAGCGATGAAGACGAGGGTCTCACAAAACCACATGTGATTGAAGTAGCCAGCACTGGGTACTTCGACGACGGCGCCCTCTTCAACGATACAAAGCACTGGCACAATCATAAGAAGGCCATATTACCGAAACATCTCGGGGGCGAGGCGCCTGCAACTACGACAGAATGGCAGCGGAATAGAAGGCTCCGCTCGGACCAGCGGTTCATGAAGAGTCTCCACGATCAGGCTGCCACCCTGACAGGCGCATCTGGTGCGGCGCTTCATCAGATCAAAATACCGGCCGTAGGTGTGGCCTCGAACCAGAAAATAGCCAAGGTATTCGCTTTCGTCCTGACGATTATCATCTGTAATTAAAAACGTTCAGCCGCACAAACAGAGTTACAAACGTCCTGCCCCCAAAGGCGTTCAGAAACAGTCGAAAGCAGACGCCATCAGGGAACAACACGTGGCTCAGAAAGCCCAAAAGCAGGTCGCTGAGTCTATTGCGTGGTTGAGTGAGCGAATTCGTGATCTGGATGCCCAAACTTCGCCGTCCTCCTTGGAAAAGCACCTTTCAGACTTGGAACGGAACCCGAGGTCCAAGGAACCTCTCGTCGCGACGGATCTCGCTTTATATCGTCTCCATCGTTTGTTCCAGCAGTGGATCGTGGATCCTCGGGGCGCGTCAACGGACGTTCGTGACAAGAATTGCGTCACAGTCATCCGTGCTATCAAAGACATCGTCGAGCTCAATTATTCAACGAACGATATCCGCAAATGCATCAAAACTATGCTCGCGACGCTTGGCTTCTCCATGTATGCCGACTCGCTCACCGTTTCATTGTCACAAGAAGACCGTCCAATGGCCTTTCGATTCGTCAAACTTCTCAAGTCGAAGACTCAAGAGCCACTTTACGAGTTCATGCGTATCCAAGAGCATCCGATTGAGTGGCAGCTACGCCTTTTTGGTGAATACATGGACCGTAGCATGGACAGCCAACTAGACTCTCGGGTCTCTTTCAAACCAGATGCTTGGCAAAGAGAGGTCCTCGACGCTGTCGACAAAGACATGTCACTGCTTGTGGTTGGTGCGTAATATGCTGGATTCTTGAGGGTTTGGCCGTAGTCATTAATGTCCTCGAAGCTCCCACCAGTGCGGGGAAAACTTTCATATCCTATTACGCAATGGAGAAGGTCCTTAGGGGATCGGACGACGGTGTTATCGTTTACGTGGCGCCTACGAAGGCGCTCGTAGCTCAAGTAGCGGCGGAGATATATGCTCGTTTCAGCAAAGATCTGAATGGTCGTGAGTTCCTCGTTCGTGTTGCTGCATAAAAAATGGGAACGCACCATGATATAGGGAGTTGCTGGGCCATCCACACTCGCGATTATCGCATTCATGACCCACAAAGTTGCCAAATTTTGGTCACTGTCCCGGAGGTACTGGCGATCATGATGCTCTCGCCACCCTTGGCGAAGGTGTGGACTCCTCGAGTGAAATGGTACGTTGCTCTTCGTGTTCGTTCTTGGAGTTTCTGATGTTTCGCGCTCAGCATCATTTTGGATGAGATACACACCATTGGTCAACAGGAAGGCGGGTCGGTATGGGAGCAAATCCTCTTGCTCGCTCCTTGCCCCATCATGTCAGTCACCTCCTCACTTCACTCAACGGGCGACCTAATTGATCTTTATGTAGTGGCTTATCTGCGACTGTCGGTTCCCCAGAGAAGTTTAACGCATGGCTCGAAGCCGTCCAGAAGGCTGGTGACATCCAACACAAATTCGTCCACCACCCTCACCGTTATTCCCACCTGCGGAAGTTCTTCTACAACATCCATGAGGTACCGAGAAGTGAATTCGAATCCATACCATCGTACAAATCAACTGGGAGGATGCGGTATCTACACCCCATCTCTATGCTTGCATTTGGGGCTGGGTCTATACCTTCCGACCTCTCGCTGGAATCGTCGGATACCTTGGCGCTGTACCGTGCTCTCAAGGCTCGCGGAGAATTACCAAATGCTACGTTGGAAAGGCTGGATCCATCGAATTTCTTCCCGCTTGACAGGCTCCTTCAGCAAAAGGACATCATCGCGTACGATGCTGCGCTAAAAGAATGTCTGGCCCCCATGGTCGCGACATTCGATCCCCGCAATCCAGAAGCGCCTTTATCCCGTGTTATCGCAGAGCTTGAAGATAACTCGCTGAGCCGAGTGCAGCCTAATATCTTCAATGCACAGCCGGACCGTACGCTGTTCAGGGGCAATTTGATCAACCTTGCCTGCGACCTTCATGTCCAAGGAGATCTAGTAAGTTGTTCCGTTCAAGTCCTTACGTGTTCCTTAGTTGTGTGCAGCCAGCGATTTTCTTCTCCTTCGACCGTACGGACTGCGAAATCATGGCCGAGGACCTCTGTTCTGTGTTGGCAATGAAAGAGCGAAAGTGGCAGGACTCCGACCCGGAATGGCAGCGAAAATTGGCGCAGTATGAAGAATGGTTGTTGCAAGCCAAGGATCGTGCACGGGCGGCTGCGAGAGCAGCAAAGAACAAGGATGAATCAAACGACGTTCCTACGGAGAATGTAGAATGGCAAGCTTCATTCGATCCCAAGGCACCTCTCCCTGCTTTTTCGTTCGCTGGCCAACATACCTCGTACAGCCCTAGCATGCTCGATGAAGATCTGCGCCAGTTGGCGAGATGGACGACTACTCCCGGGTGGGCACTCTTATGTCTCCGACGTGGAATAGCTGTTCATCACTCTGGGATGAACAAGCGCTACAGGACTATTGTCGAAAGGTAGACCAATTCGTCCTTGGTTCCATTCTGATTGACCGATACTTCGATAGTCTATTCCGCCGGGGATTCGTTCGTGTCATGTTCGCAACAGGTAATTCCGATGTGAGGCATCAAAGGAAGTAAATCTAATACAGATACTCAGGTACCCTTGCGCTTGGTATCAACGCTCCAACGAAGACATCGGTCTTTTGTGGTGACTCCCCTTTCCTGACCGCGCTCATGGTGAGTCTTTACAGCTCCACTCCGCACGCATGAGCACGCAGCTCACAACAGATTTCAGTACCGTCAATGTGCTGGACGTGCTGGGAGGAGAGGATACGACCTTCTTGGCAAGGTTGTGTTCTATGGTCTCACCATGGATCGAGTCCAGAGATTGGCCCTTTCCAAACTTCCTTCTCTCGGTGCCAACTTCCCTGTGACCTCAACGCTTATTTTACGCCTTTTCAATCTTCTGGAGGGTTCTGGATACGCGCCGGTTGCTGTGAACGCTGTCCAGAGACTATTTCGTCTTCCTCAAGTTCGCTTTGGCTCCGAGGAAGGAACCCACCAGCTCTTGCACCACCTGCGGTTCAGCATAGATTATCTTCGACGTGCCAGGTTGCTGGACGAGCGTGGCCGGCCCTTCAACCTTTTTGGGATTGCGTCTCACCTTTACTACACTGAACCAAGCAACTTCGCCCTCGTCGCCTTGCTAAGACATGGCGTGCTTCACCGCATCTGTTCACAGCCCAGCCTCATTCAAGCCAAGCGGGACTTTATTCTCCTCATGAGCCACCTCTTCGGGAGACGAAACTTGCCGGCTTCGTATCTCAAAGACGAGAACACGGCACAGGTCATAAAGAAATCAGCCTCCATGGTCATTCTTCCTCCCCTTTCTGAAGACGCACGACATGTTCTGAAGGAGCACGATGAAGAGATCTTGCGAATCTTCACAGGTTACGCGCTCACCTATGGCTCTCAGCACAACGCCCAACTCGGGCCTGACACACTTCTTCCGTTGAGCAACATTGACATTGCTGGCGACCTGACGAGCTCAGCCTCGGAGAACAAACCACGCTTTATCGCACACCTACAAGAGACCGCCCTTCGCGTCGTCGCGAGGTCTCTTTTCGTCGCGAACTCTGGACACGACGACCACTTTGACAGCGTTGCCAATCTCGCGCGTACCGCTAGGCGGGGGCTGGCTCTCAACGAACACGCCATCCCCTCTGTCGCACACATCACCGCTCCTACAGACGGATCGACGGGCCAATTTGCATTGAATGCGTACATTCTGGACTTTTACACGCACGGGCAAGTGAGACCGTTGAGCGATGCGAATGCGATCAGAAGGGGCGACATCTGGTTCGTCCTCCAGGAGTTCGACTTGACGTTGATGACGGTGAGAGGCGTTTTGGAGCAATTGATTCTGGGGAAGAAGCAGGTGGCTGTATCGGAGGGATCGGACGCAGGGGACGACTTGGATAGCGGCTTCATCGAGCTTGACGATCCGGCCGACAAGGAGAGCGAGGGCGAAGAGACGGGAGTGAAGAAGGCAGTGGGTAGCGTGTGTCTACCCAGCTGGGTTTCAGACGGAGATCGGAGGGTGTTTGAAGTGGTTGCAGGAGCTACGGAGGAGTTCAATGAGAAGTTCAAAGCTATGTGGGCATAAGTGTGCACGTCATCGCGTACAATATTCTGTGTCTTGAAAAGTTCCCATATGTACATCCATGTAGACTTAGTACGAGGAAGAAAAAGTCCTTCCACGGTTGTGCAATACGATGATCGGATCCGATTTTATCACAGTGCTCACGCTAGAGTTGAGTTAGCACACTCTCCAGCTGAGCCCTATTCAAACCGCTGCACGACCGACTTCTCATGACTAACGATCTGCGATATGCTGCAGAGGTAACGGTGAGAATTACTCACTGGCACCATGGGACACGGAGAAAGCTGCAGTAGTAGGCCATCTGGTCTGCGTGCGATGAACGCGTTCACGTATCGAGGGTTTGGTCACTAATTAGTCAGTTCATCACGCAAGAATGTGAGAGGAAGAGATCTTCATGATAGTGTGCATAATCGACGTATGCATAAGAGATAAGGGCCTACAGTTTGTTTGATGTATGATATGAGGCATGTATCGGATTTCAAGTCGATGACAGCATCCCACCGCTCGTCTTCCAACCCGATCTGTTAAGAAGTACCATCGCTCGTCCCACCAAAGCCACACTCTCCAAATCGTCCATACCACTCAAGCAATCAGCGTCGAAGCGGTAGTAGCATCGTACTTGAAGTTTGGTTGGATGACCTGCCTGGTCTTGTAGTACCTTGCAAGTCTGTGGATTCTGCTCTCGATGAGAATGAGGCGGAATTTGGAGTCTTTGTCCTTGCGGTTGACCTCGAGGTGTTTACGGACAGAGATGGCTTTTTTGATGAGGTGGTAAAGGTCTTCGGGGATTGTAGGTGCGAGGCCTGAAGTTGCAATTTAATTGGTGAGACCGGAAAAGAAAGGCAAGATGGCTGGTCAGAAACAGGTGCAGGGGGACATCAAACGAGAGTGCAACGCGCTCACCATGGCTCTTCAACACCCGGAGGATCTTGTTACCGGTGATGAATCGCACCTGAGGGATCCCGTGCGAGTCACGAAGAGTAACACCGATTTGGGAGGGAGTGAGACCCTTGCGGGCGAGTTTGATGATGTGCTGGACGACATCATCGGGAGACGTCTTCAGCCATGATGGAGGAGCGCGGCGGTAGGGAAGGGCGGAGGAGGCTGCGGAGTACTTTGTCTGGGGATGATGATAAACGTTGTAGAGAACGCGACGTACAAATACCCTTGCCGGGAGCGTGCATACGACCCATGATTGCTCTTCAGTATTGTCAGGTCATGGTCCTCACCATGGAATAAAAACGAACTTACAGATTTTGAAGAGTACGACGTGGAAAGGTGTCTTGAGGATGTCTTGACTGCCGCTGGGCTCACTAGGGAGGACTTTGGAGTGATACACAAAGTGTCACGCGTCACACTGTGGCTTGCCATGTGACAGATGACACTGTATAGTTGCAAACCTTATTTTGTCACTCAGCTACCCGCGAGCTGGCCATTGACTGTGCCCGAAGATCGAGCGCCTCCCCATCGCCAGCAGCTTCCTCAAGATACATTTATTCACCTCGTTGCCTCGGTCGGTGACAAGGTCCCTTTTAATTCGCCAGGTACGTACACATCACCACCAAGCTGCCACAACGGCACTGATAAAGTCATCAGTATGAAGTTGAACATCGCTAGTGAGTGTCCACTGGGAGGCTTCACCACACCTGTTAATGGACTGACGTTCGCGTTCAGACCCCGCCACGGGCCAACAAAAAACCATCAACATCGATGAGGAGAGAAGATTGTACGTCAATGCCCTTTCCTTTGCAAGCTACCCCCCACATGCCTCCCAATTAGCCGTATCTTCTACGACAAGAAAATCGCACAGGAAGTCGAGGCCGATACTATAGGCGATGAATTCAAAGGCTACCTCTTCCGCATCACTGGTGGTAACGACAAGCAGGGTTTCCCGATGAAACAAGGTGTCCTCCTCCCCCACCGTGTTCGCCTCCTCCTTGCCGATGGACACTCGTGTTACCGTCCTCGTCGTGACGGTGAGCGCAAGCGCAAATCCGTTCGTGGCTGTATCGTCGGCCCCGACATTGCCGTCCTCTCCGTTGTGATCGTCAAGCAGGGTGATGATGAGATCCCTGGCTTGACGGATAACGTCCTCCCCAAGAGACTGGGTCCCAAGCGGGCAACCAAGATAAGGAAGTTCTTCAACTTGAGCAAGGAGGATGACGTGAGGAAATATGTTGTCCGACGGGAGGTCACGAGCTCCAAGAAGGAAGGTGCCAAGCCTTACACCAAGGCGTGAGTTTGCATTTCCATCCCCCAAGCCATATTGGCGATTCGACGGGTTGTGCTAATCCGATCCGTGTCCTCAGGCCCAAAATCCAGAGACTCGTCACCCCCATGCGCCTGCAGCGCCGCCGTCACCTCCGGGCTCTTAACCGTCGCAGGTTCGATCACCAGAAGGAGCAAAAGGCAGAATACGAGTAGGTCAAAACATCACCATGACATACCATAAACTGAAGTATTGCTTTCTTACTCTTTCAGCGCCATCCTCCAAAAACGCGTTGCAGAGAAGAAGGCCAAGGTTGCTGCCATCAAAGCTTCGCACAAGTACGTCATCGCGTCTCATTGAAAACAGTATTTCCTTCATATTATCATTTTTTCGTAGGACCGCCTAAACATCCACCCCACTTCCATACATCTACACTACCATGTGTACAACACTCCGTATATCATGTCGTTAGGCTTCTTATGCTAGTTTCATGCCCATGCCCCGGAAACTTCTCTGCCTTATCGCGATATAACTTAGCATGAAAAAATTCCGTGTCAGCGAGATCGCCTGATACTGTGCCTGGAGCACCCCAACCTCTGGCTTTCACAGCTGTTTGCACAGTAGGCTTTCATTCATCTCCGACCTGGCACATCAACTGTATTTTGGGATGACCATTGGCTAACTGCGAGGAAAGCGCCAAAACTGTATATTGCAAAACATCGTACATCAGTTGATCCTTCGAGAGATATGCAGGAATGCGAGCCAAAGGAAGGTATAAGATAGATCCAGTGCACCGGTGCAATCCACTATGAGCCGGGTGGCCTTTTGGGTCCTTTACAATGTCTGGAGATGAGGGCCCTGACTGCTCTTTCCGACTCTCGTCGCCGCAAAGTGTTAGTGTCATGGTCGTGATTCGTTGCGCATAAGCCAGCAGTAGTCACGCATGCGTGATCAACGAACTTCAACTTCTTCTGAGATTCTAGCGTCCCCCCGTTTCTCGACCACCAGTTTTCCATCGCCCCATCTTCCCTTTCCAAGTGGGTTACAACAGCAGCGATAGGGACCTCGGAACCGACAGCGGATGTAACTGCTTGGTAATAGCGGGGGACAATCCCGTGTGTTGGTTGCAGGCAATTGATGAGGAGATCAATTCCTCGTTTCTTGTGTATCTGAACGATGCTGGCCACGGCGTTGTCCATGGATTTCTTCGACACATCAAACCCAGGAATGTCGCAAACTTCCAGCTTTGTATCATCAATGTCTGCATCATATCGGCCAACCTCCTGTGTGCATTGTTGGGAATCGTTGCTGACCTCTGCTTCTGTCTTGCCGATGATTAGGTTGACAAGGGAGCTAATGCCCATTCCCATTCGACCAAACACGACGACGACATAGATCATGTCGAGAAAATGCTGAAGCTTGGGAACCAGATCAATGGCTGGAGGTCGTTCCTGGACTGGCAGCCAGCACTGTTGGATGAACTCCCAGTGCCCATCGTCAATCGGGCGTGATTGTGGTCGGCCGGGGTTGACACCCTTGGCTAGTTGCGACAAAACATCGTCATCAATCTTAGTTTCCGACCATGGCTGCTTTCCAGACAAGACCTGCAAACGGTTCAGGGGAAACTCAGCTGCTGTAATGAATGGCTTGCCTGAAGGGCAATGTTTCCAAATGAATAAATATCACTGAGGGGTGTCGGCTCGCACGTTTTCTCCAGTTCTTGAGGGACAAGCTCCGGGGCGGCCCACCGAACGGCAACCTGGCATTGCTTAGATTCCTGAGGATAAGCCAGAATTCTCTCTCTCTGTCCGACCACGGACGCATGACAAAAGCCAGCGAGGCGCGCGCTGAAGGTTTTGTCGATGAGCACGTTGTTCTGTCTGCTAATCAGTCCAATAAGTACAATTTTTGTCTCTCGGAGACGTACGCTGTTCAGATCACCGTGTATAATAGGATACGAGTGTACTGTTCAGGTCCGGAGCGTAGGTATATCAGCTACGCCGATAGCGCATTGGCAGACTTACGGTAAATTAGTCCGCTGGCAATGCCCAGTAACTGGGAGGTCAGTCCGAAGGTGAGACATCGGGTGTTTAGAATATGTGAAACTTGCGTACCAGCTCAAGTCCCTGAGCAATCGCAAGCTTGCCATCGCGTTTATCTAGGAACCTTTGAAGAGTTCCGTTTGGCATCCATAAAGATACCAAAGCCACAGAACTGGAGAGTCCAAAACCGGTGGCAGTACCTAAGAATGGGACGATATTTTTATGGTCGAGCCTCCTCCAGATTTCAAGCTCTTGTCTGATCATCTACGGGCTAGTCGGACTTTCACCTTACGTTATGCAGGCCAAAGCATACCTTGTCCCGGTCGTCGCCTCTAGTTTTTTCCTCCTCCAGTTCAATATTGTACTCCACAACCTTCACTGCAACCTGCTCGGTGGGAGTGAGGAAGACATATTGAAAGCGAGCACACCACGCTAAACAGACTCCCACCTTCTTCAAACCTGAATCGCTGCGGTACTCGCACCTATAAACATATCCAAAGCTACTCCTATGGCATGGCTGATCGTCCGATCTGATGATCCTATCGGTGATGTCGTACGGACAGTTGATACGATTGAGGAAATGTTGAAGTTTGGGCACTAGATGGGTGGCTGGAGGTCGTTCCTGGACTGGCAGCCAGCACTGTTGGATGAACTTCCAGTGCTCATCATCAATTGGGCGTGATTGCGGTCGACTGGGGTTGACACCCTTGGCCAATTGCAGCAAAACCACGACATCACTCCGCATTTCTGACCATGGTTGCTTTCCAGACAAGACCTGAAAAAGGTTCAGAGGAGAGCCGGGTGCTGCAACGAGTGGCTTGCCTGGAGGACCACATTTCCAAATGAATAGATGTCACTGAGGGGTGTCGGTTCCCATGTCATTTCTACGTCGTCAAGTACCTGCTCTGGCGCGGCCCACCGCACGGCGCCCGGGCGTTGCATGGATGCCTGTAGATAAGCCATATTTTGCTCCATCTCTCCAACCACAGAGGCATAACCGAAGTCAGCGAGACGCGCACTGAAGGTTTCGTCGATGAGGACGTTGTTCTGTCTGATACTTAGTTCGATAAATATTGGTTTTGTTTCTCGGCGACGTACGCTGTTGAGGTCACCGTGTATGATAGGAAATGAATGTACTGTCCAGCGTCCAAAATACACAGTGCATGTGAGCTACACCCGATAGCATATTGACAGACTTACGATAAAGCAATCCGCTGGAAATACCCAATAGCTAATAATCCGAACATGAGATATGGGATATGGGATGTTCGTGGAAGATGTGAAACTCGCGCACCAGCTCAAATCGACGAGCAATCGCAAGTTTGCCGTCGTGTTCATCTAAGAACTTTTGAAGAGTTCCATTTGGCATCCACAAAGACACCAAAGCCACACATCCGGACAAGCCAAAACCTGTGGCAGTACCTAAGAATGGGACGATGTTTTTGTGATCGAGCCTCCTCCAGATTCCGAGCTCTCGTTTGACCATCTACGGAGTAGTCGTACTTTCATCGTAGGTTGTAGTAACCTATACATACCTTGGCCCATTTGTCGCCTCCAATTCCTTCGCGTTCCTCCAGTTCAATTGTAAACCGCAGGGCCTTCACTGCAACCTGTTCCGTTGGAGTAAAAGAGTTGTATAGAAAGCACACCACGCTAAACAGACTCCAACCTCCTTCAAACCTGAATCGCTGCGATACATGCACCTATAAACGTCTCCAAAGCTTCCTCCCGCGCAAAACTGAGTGTCCGATCTTATGATCCTATCGGTGAGGTCGAGTGGAGGGTCAGACCTGACGAGCCTGGGATGTGGCGGGATCAGAGATATCGGAAGGTAGCAACGGAAGAAAAGCAGGACGACATACAATGCAGACATTTTCCGTCTCCCAGAATCTGAGGTGCGATGTTCGAGTAATAGGTAAGTTGATCACTGAATCGTCGCCGGTATAGTGGACAGGCGAACCGCATGATAAGCGCTGAAGAAGCGTTTAAAAGTAATAGTGTAGGCTATTATTCCCGCCGGGCAAATGCGCGGACGAAAATCAGAATATTATTAGAAAATTGTATGTCGTCACCCTGCCCTTTACAGAGCTCCTTTTAACCATCTGACAATACTCTATAATCATGGTTGTTAGTGACCACGACGACGCCAATACGAGTTCGAAGCTTATGGCAGTGACCCCGAAGCTTGTGGCACAGTGACAAAGCCTCCTTCGAGCGCAACACCAACTTGAAGTCTTGAACCACACCACACATCTGATCCGGGACTTGATGACGACGAAGTCAAGGACGGTGTCTGACAGTGTTAGAGTCGCCACGACAATGTGACATTGGAATGTCAACATACTTTATATAGTCCACACCCTACGCTCCCTCTTCCCCTCAGTCCGTCATGTTGTACGACTGAGGGTCTGAAGCTACACTTAGTTCCAACAGACAGTAACGCAATTGTTGACGAGGTTGACGAGGTCACCACTCACAGGTGAAGAGATTCAGGCCATGCGCGGTGAGTCGTCTTCCTTTGCTTGTCAGACGCCAGTGGCCTCATTCCCACTTATTGCCGGTAGATGATATTGCCGCCCAGAAGCTGAAATCTCTCAAGATACGTATTCCGGCCGCTCAGAAGCGGGACTTGCATTCAATTTTCCTCTTTTACCCCTCGTAATTCATCTGAATTTCTAGGTGTAGCGAGAAGGGATTCCAGGCGTGTGAGTGGCCCATCAAGCACCTATGGGACCGGGGTCGTCGGGATGGAGTTTCAACCCACCATAAACTCACTTCTCGGCGTTCAATCACGAGGAGCATAAATACTATGCCTTATCTCCCAGTTCGGGGCATGTTATCAGGCTCAAGCTCAAGCTCCAAGCCTCAAGCTTCAGCTTCAGGGGCCACATCGTACCTTGCTCCAGCCTACTAGTATCAACATCAACACATGAGTTGTGTGCTCTCTTCCACAAGTAATCCACACTTGGGATATTTACAACTCAGGCCCATGTCGACATTCGTTGCCAGCGTATTGGGAAGGTTCTGATAAACCTACCACGATTCAGCGCAAGTGAGCCCGCAGGTCTGGTCTCGGTGCATACATCTCTTTTGTGACCGTCGATCATCTCGTCATACTATACATAATCTCATCGAGTTTTCAACCGTCGATGAGTTTGCACACATGCGGCTAGCTACAGACGATATTCCACTGCCCAAAGCCCACGCCACCCCTCGTACCTCGAGCTAAAAAGCAACACTTCCCATTCTTCGGTCAATATGCACCATGCATTACACAAATCGCTACAAAATCTGCTTTTCCTCATTTATTCTGTCGAGCGGCCCCTCATTGTCTTACCTGGTTCCCCCCTTTCCAAGACACATCCAACTCGGCTTGTGCAGCTGCCATTGCGTCATAGAGCCCGTGCTGTGAGCCCAGTCCGTAGGTGAACGTCAGCTCAGACAGGATAGTAGGAGATAGCTTCAGCTGCACAAAGGGTTAGGTCGTCAGTGTTTACTGGTATACACCTTTCGGAAACAAAACGTGGGGAGACAGAAACGACGCCAACAAAGAAAAACGAAAAGTAGGCGGGGAAGGAAAGGGCTGAGAAGAGAACAGACACGGACGTACCATCGAAATGATGTCGTCCAATAAATGCGCCTGACCGACGGTCATGCCCATCATCCCTGCCTGCGAAGCGTGGACAATGTGTACATGGAAATGGTCTGCCAGTGTTAGGCGAGCGACACGATAGATGAGTTTCGTGAAACGGCGAAAGTAAGATTGTGAGGGTCAGAGGATCAGCAGCGAAACACGAACGAACCACTCACAATAAGACGGTTGATAATGTACAAACATCCTCAAACTGCCCCTCCCCAGTCCCCACCGCTCCGCAACAATCTCATACGCCCTCTCCCTTATTTCCTCCAACATCCCCACATGGCCTCTCTCTCCACCTCTCAGATCGCGCAAAGATCGAACTGAAGGGCCACACGCGAGTGCGAGGAGATAGAGTGACGAGATTGGACCAGAGGGATCCCATTTCATGTCGGGGATGATGAGGAAGTCGGAAGTGCGACAGAGGACGCGTTCAGCTTCAGATTTGCCATCGACGACGTCTCTTACCCTGTATAATGCGAAGTTGGTTAGACAGTTAGCAAGAGGGCCTCGGAGGGTGTCATACCACTGCGTACGGGACGCCGGGAACGCTTCGATATAAGGCTTCACAACTCTATCGTACAACTCCGGAGTCTCCGTCACCATTGACAATTCTTGTTTCGTGTACTGCGATTGATAATTGGATATTAAACCCACTCACGCGTTAGCCCGGATAATCCGTCGAGCACGGATGGAGAGGAATGACCTTTCGTATGTGTACCTCTGTAGCGGGAAATATCACATTGATCTTGACGTCTGGAAGATCCTCCTTTCGTTCCAGCCACGCATGCATCCATGAGTACTGCTCAGGGTTGCACATCAGCGATCGAGGATTGGATGTCACTGGATTACAAGAGAGTGAGTGGATGAGGCTAGAAGACGCACGATATCTGTATGCTCGATGAGCCTCGTAGACGCGACAACGCCAGAAGACAAGCCATCAGCGAACGAAGGTGGAAACGCGGTTCGTTCGATGCGGAGGATGGCAGGGAGACGGGCGACAGCAGCAGACTCGGAAGGCGCCGACGCTTCTTTGCTGGGAGATTTATCAGAAGACTGTGGCGAGCTTGGGGCAGGGAGTGTCCCAAGGACAATCACGGAGTGGAAATTTGGATCTGTGGGAGGACAACGGGTACGTTGGCGAAGTCATATGCTCTTTTGGAGAATAACCACACTTTCATCAAGGATGCGCTCGAAGCTGAAGTCTTTTATTTCGTAGTGAAACGTGGAATCGGTCGAGCTGGTAAGATGCATGTCCGTGGCGACGGGTCACCCTGCCACCTCGCGGCAGCAGAGGTCACGCCACTGTCAACTTGTTGCTCCAAATAGAAGCATACATGATTGTGTAGGAAGATATTGCGAGCAGCCAATAATGGGAGGCTACATTTACAATAGAGCTACAGACTACCATAGATAAAGAAAGAAAGTCGTAACTTAATCCTCTAGAACCATAGAACTACTAACTACATGTATCCCAGTGTGAGGTTGACCAATGCCCTCGTGAATGACGTTGTGAATCAGTGAAAGGTATAAGTAATGGTCATGAATTAACAATAAAAACAAGCACGAAACATTGAAACTACCGACTTCAACACTCCCCTGAAGCATCTCAGCGGCAAAATAGAAAGAAGGCGCGAAGAGGAGAAAGTCATCATAAAAACGACAAAAGGGTCCATACCAGCCATACCAACCCCATGAGCGGTACAGTGGATGGAACCGTCGACCACCGCGGGCCAGCACCATCGATAAGAGGCGCAGCGAGTGCAATCGTCTGATTTAAGCAATCCAACAGCGTCAAGTCTATCGATGATGGGAGCGGCGAATTGGAGGCATTAGGGTCACTGCTTAGCGTAGCAGAATTATTGTACCCGTCGAGAGTCAGGACGATGCTGCTCGCGCGGTAGTACTGTACTGCTTGTTCAGGTTGGGGTGTGCCTGGCGCTGATGCATTGAATGGCTGCGGCGATGATGAACTTGATGAGGAGAGGGAAGAAGAACAGTTCGCGTCAATGGAGGTGATAAGTGAGGAGACGGTACTGTTATCGGAAAGAACATGGAAGGTGGAGTTCATGCTGTTCGATATGAATATTGATTGCGCCATTGGCCCGCCGACACGGCTTGTATTGAATGAATCTCCATACTACAAGTCGAAGACTGAGGAAGGAGGCCAAAATGTCGGGGATGGGTAGGACGTACCTCTGTATCGTCCAGGTATGTCGCGGTAGTAGAGTGACTATTCCAGACAACAGGCCAATACCAGAACGGAAAACCTCGCCCAGAAACCCCGCGTCCTGATATTCCTGGGTACCCGCTCCCATACATCCTGGAGAACCGAAATCAACTTTCGTTTTCCAGAGCACCTTCCGCTTGATCCGAGACCACAGGGACAAAGAAAACTCACATCGTCCCAAATACCTGCAATCGCGTCCCTCCTCCTGCTGTCCTGCCCGAAAAGAACTGTCCAGCAGGTATCGTGGTAGATGGCCCCCCACCGTACCCGTAAGCAGTCGCAGATTTCTTGCCGTTCACTGTGCTCGCCGGAAGTGGGTCGGAATTAGGCTTGCCACTACTCTTGGTGCCACTGCTTCCACCATTGGTGGTGCTACTGCCACTCCCAGTGGTACTCCCCCCTTTAGAAGATGTTGATGAGCCCCCAGACTTTCCGCCGCCACCACCCCCTTTACGACGTTTGATAGACTGGAGCATAGGGGTGACGAGGGGGACGAACATTAGCAACCCTGGACACGAGCAACTGAGACTAGAGCGGCGACGGAAGTGGTAGAAATGGTGTAGGAGGCCGGAAGTGTGAGACAAGCGGAGAGTGTGTGGAACGATGTTGCCCTGGATTCTAGCTTACTTTATAGTGTGAAATGACAGCATTTGACTTGGAGGGCAACGCCACGTACCTGTGGAGTGCTGCCTCTTAATAGACGTTCACCGTGCCCCGCCCGCCAGAGCTCGCCAGTCACACACACAGTCCTAGTACTTACTACGTGTGGGACAGTCGGATCAGAATACATAAACGGTAACTGGTTGTCTTATTTTGGGGCACGCCTCTGCCGTTTGGGCCACAGCATTATGTAATTGAGTCACTCAACTCAGCACCGTTGAACACAGTAAGTTACTTGGCCATTGCCAAACAATTGGACTTCTGGAGTCCGAGACTCCGAGCAGACTGCAGAGTACCGCATCACAGTACTTGCTGTGTTCAGATAATTCCGCGTGTCGCTTGGTCCGTATCGCAAGGGGTGCTCGATCTACAAGGTGAAATCGTTGAGTACTTCACAATTGGATCAAATCCTCCCAGGACTATCGAGAGATCTCGAACAGGATCGTTGCCATGTCCCTTCGCCACGCTTTGTTCAACTTAGACCACTGGTTTTCAAAGTATAAAACTCTATGACATCCCGTTTTACTTCGAATCTTGACGCAGGAACCAGACGATGCTATGATGCTCGCGGGTCAATGCACACAATGCGACGAGCCATCCCTGCCTCAGTGGCAGGAGTACCCTCGAACTTTATTCACACAGCAGTCGGCCTTGAGCAGCAGGATTCCAACGCCATGGATGAACAGTAACTGGGTGTTACAAGACGCTGTTCCCTCACGACCTCAAAACAGCGGCTGCTCCGATCCTCAACAATTTTTGATTCGCAGACTGCCCCTTGAGAGAATGGGGATAGCAACGTCACTACTGCCGTCGACCCTCGTTATATTGGGACAACAGCACATAGATTATCTGCAGCCACTGTGGTCTGGTGACCATCCCGCCTACGGAAAATGAGACATCAGCAGATGGTTGTGCTCCATAGGTGGGTGGGCTGGTCGCCGGACCACAGGTTTTGGCACAGCGCATTCCTTGGCAGTGCCTCCCTCGTATCAAGGAGGTCTGACTCCAGATCAATGAGACAATCTGTGACTGATCGTGCATTGATTGATACACTTTTAGCCAAAATGATCCAGCTTGTCGGCCTTGTCGCTTGTCAAGCTACATACCCGACCCATGTAAGTGTGCGTGTTTTCCTGTGGTTCGCGACGCTTCAATGCTACCACTACGACCGCCGCACCGTCTCGGAAGTCGACAAGGCTATGTTTCTCCCACGGTTCTCGGCAGGTTGTATTTTAAAGTGGTACAGCCATCATCATCAAGTCTCAACATTCCGACCATCACTGAGTGCGCTCAATCCTGTATCCCAGCAACCCGACTGACTGAATATCGGTCTCTCCTTCAAGAATCCGTCCAGTTCTTTGGATTAGACACAAATTGAAGTTCTTCCTTTAGGCTATTTTCTCGATCACACCTCCCAACCCACAGAGTCCCCATCGGATTTGCGACCAGGCTTCTATCCTCGCGGACTTTTAAACTCACTTTCGTCAACCAATTCGTCCTCATTTCGGCCTTGACCAATGATGAATGGAACTGTTAAGGTCATTCACGACTCGGCTACCGGCCCTCAAATTTCAAAGACGGTGGGCACGCCCAATTTGTCGAAATCCACCCCACCTGGTTTTCAGGTTGGAAACGGTGGCGCACGTTAACGATCATATCGGAACTGCGCTTTTGTGAATGTTCACACGGAAGCGGCGATCGGGATTGGAAAGAGGGCGGGAAAAATGGGTCGAACTCATATATTAAGGTGCGTTGCGAGGCACGAAGGGGCCGTATGCGGAAGCAGGTAGGATGGGATATGTCATGTCTGCTGAGTACTTCGGAAGATCGAGGGGCCGTAGAGGTTGAGGATGTCCTATGGAATGAAGCAGGTGGTGAAGATGATCTCATCGATTCATGGGTCAGGGTTTCAGGCTGGCGGTGTGTGGACGTGAGGAGTTCGAGTGCTATGATCATACTGATTACCTTTTCTTCTCACTAAGCCTCGTCAACCCCATTCCCGACAGACGGCGACTCCTCAGGGATTCAGTCGCAAGCATTTTACATATGTCATCAGCAAGTTAATCATCAGGGGAACATCATCATTATATGTAAGCAGGGACAATACTTCGTTGTTTACTCAGTCAAGGCAGGGGCTCCATCGGAGGTGCAGGTGCACTGCCTGTTGGTACCGGCTGTGTTTGAAGCACCAGAGTTATAAGAATGCAGGATTTCAGATAAGTGGTTCCTCGTATCCTCGTAAAGATGAGCCTGACAGTTACAGAGGGTTCATCCGAACGCATAACACATTCCTACTCGGGATCTCTCTACCTCCTCCCGTCAGACGATGCAGAACGCCAGAGGTGATGTCATCTTTCTATCGTTGCTATCTTACACTCAACGTTGGCAGACTGTTGGAACAACATCAATTATTTACGCGGCTTTTTTCAGGCCGTTTAATTTTTCCCCCTATTTCGCTATCAGGCAAGGAGGAAATCCTAGACATTGGGACTGGCGCAGGTCATTGATTATCCCACGAGGCATATTCCACGTCACACTGATGAGTTGCCTCTAGGTGCATGGCTATGTGATGTTCGGTCGCAACTGCCCGAGTCGACGCAAATCTATGGCGTTGATATTGAGTCACGACTTTTCCCGAGCTATAGAGATATCTCGGCGAACGTTCATCTGTCGGTCTGCTCGGCAACAAGTCTTCCCCGTTACTGGAGCTCAAAGTTCGCATTAGTCCATCAACGTCTCCTGATATTTGGCTACACGAGGGATCAATGGATGAAAGTGGTCGATGAAATGTACCGTGTACTCGCATCGGGAGGATATGTTCAACTCATTGAGACCGGTCCTGAATGGGACTCTGGACCGAAAACGGCATCACATGTGTCGTTCCTGGAGGAGTTCCTTGGACGGGCAGGACTGCTCCTCCGCTGTGGTGCCCATATTGCAGACATGCTGGAAAACGCAGGTTTTGTGGACGTGAGATCGGAGAACGTTGTGATGAAATTAGGCAAGTGGGCGGGTCAGGACGGGGTTGAGGGAAGGGAGGCCACGATTGGTGCATGGAGGGGGACGAAAGATGCTGTTATGAAAGCGGGAGGGATGGGATACTTTGCAACGGGTGAGGATTTCGACAAAGCACTAGACGACGTAGCGGAAGAGTGGGACTCGGTTGAGGGTTCTTACACTTTAATGAAAGTTGTCTACGGGCGGAAGCCCTGAAGACGTCTGTACAGTTGATTAAATAATGATTGTCTGCGTGATGTCGATCCCCACATTAATGTGTAGAGGGCCACTGCAAATCATTGATTGCTACCAGCATCGTGCCGTGCATACTCAAATAATTCCACGCATCGCTTCAAACTCATACAGTTATTTCCGGAATTGGTGTCCTTTCACTGCGCTGAAGCTATATTCTATCATGTTCAAGTCGGGGGAGTAAGGGAGAAAGACCATGAGAAGGTAGACTAAAGACACTACGGTTTAAGTTCGAGAGACAAACCGACAACATATGGGAACCACGTACCGGATGCCTCAATAGTGTCACGGAGGGCTTCGCGTGGATCGAGCAGTTGCCCATCATGAGGATACTGCAAGGCTGAGGATAAGGGTCCAGACGTCCATCTTTGGCAATTAGACCCAAGCTATTAGACTAGATAAAGGGCCGAGCTTCGCCGGCAGGGACCTTGCTCACGATTGCAACATTGAGAGGGTATTACCGGTTCATAGAAAGTTGAGATTGTCCCAAGGAGCGGTCGAGCTTTGTAAGTGTAGTGGGAGTAGTGGGCCCCCTTCCGACAACCATAATAGTGAATATTCATCAAACGTGAAAGTATAACCCTCATTGCTACAATTAATTACGAACAAAGACTGGAGCGAGTATAAAAATGATCCCTGGATACTTGTACAGCTTGCAGGTTGGCACATTGGACTCAATATAAATGTGGCGTTGCCACGAAGCCGTTGACGAGACACCATTCGATTGTTGCGAGACTTTGATGAGAGGTTACTAGCGTAGCACCTGAACGAATCTTGATATCATAAACATGCTAGATCCATGCCTTGCATGAGAATGGATGAGGAAACTCCGAAAAATTGGGAAGAAAATAATAAGAGACAAATAGACGACTCTCATGTAAGTAGGAATAGTGATACGACACCCAACTGTACAATCTTATCGTGGTGTAAGAACGAACTGACTCGTAATGTAATAATGAACTGACCCGATATCACCCTGTTAAAGAATTAATTTTCCACGGTCGTATGAACTGGGTAC
>MU120907.1:190418-201236 GCA_014904835.1 Paxillus ammoniavirescens
GAGGTGTTTGATTTGTGGTGTTCTGACGGTCAGCCTGTCTGGAGGGCCCCCCTTATATATGTACCCGAGAGGTTGACCATGGTCCGTTCTACGACGTTTCTGGAACTCGGTAGCAGCGATGTGGATGATTTTCTAAAAGGTTCGATAACTTTCAAGAAGGTTCTCCTGGCGTTGAGTTCCCGTTTTGGCACGGCAGTTCTGTTGATAATTATTTGGATTCGAACCAGAAGGGGAATCTTCCAATACTCAAACAGAACACTCTTGTTTATAATAAGACTATCAACAAGCTTTCCGGCCTGCTTCAGATGAAGTGTAAGATTCACCGTGACAGCGTTGATGTTCGTGTTGCAAACTGACGGTCAGAATGACAGTGCGGGACATGGCAACTCAGAGCGCACAAGTATTTTATTTCGTGCTCATTGTGCTGTATAGTGTGCGGGAACATTGCGCAGCTGAGTTTGAACGTCGTATGTGGTCGGTCATCGAATGACCTCATAATACGTCGTGGCCACCACGCGGTTTTCGTGACCCTCATGGGTTCAATGCGTCCGAGTCCTCATTCAACGACTTGTATCGTATAATATTCGTTGATTTCCAATAGAATTGATAATGAGTGAGCTATGATTTTTTTTGAAGAGATTTTCGATTTTTTTGAAATTTCAAACGGTGGTTTGGTGGCGCGGAGCAATTCCGGAAATAGTGAACACAATCACCGCCTGCTCCTGGTCACCTCATTGGACCGGGAGAGCCTCTGCGACGGTGCGACGGCCCAAACAGCCATCGACTTGGAAGATTTTATTCGTTGACGTGCCGACTCTACTGTGCGCACTGAATGACAGGTATGAAGCTACCACGCAGTGCTCATAATATGTCACTCGGGTCGCGCTGTAGACAGTGGCAGAGATGTTGCTAAGCTAGTGGTGGCTTGCAATCGGAACTCATCAAACAACGAGGCTTCACGAGGTCTGTAATTGTCATCACCGCATCCTTTGTACGTCTGATGGTCACCCGCAGAACAAGAACATGCGGTGCGTACCGCGCCATTATCCAATTGAAGGAGTACGTACAACTTTTTCATCCCGTTTGCTCTCGAACTGAGGATCATCTCATCAGCTGACAAGACAGGCACCTCTACCACCTGGTACAACAGGAATCGGAACCTGCACAAAGGTCACCAGTCACCAGTCTGGAGAGAGACTCGTTTGGCCAAAATGATCCAACATGATTAATGTACGTATCCATATATATATATCCACTTTCCATGACCCTTGTCAGCCCTTGTCACCTTCTGATCCGAGACGTTTTAATGCCGCCACTACAGTCACCTCTCGGCCTCGGAATTCGACAAGGCGGTGTTTCCTCCATGGCTCTTTGCAGATTATATTTAAGATGGAATTCCTATACAGCCGTCGCCAGCTTTCAACATGTCCATCACAGAGGTTTCTCAGACATACAGAGCAACGCACTCCTATCCGGGAGCCCTCTATCTTCTACCCTCTGATGACGACGAGAAGGAGAGGTACGTCGTTTTCTTCCTCCGATGTAGGAATCACATATAAATGTTCGGACAGGCTTGCACGCCAGCATCAGCTGTACAAGACATTGTTTGGTGGACGCGTAGTCTTTCCCGCCATTTCGTTTCCTCCCAATGCAGAAGTTCTCGACATTGGTACAGGTTCAGGTATTCACCCGCTCCGCCTTTGTGTTTCGAATGTGCTCATCCCCGCATTTCAGCGACTTGGCTGACTGACTGTCGGTCTCTCCTTCCCGAATCCGTCCAATTCTATGGGATAGACATAGAATCGAAGCTCTTCCCCGCTTACTCGATCACGCCTCCCAATTCGCACTTCTCCATCGGATCTGCGACCAGACTTCCATTATACTGGACCTCTAAATTCACTCTTGTCAACCAACGTCTCCTCATTTTGGCCTTGACCAAGGAGGAATGGAACAAGGTCATTCACGAGATCTACCGGGTCCTGAAAGACGGCGGGTACGCCCAGTTCGTCGAAATCGACTCCACCTGGTTTTCAGGTCCAAAAACGGCGGTGCATGTCAAGTTTCTGAACGATTTCCTCGAAGACAAGGGCCTCGATCTTCAATGCTGTGATCATATCCCGGAACTTATGGCTACTGCTGGTTTCGTGGACATTCGCACGGAAGAGGTAATTGTTCAGATCGGAAAGTGGGCGGGACAGATTGGTCAAGAGGCCAGGGACGCCTCTATTGGTGCGTTGAGAGGCATGAAGGGGCCAGTTATGAAGGCGGGTGGGATGGGATATGTCGAATCTGCTGAGGAGTTTGATAAGAAGATGGACGAGGTCGCTGATGAGTGGGATCGGACCGAGGGGTCGTACCGGAAGTTGAAGATGTGCTACGGAATGAAGCCATTATTGAGTAGGCAGTGAAGAATATCTGATTTTCTTTTCTCACCGAGCCTCACCTGTGGCAGGTGGAATGATTCCGAAAGTCTGGAGGCATCATGCGTGCATTCCATATGTGGGACGTATTTACGATATAGAAGCAGGGACTGTATTACCTTCTATGACTGAAATCAAAGCTCGAAGGTGGATTCCCTTGAATGTTCCCCACGATGTCTCGGGTGGTTTGGACAGCCGACTCAGTGACCGGCACCGACCCGGCTACGAAGACATGTTGCTTCCCGTTGCTGCGTTTAAAGCACCAGCCTTAAGAACGTAGCATTTTGGATAGGTTCGTCGTATCCTCGTGAAGATGAGCTTGACAGTTACACGGACTTCAGCTGAACGCACAGCACATTCCTACTCGGGATCTCTTTACCTTCTCCCATCAGACGATGAGGAGCGCCAGAGGTGAGGCTATCATTCGGTTGTCTTCCATCTCGTGCTCAATGCTGGCAGATTGTTGGAACAGCATCGACTATACACACGGCTTTTCTCGGGTCGTTTGATTTTCCCCCCTATTTCGTTATCAGGGAAGGAGGAAGTCCTAGACATCGGAACTGGCGCAGGTCATTGATTCTCCGAAGAGACACTTACGTCGCTCTGATACAATTTTTCTAGGTGCATGGCTATGTGACGTTCGGTCGCAACTGCCCGAGTCGACACAGGTCTATGGTGTCGATATTGAGTCGCGACTGTTCCCGAGCTATAAAGATATCTCGGCGAATGTTCACCTGTCGGTCTGCTCAGCGACAAGTCTCCCCCATTACTGGAGCTCAAAGTTCGCACTAGTCCATCAACGTCTCCTCATATGTGCATATACGAGGGATCAGTGGATGAAAGTGGTCGATGAGATGTACCGCGTGCTCGCACCGGCAGGATATGCTCAACTCATCGAGATTGGCCCCATCTGGGACTCTGGACCGAAAACGGCTGTGCATGTGTCGTTCCTGGAGGAATTCTTTGGACGAAAAGGGCTGCTCCTCCGCTGTGGTGCCCAAATTGCAGATATGCTGAAAAATGCAGGTTTCGTGGACGTGAGATCGGAGGATGTTGCCATGAAGTTGGGAAAGTGGGCTGGTCAGGATGGAGTTGAGGCGAGGGATGCTACGATCGGTGCATGGAGGGGGATGAAAGATGCGGCTATGAAAGCGGGGGGAATGGGATACTTTGCAACGGGCGAGGATTTCGACAAGGCACTGGACGACGTAGCGGAAGAGTGGGACACGGTCGAGGGTTCTTACGTTTTACTGAGAGTGGTCTACGGGCGGAAGCCCTGAAGATGTCTGTACAGCTGATTGGCCTCATCTCGTCAATTCCCAGATTACACTGGTCTCGTGAAGCGATTCTGGGAGAGTACCCCATGGGAAAAATCAAGGTTCTTTACTTCCAAGTAACTAGCTATACAATGAAATCAAAATGTTTGATCATAGATAGATGAATGAGGCTCAGCTGCTTCTTATCGCCTTCATGCACGCGGAACTTGGAAGCCGCTGCGGATTGATGCACTTGATGAGATCCGAGTCCGTAACCTAGTGGTAAAATTTATTCTCATACTTGTATTGCAATATGGCCATGCCTTTATGATCCGCCATCCTTATGTAATATGGGGGGGGAGTGGTCACGCCGGCAACCACCAGATTTATGGATAACTTCATGATGGCCCAGATGCGTCCCCCTTAGAATTACTGCTCATTTCAACTATCTATTGCGCCATGAACTTGAAACAAGCAACACCTGACGGAGCCACATGCCAGCGCAGCGCTAGAACCACCAAGTTACTCAAACATTTGCAAGAGGGAGAATGGGAGGTATGCTCATTGTTCTCAAGCTCTCATGCCGTTGTGTAGACGCAAACATGCCAACTATTAACTTTCCAAGCTTTGCAAGAGGCGAATCGGTATTTTATTACGACCTCCATCCAGCGTCTCCAGATAACCAAATCTTTTTTGAGCCTGTCCCGAATTTGTGGTACGTTTGGGCTCATCAGAGCGGACGCTTCCAACGTACGATGATGGTACAGGATTAGCTGCCGCGTGCCACTAGATGATTCCCCTGGATGATCTTGGAAATTAAGGTCCCTTTGCGTTCCAATACGATAAGGGGAAGCCTTAAAGACGAGCTTCGAAGAGGCCACGAGACCACTGGGCCTTCGTTGCACCTTGTACAATTATTTTACCCTTGTCTCTCATTCACCTCTTCCTGGCACGCGTTTTGATCTTGCGATCAGGCTACAGGACACACACCTGACCGAGGCCAACTATCATGGATCCTGTGACATCCTTGAGCAGGGAGGCCCCTGCTGCCCTCCTTGATTATCCTCGCGATGAGAAGCTGATCAGTGTAGGTTATCGCGGTGCGGAGAAGGAGACATCCCTCGACTCCGACAATGCCTCTCAGCACTCCGTTATTAAGGAAGATGAGGCGGTATACCTCAACGGAGAGCCCGTCATTACCACCGGTTGGGACGTCTCGCGCTTCCTCGTGGACTTGCGGGATGACGGGGACCAAGCGTTGACATTTCGCTCCCTGTTCTTGGGCACTGTTTTCGCAGGCCTTGGGGCCGCTCTTTGTGAGGTGGGTTGTAACCTCATTGTATGCATTAGATTTAATTCGAATTGAGCGTCTTCAACTCAATAGATCTATAACTTTAAACCGATTCAGGTAACCGTCTCGACGGTTTTCCTCCTTTTGTTGATCTACTCCTTCGGTGTGGCTTGGGCCAAGTTCCTACCCCAGCGGTCATGGGTAGAAGGCACCCGGTTTGAAAGACTCGGTCCTATCTTCGAGTTCATCAACCCTGGAGAGTTTAAGATTAAAGAGGTGCGCCTGCTGCCATGGGAATATATTCCTTTATTTCCCCACTGAATGGGATCATAGCACGTGATTTCATCTTTGGTGGCATCCACAGCAGCGTACGGTAATACTGCGGTGTTGAACTTTGCTGCGCAACGGGTAAGTAACGGTGATTATCTTAATTCTATCGTTCAGGAACCCTTTAATGACGCAGCTGTACTATAATACCGATGTCAAAGCCACCACCGCCGTTCTTGCCACCTTCTCTACTGCATGTTTTGGGTGGGTGCCTAATGCGAACTCCATAAACCATCTTACTAGATGTTCGTCAGGTATGGACTGTGCGGTCTTCTTCGGCCTCTTACTGTTTACCCTAGTGAGATGGTCTATTGGCTTGTAAGTTCACCTGGTACTATGATGATGCTTTGTATACTCAGTCTGGGTTTCCTAGAACTTGCCTACCGTTTCGATCTTCCAAGGTTCGTCTGTTCCTACGCATCAACGTGTAATCACATTCACCTTGCTCAAAAGCTCTTCACTTCGATACCACTGCAAATCGCAAGCGTATGAAGCTCTTTTGGACGGCGTTTGCCGTCATGTTTGTTTGGGAAGTTGTCCCGTCATACATTTTCCCACTCCTCAGTGGATTCAGCGTATTCTGTCTTGCATCTCAGCATGCATCACCTGCCATGCAAGACATCTTCACCAACGTATTTGGCGGTGCCGATGCTAATGAAGGGTTGGGCTTGTTGAGTATCTCATTCGACTGGCAATATATCACTTCGTAGGGCATACCAGACTCCACCACGGTCAGTAGATCACACAGACTGATCCCTTGTCAGAGCCTACATGAGCTTGCCATTGGTCCAGCAAGGTAATTCGGTCTTCGCCTAGCCTGTATCCACCCGGTTGACGTCCCATAGCAAACTCTTGGATTGGATATGGGCTCTGTTACATCATCCTCGTCGCAATTTACTACTCCAACACCTGGAACGTGAGTTCGTATTCCCCACACCAAGATTGCGAGCCTCTGATATTGTCGTTTTTACCAAGTCCAAGACATTCCCTATGATTTCCACATCCATCTTCTCCGCCAATGGCTCGATATACGACCAGGAGGCAGTGTTTGGCAGCACCTTCCAGCTAAATCAGACTGTACTTGCAGAAGTTGGCTTGCCTTACCTGTCAGGGTCGACCGTTTGGTCTAATATCACCAACAGTCTGGCGGTATGTATACCTGTCGTGCTGTTCGTCCATCCATCCCAGACTGAGTTGCGCCTGGCAGATTGGCGGCTTGTTGGCCCATTGTATCCTCTTCTGGGGTCCGGCCGTGAAAGAGGCGTTCATCCAGGCGCGCTCCGGGACGCAGTCCGATCCTCATTGGAAGGTGGGTGTCACTTCTATGTATCGTGACAATCCTACTTAGGTTCCGATCTTGTCTTAAGGCGATCCAAAAGTACAAGGAAGTACCATACTGGTGGTATATTTGCCTTCTAGTGCTTTCATTTGTGGCTGGTCAGTTGTTCAACGGACTACAATGATGAACTAGGACTTAGATGGTAAGATCAGGCCTTGTCGTTGTTCTCAAAGGACAAACTACCCTACCTTGGTACTCATATATCGTGGCCCTTCTGTTCGGATGTACGCACCTGTTTCCTGACACCTGCTGATTTGCACTGAGATCTTATGCAGCTTTCGTCACGCCATTCTCACAACTGTTGTTCGCTCGCATGGGCAATGGTATTGCGACAAACCAGTTGATGAAAATGGTTGCGGGTGCTATTGCTCCTGGGCGCCCAGTTGCAAACCTTTACGTATGTCACTCCGCTTTGGGGTCGACTTCCCACCACTGACACTTCTATAGTTCACAATGTGGAGCCACGACATCATTGGCCAGTCCGTCGGACTTGCTGGTGACCTCAAGATTGGCCAATACCTGAAGATCCCTCCCCGCGCCATGTTCCTCACTCAGGTCTGGGGAACTGTCCTAGGTATGGTCACATGGTGCGGCTCCCCTGTTTTCCTATCTTATCACTAGTCCCGTAGGTGCTGCAATTAACTATGTGGTGATGGTGTCAGTTGTCGACGCACAACGCGATATCCTCATCCTCCCCCAAGGGACAAACGTCTGGAGTGGTCAGTACGTCCAGAGTTTAAACAGTGCAGCTGTTACGTGGTCACTTGCCAAGGAGCTGTATGGCCCTGGTGGACAGTACTTCATCGTCCCCATGGGTTTGTTCATTGGTATGGGTGCTGCCTTCATCCAGTGGTTGATCTCAAAGGTTCGTGGTATCGGTGTCTGACAAGGTGACCGACGACTGAGAACGCTACAGCGATGGCCCTACATTGGGCCTGTGAGAGTTGACAAGGTCATGCTCCCCATCATATACATGGTCAGGCGCCATTAATCCCATCACTACTTCCACGATGCTCACTCTGACAACCTCGAACTTATTGTAGTACTCAGCAATGCTGTCTGCCGGTCTCAACTCCATCACCACGTCGTGCATCATCGTCGGCGTAGTATCCCAATTCTGGCTACGCAAATACCACCCAGGTTGGTTCAGGAAATACAACTATATACTCGGAGGAGCCCTTGATGGGGGTGCCCAGGTGATGATTTTCATCTTGTCTTTCGCTGTTTTCGGGGCTTCTGGGAAGAGCAGGCCATTCCCTTCCGTGAGTATCACCCTCGTCGCTTCTATGCACGTTCCCAGTCGAGATGCTTACGACGTACGTTTTGTTACAGTGGGCGGGTAACCCTGCTGCAGGAAATGTAGATTATTGTAATGGGAACGGTGCATTGGGCTCATAGGTAGATAGCGGTTCACGTATCATTATACGAATAACTTCACGAATATCGTTCAATGTTCGTCCTTTGGGATATTTTACTTTAGCACGTTGGGGCCCAATGGGTTACAATTGAACTACGAATCTGCCAGCTCTTTCCATCGTTGTTCTTGGAGAAGATACAAGTGGACAAAGGTCAAGACATGATGTCCATACTCGTACCCTTTCTCACTGACATCAGAGGCGGCTCCCCAGAAGACTGCGAACGATCAACAGAGGTGTTCGCTGCGGCCACACCCTACACAGAACTCACCACCTCAATGCCGGCTGCCCAGAATCCGGGATGCGTGAGTTCATCTGGTAGATTGGACATACATGGAATGATCGAAGGTGTGATTATATCTGCTTACCTTCTATAATTTCCTCGCATGGTTGGAATGCGAATATTCTACTCTGTTCCGCCACGTTCTCACTGAGTGATCGGAACGTTTGACAGGTGATTCGGTGATGCAATCGCGGTATTAGCCTGGCAAGGTCGCCCTTCATCACGATCAAACAAGGGTTTTGACCATCAATTTCTTGGCCCTAGGTCTTGATGGAGTACCTGCTATCACGGGGTAGGAATGAGGTTAGCAAAAAGGCGCTGTGGGTCACGATGACAATCATAGCTCCAACGAACGCCGTCAACCCCCCTTTTCGAACCTTACACAGCGCTACCCCGAGGCCTCCGAACCCAAATAGAGATGGCCTATTAGGGTTAGGAAAGAAACCTCAAAGCTAGTCATGCATGAGAGTGGTCGCTAGCGAGCGAGCTTTTGGTTTATCTACTCAGAGATTCAGCCGCGGACTCGGATAGGAACGTGTGACACGCCTTCACATCAAACAGAATATCGATGTACCTTCGCCGACAAGAGGGCCAACGTTTGTGCATCTTCCTGCTTTTTCTGCAAGCCGTCAAATTGATGAGATTTTAAGTACGCGCGGGCTATCGACGGCTTGCCTCATAGACAGGCTGGCTGATCACCAGACTGGGAGATAAGGATGTACAACTTGAAGTTTGTAGCTACAACTTACAAGAGTTGCCAACGACGTTGCAACCTGCTCAGAGTCACGTAGTAGTCGTGTTTGAAGGTGAGTACTACTTAGTAAGCGAGTCGTGCCCGATTTGGAATCTTCTGGCTGCCCAGGGGCGCCTACGTTTACTGCAGGACGATTTGATCCGTCGGTACCGCACTCCTCCGAGCGAGACTAGTCAAACATTCTCGTGTACGTACATGGCCGAACGCGGGGGAAATCACTAGTTTCCTCAAGAACAACGAAGATACAAGAAACGCTCAGGCAGGGCGGGATGACTGCCCACGTGCTCTAGCATCGTCCTCCGACCATCCAGGGAAATCACCAACTCGTACAAGTATAGTTTGAGTGCCCCATCCAGGAGCTTCTGGGTCTCCGAGTCGAACATTTTCTGGGTGGATCGGTGTGTGGCCGCCTAGGACGCAGTCGTCGCGGTATACTAGGAGCAACAACAAAAGTTCAATATTCTTACAGCACATGGCAAACGCCCTAGGAGTGTAAAGGTATTCACCCATCCCGAAGTTATGACGGGACACAGAACCCTTGGGCTAAGTACCGTGCCGCGAAGCCCCTTGACATTCCGGATTCCAAATATCATCCTCCCCCTTACCGATGAGGTCGCGTCAACAAGCTTTCGGGGAAGTGTGTACACGAAGCATGCAGGGCGTCACTTGGTGCTTAGTGGCATCATAGCCATGCCCCATTGGGATTATTTTGGCTACGCGGCGACCATATCTACAGGACAGAGTGGAATCAACAGTACTGGTTACAAGCGACTCCTTGTTGACCGGTCAAAGATCTCAGCTCTTCTTCGTGTGCATAATCGGGCACGGGGGGAACGACCTTACGTTCCAGGATAAGCGCGTTTGATGTCGCTGGCGCCTTCTAGCAGATGTGGCAGAAGAAACGGTGAGCGACCCATGTCACGGTTACCACCGTACACGCCAGGAGCTAAACGAGCACATTCTAGCGACAACAGAATGTTCATGATCGATACCCGCCCAGCGAACATGATGTACCCGCTGTTTTACTTTCTTAGCATCCCAGCAACAACCTCTTACTCGGTGCGCCGCGCCCCGTTCCACTCTCGTTGTTTTTCTCGTCGGAATTGGAAAGCAAGGTGTTACTGGCGTCTTGGTGTTTGTCATCGACCACTACACACAAATCGTGCTCGAATGTACAACAACTTGAAGACGAGTTGAGTTTCCATGCAGGACTTGGTATTATTCTTGCGTTTGTATCACTAGCTGCTCCGGGTCTCAAGTTGTGCAGCATGTAGGCGTGCGTTTGGACCTCCCTTACTAGCGAGCGAAATAGTCGATCTTGTGGCTCTCAGATTCGAGTGCACGCATTGACCATGTACCTGACGACCATGCATAGGCTGCAACGGCACCATTGCGATCCCCCCCCTCGATATTGCCTATGGACTTTTAGATAGTCTTTTCCTGCGGTTTCTTTCTTCGCCCAGCGTTATTTTGGAGGCTGGTGAGGCATCCCCTTTCTTCTCCATCTGACGGACGGGACTTCTGGGTATGCTTTGGAAGCGTCGAGTTGAAAGATGCCGTGATGAGGGGGGGGATGGATTAAATGCTTTGCGACGGTCAGAGAATTTGATAACTCGCAGAGGCTAGAAGTGGGGAGGAATAGAACGTCAAAGGATGAGATAAACGACGATCCCACACCAACGCAAAGATCTTGAATTCTACGTACAAAAACCTCGGAGATACACGTCCATCAT
>MU120907.1:201246-323846 GCA_014904835.1 Paxillus ammoniavirescens
CCCGTCGCGGGCACCGCATCCTCTCGTCGACCGATATACCTCACCTCTCCCTGCACGCCCAGCCCATTCAAAACTGCTCCCAACCTATCTTTTACGTGTCCCCACGCTCCCTGGTTTCTGGGCTCCTCCTGCACCCACAACCACTCCGGAGTAGTGCTGGAGCTAGTGTAGGGCTTCAGGATATCTGCCAGGTATGTGAACGGGAAAGGCGCAAGTTCTTCGATACGTATGAGCGCTACACGGTCTTCCAGTCCTCGTGCTGCACGTTCCCTGGCGAGTTCGTAGAAAATCTTTCCACTGACCAAGGCGACACGCTCGGTCTTATTTGTTGGGGGATGAGAATCAGGAAGAACAGGTTGGAACCGGGTGCCGGGAACCATTTCGGAAAGTTTGCTGGAAGCAGCCTGTCAGGGAAGAAAAGCGTCGTCAGTGGGTCCTGACTGAGATAGAAGACAATCAGCATACCGCTAGGCGAAGGAGACCTTTGGGTGCCGCGACAACGAGGGGCTTGCGGTAATTCCTCTTCATCTGCCGACGGAGGAGATGGAAGTATTGCGCTGGGGTGGTCGGGAACACGACGTGCATGTTAACATTCGCGTTTGGTTGAGGTGTGAAGGGATCATTCGTGAGCTAATGGTGCATTGAGGAGCAGTAGAGCGAGATAAATGTCAGACCCGACCTGTAGCATCCTCTCGATGCGACTGGAAGAATGTTCGGGTCCAGCGCCATCTAAACCATGAGGAAGCAAAAGTACGATGCCGCTCTGCTTCAACCATTTCGCTATGTATCACAAGACGCTCCATCTGTTTGCCGGCATGCATATGAGAGGCGAGTGGTCACTCACTCTCAGCACTCGCAATGAAAGCATCAATGATGACTTGAGCGCCGTTAAAGAAGTCACCAAACTATAATTATCAGTGATCAGCCGTACAATGCAACAAGGAACGGAAAGAAGACGACAGTACCTGTGCCTCCCAAATGGGCAGGAGATCGGGTCTCTCCCAGGACGCCCCATACTCGAACTATCACTGTCGTAAGAAACGACTAACAGCCCTCCCAAGCAGATCTTACCCCAAGGACGGCCATCTCACTCAAGGAACCTTGAAAGAATATCAATCACTGAGTTTCATTGTCAGGGAAAGATAACGCACTGTTCGCGAGTTCCAGCTTCCCGACTGCTCCAACAAGCGCATGGTTCAGTGGGACCACTACCCCTTCCGTCTTCTGGTCGACAAGCATCGCATGACTGCATTCAACCGTCGTCAGGCAAGATGATGAGATGAGATCGATGAGGCAACGAGAACGTACCGATGGCTAAACGTTCCTCTGCCAACGTCTTGTCCGGCGATCCGAACATCACAGCCTCCGATCATGAGTGAACCGAATGCCATTGCCTGTGAGGGAAATTGCCATGAGCCTGTGTTCTCCGACCAGAGAGAGAAAACAAAGTAGCATACTTCTGCAGTGGCCCAATCGATACCCTCTCCACTCTCCAAACTTCCTAGTCGGTTCTTAACGTGCCTCTGTAAGCGAGGGTGGATTTCCTGCGCAAACATTGTCAACCGTTCCCCGTCATTCACCCTAAAAAGAAACCGGAAACAAAAATGATACTCACGAATCCATCAGGTACCTCAACACTTCCCTTCCCAACCTTCCTTAACACCTCGGTAGATACCCCCGTATCAAACGTTCGCGCTTCTTTTGAGCCTGGCCATACCATTCTCACACCTGCCCCATCTATCACGGTGGTGCTCCATTGGCCGTCGAATTTGACGGGGGGAGGTACATAGGTGGCCGACGCCGCGAGAGCGTCGTTGAGTGTGGCCTTATAGGAAGTACGGACGGAGGAGGCGGAATCTTTGGAGAGGTTTCCGTCGGACTTTGATCAATAACGACCCGTAGCATGTTAGCCATTTGGCCACAGAGCAGAGCAAAGACGAGGAAACACCTACAACGAGTTTATCCTCATACAAACCAGGTACACTCCGTCTAGACCGGATCTTCTGGTACATGAGCGGTTGCGTGAATGCAGGCTCGTCCAATTCGTTGTGGCCCCTGAAGAGCCGGTCAATCGATGCTCCCACAGTGCCATTGCACAAGATGGATGAGGAGGTATACATACCAACGGCGATATACGATTAGATCTATTACGATATCCTTCCTGAAGTAATTCCTGTACTTGAATGCAATCTCGACGGCACGGATGACATCTACAAGGGGAAACCGTTAGTTCTGGTTGATCACAGGGCTTCGAACGTTATGATTGGAGAATGCGCGCAGATCAAGACAAAAATAATAACCTTCAGGATAATCTCCGTTCACGTGCAACACGGGACAGTTGACCATCTTTGCAATATCCGAGCAATACATCGAAGAACGGGCGGAGGAAGCAGGGGTGGTATAGCCGATGCTAGAAAGATGGCTGTCAGAAAGAGATAGAGACGGAACGAGAAGACGTATCCTTACTTGTTACTGGTTATTAGTACGGGTGTCAAAAACTTCAGAGGGTCAGACATGCGAAGTAAAAACGTACTTGACGACTATATGCACACTTCCTCCACTGGTATAATGCGGCAGATTACCTGGGACCGCATAACGTCAGAAACACGCACGAATGTGCCGGGATATGCAAACAGGCACATACTCAAACCAAGGGTCTCCATCACTACGCCTTGGCCCGCAAAGCTTGCATCTCCATGAAGTTGTATACACATCACCTATCCACCACACCGCAACGTCAACACACGTATATCGCGCCTACCAGTGTCTTTAACGTGCCTTGTCTCCGAGCATGCAGCCTTCCACGCCGTCTCCTCCCCTCTCGAGAGCTTTCAACAGGCTATATTGCTTGGCACGAGCTTTTCCTAATGCAACAGGGTTTACAGCCTCTGTGGCATCGGATATCAAAGTCAAACGAAGGATGTATGCGTGAGTAGAGTAGACAGATGAATTGAATGAACCCACCTAAATGTGAGGGGTTCGGAAGAAGAGAAACTTTGACCTCTTTCCCATCGTAATTTAATGTGGGAGAAGCCACTGCATAAGGACCATGCGAATCATCAGTTCCGAAACTCTCCTTAGCGCATAATAAATCCACCTAAATGACTGAGTACGTCCCCAGAAACCACTTCATCCTCGACTTCTGTTTCTGCTCCACCTTTGATCTTATAGAAGAGAGCAGCAGGGTCGTACCCCAGCAGTCCAGTTAGTAAATTGAGTCGACCACGATGAGGCATCGCGAGTATGATGTGGGTCGTATCAGCTGACGGCATAGGGGAGGCCGTGAGCAACACCAGGAAAAGTGTAGTGAATACATACATCGCGCAGCGGCACCGAACAATGCGTCCAGTGCGGGCAGCATTGATTCAGCACCTTCCAAGCCATACCTCTTCAGATTGGGAAACTTGGCTTGCAAGAACGTGTCAAACACTTCCGAGCGCGCAAGGAGGTCGTGTATCCTCTGTTTGCGGTCCAGGCCAGCGCCGCGCATTACACTAGTGGTCTCGGACTCGAGTAAATGGGCAAACCAGAGTCTTTCAATCCTGCTCGGGAGATCCATATACTCATATGCAATGCGTCCCACGTAGATTGCGTTAAGGAACCCCGTGATCTCATCGAGAGTCCGTTGTTTTGCCTTCCCGCTCCCTTCTCCGGTCCATAAAATTCCATCGACGTTGTACAGCGCCGAGGGGTCGGAGAGGCCGTACCGGCTAGGTTCCAGTGCTTCAACGCGCTCACGTCGCAGGAGGTCGAGCGGGTCTATGGACGCAGCACGGTGTCCATGAGTGCGAAGAGCATCCGCGTAGCGCAAAAGAGGGGCGTGGGTTACTCGGTTGGCCAACTGTTGAGGGGTGTCTAGACAGAGAAGTTACAGGCTTGAGTCAAATGAAGAGAGGGCAGCAGACAGCGACATACAATCAGGCATGGTGAAATCCCGTGCCCTTCTAAAACCATAAGACTCGTCATGGTAGGACTGTTTGAGAACGACAACTCTGCCTGCCTCCTTAGCTGTGCTCAGTTTCGCAAGGAGACGCACAGACGCATCTTGTGCCCGAATGTGGGTATACATCATGGTGTAGTTAGTAAGATATCCTGTTCACGTTGGTGGAATTCGATGGTAAGGCTTTCCCAGGGCGGCGTGAGGAAGGGAGTTGGAGGTGAAACTGGCCAGCTCTGGGGAGATAAGTAAGGAGGGGCCGGATGGAACTTGTTAACTTCGCGAGTATATGTAGTTCTCCGTATGTAATAACAAATTACCCACACTATCATAGTGCACGTCCGTCACGAAACAACATTAATTATAAAATAACCCAGCCTGGGGTCAATTGAACCTCGAGTTCCAGTCTCCAAGTCCATTCGTCGTTGAGGCGGACCATGCACCCACAACCAGCCTCAAAGCTTGATATGTCGACAGCCGAGTCGCAGGATGGGTTGAGCAACGACTCCGTGATTAATTGTTGGACGCATGTTGACGACGTCACTGAATGAGTCTCGAACCAAGCCAGTGACTGAGCGGTTGTCAGGTAAGTTGACGAGGAAGTTTTGAAGTTCAATAGGTTGCCATATTTGGATGTCAGACTTGCTGTATGTGTACAGCCCGTTGAACTTGGCTTGAAAGCTTGAACTTTGCCAAGGCCATGCATTGGCTTGCTGTGTCATGGCATGTGCAGTGCCACAACCATAAATCGTACTTGAAGCCTTCGCAGTCGGTGAAGTCATCGTCCGCGCACGCACATACAAGCCCATTCTTTCTCTCCTGCTTCGCAATTCAGTGGCAAGCGACCAGACTCGCGAAATTACGACACCAGGATTTGAAACATGGGATGTGGTGCCAGCAAGGTTCGTAACGGTGTTATTATTAATGCTCGGTGTCACTGATCTGCTCAATCCTTGTAGCCGTCGTCGGAGAACGAGAGTACACCCAGCCTACCGAACGTAGTTGTGTTCGGGCACAGTGGCGGTGGGGTCAGCTCTGTTGTCAACTTGATTGCAGGCAAAGCAGTTGCAACGGTCTCCCGCGATGCTTCGCGGTGCACGGAGAGTGTTCAATCCTATCTGGTTGATGTCGGCGATTCGGGAAGACCTCGCTCAATCAATCTTTATGACATCCCGGGTTTTAACGAAAAGGGTGCTGAATTCGTCCCATTCCCAAGCGTCCCTATCAGTCTTGCTATCATCTGCATGCAGGACCTGCGAAATCAAGTGCGGGTTACCGCAAATTATTTGAAGAATAAATGGAGCGAGCATGGCGACATACCCATTCTTATTGTTATCAACCATATGACACCTAGTCCAGACGCAGGTTGGTGGGGAGATAACAAGAAGCACTTTGCCAATCTCGCCGCCCTTAAAGATCATGTGTGTTTGACCAGAAACAAAGACAATGGACTCCACGAGCTTATCATGCAGCACTTGCCAAGTTCATGACAGTACTCACTTCACTCGGCGCTTGTTTTTCCTTATACACGACTTTCATTCGGTGGGCAGCTCCATCATGTTTCACATTGCCTCAGCTCACTCGTCATTTTAGCCCCGCACATTCTCTAGATACGGAGTTTCGCTCCTTTTCATCGCCTCCACGCCGTCTTCCACTTTCCACGATTCTTCTCGTCTTCGAACTATGTATATATTACTTGATCCGGCATATAGATCATGTTGACGTTTCTTTCTCGGCCTTCATGTCCGTCTTTCCAAGAAAACCTGTCCTCTCTTCCAGACCGTTCAGCTCGAAGGAAGACACTAAGTTCCTTGTGTCAGAATAGTTCGCATCCTGTATGCCTCGTGACCGTGAGCATCCTCAGGTGAGTGATAGTCGAACCCGAGATGTGCATGGTTAACACGTGGATCGGGAACTCCCTGTACCCATTGATTTGAATGGACCTGCCCTCCCGACACCCCGTCCGCCGTCCCATGACGTTCAGCTCCTCTCGGTCCCGCATCACACCGCAGATCCTCCCCGGGTGACAGCAGTCATTGCATTAGAAGCCCCGGGGTGCATACACATTTCACCACTGCACCACCGCGATCGTACTTCCAGCGGTTCAACAACGTTTTCTATCGGAAGTTGGCACAGGAACAGAACAGTGCTTGTGCTCTAACTTCTCTCCGGGTAACGAAAGGCAGCGGCCGCGGGACAGTGCATCTCATGTTGATCTTGATCGCCAAGCATGCCCGCATAGTTCGGACACTGCAATCTCCACAGCAGCCGGAATCTCACCAGCACAGAATTTACTCGCCGGCCTCAGAATTTGCAGTATCTATTGGCGCGATGTGAGCCTCGTTCATCGTCTGGTACAGCAAGCTAGCACTGGTTAGCATTGCCAACGTGGTGACGTGGATATTGGCGTATTCCGCGATCATGGCACTGTCCGATTGGTGAGCCTCACTGCGGCCTGCAGCAAGCCTAGCCACGTGCACGTTACTCGTAACACTCTTCCATCTCCTATTTAGTCTCCAAGGACCCAGGAGTCAGGACTGCTCATCGTTCCTCTCCAGCGCCCCGTTGACCCCCACGCATCACACAAGGTCTCAGCTCTTATTTTGACAGAAGTATGGTTTCAAATCCGTTCGCAGTAAGTCATACGGTTGTCTGTGAGATCCATCTAAAGCTGGTCCCCTTCACAGCGGAAGAAGTCATCGCCAGTCATCGTGGTCTGTGGCCACACGGGAGCTGGCGTTAGCTCTATCGTCAACTCGATCGTCGGGAGCAACGTCGCCGAAGTCGCCCCGTTACGTGCCTGTACATCGACCACGGTCAAATCCGCGAGCTATTCCGCCTCATTCTCAGGAAGAAATTTCGAGGTGTATGACATGCCAGGCTTCGACAGCGTTAAAGGACGGGATGCCACCTTTCCTCCTTCACCTAATCTGGTCATTATATGCACCGAAGACAACGCGAGAAAAGCAAAGGTCACAGCCAATCATGTCAAACAACACAGGAGATACGACAATGTTCCTATGATCTTGGTTTCTCTGCAGCATGATCAAGATCAAGCTCAACCTCAGGGAAACTGGTGGGCTACCACAGGCAAAGCCGCTTTTGGGGTTATGCCTAACGTGAGGGCGCAAGAAGTCGTCACGGTGACTGGCATGGACGCGACAAGAACACACCTTCGCACCCTCATCTCCCAGAACTGCACTTCCCCATGATCCCAGCCCTTTCCTGTGCCGTCCAGTCACACTGCCATAGTCACAGCAATCCATCCAAGAGATATTTTGCCCATAGCACTGCCCAATTTCTTAGCTCACTAACCGCCTTGGCGGTTCCACCTGGCTGGACCATTGACAGGCTTCTTGAACCCTGGTTGGTCCGTATCCATCAGCGACCCGGACGCTTTCATTGTGCACCCATGGCGGTGGCTCGTATTAAATTGTCCTGGTGACCTCCTGCTTCTCCACCAGGCGCCTCGAGCCCTGTGGCTAGTCCGCACGCCCTCGACGTGTTGCCCACCCTCAAGGAGATGACAAGTTTCTCTTTACGCCGCCTAATATCTATCCCAGATGGTACCCTTTTTTCCCGCACTCGTCGGCTAGTTCACACGTCCCCAGCGTGTTTCTCTTTACGCTGCCTCCCGTCTGTCCCGCATGGTGCCCCGGTGACACCCCGTGGCGGGACATTTTCGGCAGATGGTTCGTCCTACCGACAGCAGTTAGAAGGCTGCACACGTGCCTCCCCTGTTGGTGGGAGCACATTTTTATTGGAGTCCCTCCTTGCTGAACGTTGAACACTCTTCAAAGCTTCATCTCCGATACCTCCTTTTTCTCGAAGTATTTTTCTGATTGACAATTTTCCCGCCCTTATCGTAACGACTGACGATTATCTCGAGCTTGGATCCACAGTACGTCATTAATATTGATAGTATGCTTTGCAGTGCATTCGGTGTTCTTAGTGTATGATCCTTAAATTATATGCGGTCATTTTCCAAACGCGTAGTTCCCGTTAGGTTCGCTACTTGCCGGTAGTCTGGTGACCAGCCCGTACTATGAGGCAAGCCGTCGATAGATGGTCTACTAAAATTCGTCAAGCCTTTGGTGGATGGAGCGGGATCGTCGGATCACGTGAATGACGAGCCTTTTTTGGACCTGGCAAGGATCACGTGTGAGTAGGATAAGTCCAAGTACCGTAAGCAGCACTCGACTTCGCCAGCTTGTACTCAGATACGTTCGCCTTCATAAGCACTTACGACGACTTATCTCAATGAGCTCTCATTATATGGACCGCGGCCAGGAGCATCCTTATCACACAGAGAGCCACAGCAGCCAGAACAAACGACAATCCAAGGTCGAGCGTATCCGAAACGCCTTGGCGATTGTTCGCAAGTTCGGGCAACCTGGTCAAGTATATCCATGGGAGTATCAAGAATGGTCTGAATCACGACGGAGATACTCATATTAGAGGAGGTCAATGAATGATTGTGACATGTCAAGGACGCCAATCATCCACCACACATTTAATTTCTACTTTAATTTCTCATTCTTATTTTTCACTAAGAAAATTGCAGTTTCTTCACTGGCTGCAAATCACGTGAAGCGACGAACCCGCTCCATCCACCAACAAGGTGGGAGTAAAGGTGGCATCGATGCCCTCACTTTTTCTTTTTTTAGTGTCTATGTACCCCACCTGACCCAGTTGTTCGGTCTAGAAGTGAATGGCTTGTTGCCAGTGGCGAGCAACTTGAAGTTCGAATGCTGCAAGTGCTGGTGCGTGACTGTAACTGCAACTCTTTCTCATCTAGCTCTCCGCTCAAAGAGACGGTCGCCGCTGCCCTTCAGCCTTTCCTTGCATTTGAATGTAAGTAGTCTCAGCACTGAATCCTGATCTGATCTTGATTGAGGCGGTATCGCCCAGCACCGTCCTCAAAATAGCCTCAGGAAAGTCCCGACAACATCTAAACCCTACAAGGCAATGATGCCTGCCCAATCTTCTGTCCGAGCACATTGTTGATGAGGTGCTGGCTCGTGGCATCCTAACGAAACCTGTGACTAAGATCGGTTTTAATGATGGATCTTATATGGGAGCCTCATTGTATTCTCGTTGTCCGAATCTTCATCCTACCCTTCCTTCATCACTCCCCAAGCTACACCTACGGTTTAACTTCCTCTGACACCAATCAACATTCTGTAATATCCACGACGTTCCAGCACAATGCCCAACTGGCAGTCGCCATCAGAGCTTGCGACGGACGGATGTAAGTCTACAGTGATTTATCCTTGTGGTAAACCCACTAAGAGGGCGCTCTACAGCGATGTACATCAAGTTGATGCATGCATTGATGGGACTTTATGCGTATGGTTGAACCGTGTCGTTGTCAGTGCCTTGTCCTGACAAAAATTCTAGATGGGAGTTCATCGTCTCGCTCGACTTCGAGTGGGGTATCCTTACTGGAAAGAAGAAGTTCCGTTGGCCCCTGGTGAGTGAATCGCCTGTCAAAGCGAATAACTACATATTGGCGCCCAATCGCAGACCTTTTACTTTGCCGGACGCTATTTATTGCTGTTCGCGATGATCGGAGCGTAAGAGCCCCTTTTCCATAGTCCTCAACATATTCTTATCTCCGCCACAGCTTAATCGGTATTGACTCAACAGTGTAGGTCACGTTAACTTTTCGTTTCTCGAGTGACGTCTGAACAGGTATTACCTTCAGTGAGGTCAATTGCCAAGCGCTGTATGTTTTTAGCGAGGTCGGCTATCCCTTCTTTCACTACATTCTGGCAACTGACCTCCAGCAAGTTTGCCGGTGACGCCGCGGTCGGGCTCGCCTGTATCAATCTTTCACTCCGCACGTAAGAATGTAATATCCCTACGCTTTCGCACATTCACCGCGGATTACCAAACAGCATTGGAATATGGTCGAAGAACAAGTGGATAATTGGCATCTTAGTGCTCCTCATACTTGGGCACTGGTCCCTCATTTTGCAAGGTTGGGCAACTATTTTCGGACCAATGAACAATGTCCAAGCTCACTTATAGACGTGCCCGTGTCCGCAACGTGGGTTTCTGGTGTTGGTTGTACTTTTGTTGAGGGTAGTACAACCATTCCCGCCGCCATTTTCATTTACTCCATGTGTTTCGATTTCATTGTGCTCTGTCTGACTGCATACAAACTGGCCTGGAATCCGCGCCGCACTGCGAGGTCTGCGCTACACACCAAGCTTGCCCGTATGATCTTTGCCGATGGACTGGTGTATTTCATCATCGCGTAAGTTCCATCATAACGGCGCTGGCTCTCCTAACCTACGATTCTGGATAGGTTCCTGGCAAACCTCACTGCCACGGTATTCATGATACTGGACCTGAACGCCGTCATGAGCGTCTTATTCAACGCTCCTGCAGCCATTGCCTCCACAGTCAGTCCACAGCGTCACTCATCTTTGCGAACGTACGCTAAGTTAGATCTTTTTCGGTCATAGATCGTGGCCTCATGGGCAGTCCGCCGGCTGTTCAACTTTGATCTCGGAGCCCCCGAAGTCTAGTAAGTACCGGTTAGCAAGCTTTGAGTGTACCACAACAACCCTCGAACTTTTTGACAGTCATTCTGATCAACAACCCATAAATTTCCGGAGCCCACACCCACAGGTACCTAGACCCACGGGCGAGCCCACCGTCATCCATGTGGAGGTACGTCGTAAGGCTTATGTGTTAGGTTGTCTCTTGATGTTTCAACCCCTGCAGGTGGATACTTTCAGTCAAGGGCATCCGCTTTCTGATCTCGAAGCTTACGGTACTAGGAAGCCGGGCAGTGACTCTAATTCGTCTCATGGCAACGAGGAGCAGAAACGTCCCGGGTTCTGATTGCTCGATCAATGCGCGGTCCTGGAGGTCGTAACTTGTACAAGGGATGTTGGACGCAGTTAGGGCGAGTCATAAACATACTGCGTGGTGTAGAATTATGAGCCTAAGTTTGCCTTTTGATACGATTGAATCGCCCACTTCCACTGCGAACGCCCTGCATTGTTGAGAAGGAAACTACTGCGTTACACCCGACACGGACACGGCGGAGAGATTTGCCATTTCGTTACGGGCGGGCGTGCATGGATGACTTACACGGGTGGAACTCAATGGCCAAAATCCATTCGTCAGTCAAGAGGCTGCTGCAGGGTTCTCAGTGACGGACGGTGCCGAATCTAATTAGCAATGCGAACTTGGTCTCCCTGACAAAAGCATGTATGTGTTGGACGAAGAGTTGGTACATGAATCTAAGTCATCTAAATTGCAACATGTTCGTGAGCTGCCACACCCTCAGGGCGGTTCATGATTTTTACGGGTTGGGTTTTTTTTCCTAAGACTTTGAGGAAGTTTGCTGTTATGACTTGAGGGGCGTCGGACAGCTTTCCAGATCAACGTCAGCGACTAGGAAGACGTTCTGCATCACGATCACATAACGACGAACCGGCAGGTGGAAGGTGGGGGTGGAGGTACATATGCCGTTAGGGATACTAGCCCTAGCGGCCTCTTCAGTCTTACCTACATCTCCCATCATAATGGGATGTTCAGAGAGGAGCTCAGCTGGGATGATTGAGGGGCACAGTAATACGGATCTTTGGTTTGAAACTACCTCTGTACCGGCCCCTTGGTCGGCTGCCCATCGGGAGGCGTGGTTGCGAATAACTATGAATAGGGGAAATTAACCTGCTCCAAGGATTGGTCCCCGTGAACTCATGCTCCATCATGCCAACCCCCTTTTCGCTGCGTTCAGCTTACCGTGAAACTGGATCCAAAACGTTTTAGACCGACTTTAAATATTCGGAAATTTGAAGAATCGTTAGTATTCAGACTTGGCTATACTTATTAATATAACGTACCTGGGCTCCATCGTCCCCACACATATAATGAGCGAACAGAATGTTTAGAGCACTAGATGCTTAGAACTGAGACTTCTCGTTCACAGTCAGTTCATACCTCCACTATCTCGCTTATAGGCACCCTCGGGAGGGTCGAGCATGGATCACTCGAAGCGAGGAAGATGCACACTGCACAGGCTGTAACTCACCAAGGTGACGGTTTTGCGAGGTTTGATCCATGGAGAAACTTACTGTAAAGTATCTGTCTCCCAAAGTGGCCATGGCTGTCTCCGACATAATTTAGAGCAATTTGTTCGTTGAGCGATTAGGTTTGCTGATATTAGTTAGGCTGATCCAACTGATCGTCCAAGTACAGGCTTTACAGCTGCTACTGCCAGTGCCATACTGAAAATAGCATAGCCATTACATCGGATAGCTCGTGGGTATACAAGGCGATCTGGGTTGATTTTCGATACCATCAAGGCATACACAGCATTCAGCCTGGGGGATGCTCGGGCACGTCCGTGATGTCTTTGGGACTGAAATAATGTTTCAATCCATCTATCTGGAAAGCGACCAAGCGAAACCTAGCTATATATATAGGTACCCGTTAGAACCTAACACATCCCATCCTATTCAATTTCAGTGTGGAAAGGCTCGGAGGAAGAAACTCTTGCAATGAGGGTGGAAAGGAGTGAAGGAGCCGCTGGTAGCTGGTAGATGGCAAATTTTACCATCAAACGTGATGCTTAGGTTACTACAGTAGCCCAATGTTCACCGTTGAGATCGAACGAGGCCGAATGCGAAAGGGCACGTACTGTCTAGTTTAATGCACAACATCGTTGTGCCAACCTTGAGGGCGGACTGGCCCCGATAGAAGTCGAAGGGAGTTGACTCTCCGCCCGTGGCCGAGGTCCCGGCTCTGGTCCACGTCGCTCGGGAGCTTACTTCAGTCAAGTTCAGTGACCATGGAAGATGTACTGTCGTGGCACTGGCAACCCTGGGCGAGCTCCAGGAGAGCAGAATGCACACTGATAGCGGTCTAACGTTTCGCGTCTAGCTGTCTGCTCAAACAAACGGTCGCCGCTCTCCTCCGGCCTTTCCTTGCTTTGGATGTCAGTGGGTTTCTGCAATGACTCCTAATTGATATCGATTGAGAAGGTATCACAGGCGCTGTCCTTACAGCAGCTTGAGGAAAAAATTTCGACAACGTTTAAACCCCACAAGGCAATGATGGGCCCGCCCATCTACTGTCCCGAGTCGAGCACTTTGTTGATCAAGTGCTGGCTAGTGGCATCATGCAAAATCTGTGACTAAGATCTGTTGTGATAGTTCTTATATACGAGTCTCGTGAGTGCGGCCGTTGTACCCTCGTTGTCCAAATCTTCCCTTCCCTCACCACTCCCCCAGCTACACCTACGGTTTAAGCTGCCTTGACATTGATCAACATTCTGTAATATCCACGCTGTTCTATCAGAATGCCTGACTGGCAATCGAGTTCAGAGCTTGCGAGGGACTCATGTAAGTCCACGGTGACTTATTCTTGTGGTGGATGTACTAAGACGGTTTTCTACAGCGATTTTCATCAAGCTGATGCATGCATTGATGGGACTTTACGCGTATGGCTGAACTAGAAGTGTTACCAGTATCCTTGTCCTGACAAAGGTTTCAGGTGGGAGTTCATCGTCTCGCTCGACTTCGACTGGGCTATCCTTGCCGGGAAGAAGAAGTTCCGTTGGCCCATGGTGAGTGAATTGCTACTTGTCAAAGAAAATAGTCACGCATCGACGTCCAATCGCAGATCTTCTACTTTGCCGGACGATATTTATTGCTGTTTGCGATAATCGGAGCGTAAGAGCCCGTTTTCCATAGTCTCCGACATATTTGCATATCTCAACTCCACCACAGTTTAGTTGGTCTTGACACCCCAGTGTAGGTCAAGTCAACCTGTCACTTCTGGAGCGGTGTCTGAACATGTAATTGCCTTCAGTGAGGTCAACTGCAAAGCTCTATATGCGTTTAGCCAGGTCAGCTATCATTTCTTCCACTGTATCCCCAGCAAGTCGAACTAACCTCCACCAAGTTTGCCGGTGACGCCGCGGTTGGGCTCGCCTGTATCAATCTTTCGCTCCGCACGTAAGCATATAACATCCGTACCATTTTCGTACATTCACCGCAGATTACCACAGTATTGCAATATGGTCGCAGAACAAGTGGATAATTGGCATCTTGGTGCTTGTCGTGCTTGGGCACTGGTCCCTCATCTTACAAGGCCGGGCAACTGCTTTCAGACCAATAAACGATTTCTAACCTCACTTATAGGCGTGCCCGTGTCCGCGGCGTGGGTTCCCGGTGTCGGTTGTGTCCTCGTTGGGGGTAGTACAACCATTGCCGTCGCCATTTTCATTTACTCCATGTGTTTCGATTTTATTGTGCTCTGTCTGACTGCATACAAACTCGCCTGGGATCCGCGCCGCACTGGGAGTTCTGCGCTGCATACGAAGCTTGTCCGTATGATATTTTCCGATGGACTGGTGTATTTCATCGTCGCGTAAGTTTCACCGCGGCGAAGTTGACTTCCCTGACCTACGATTCTGGATAGGCTTTTGGCAAACCTCACAGCCACGGTATTCATGATGCTGGACCTGAACGCCGTCATGAACGTCTTGTTCAATGCACCTGCAGCCATTGCCTCGACGGTCAGTTTATAGCGTCACCTTTGCCGAGTGTGTTCGCCTGACTCTGCCCTAGATCATGGCCTCATGGGCAGTCCGCCGGCTGTACAACTTTCGTTTCGGAGCTCCTGAAGCCAGGTGAGTACCCTTTACCAAGCTTTGGGTGCACCAACCTCGAACTCTTTCGGACAGTCATTCCAATCAACAATCTTCCATACGTTTCCGGAGCCCGCACCCCCCACAGGTATCTAGGCACTCGAGGGAGCCCACCGCCATCCATGTAGAGGTATGCTGCAAGGCTGACTATTATTTTTTTCTTGATGTCTTACCGGTACCCCCTGCAGGTGGATACTTTCAATCAAGCACATCCACCTTCTGATCTCGAAGCGTACGGTACTAATAAGTTGGGCAGTGGCTTTCTTTCGATTACTGGCGACGACGAGCAGAAGCGTCCCAGAGTGCATTGAGTGCTTGGCCCATGCGCCGTCCTGGAGGTTGTAACTTATCCGAGGGACGCAGTCAGGGTCAACATACTGCGTGTTGAAGAACAGTGAGCGCTTAACCAGCGTTATTTACACACCATACCCCGAAACCTGTACTGTAGCTTCTTATTTATTGTTTCTTGCTGCATTTGTTGGAACTTCATGCTACGTCATTGCTCTCATCACTTGTAGGTAGATTCCGCCATCGTCAGGTATATATATAAACCTCCCTCGTAGATTCACTATCCTTGATGTCTTTCCCTCCATGTCGTAGTCTCCTAAATCATACATCGCTCTCTGGCTTTAACATCATTGTATCCCTCACAGACCTAAAAACCAAACACTGAAGGAAGTAAAAAAGGCAATGGCATAAGTACCAGACTTCAGTGTCGACCAAAATCAGTGACACCGCACTCAAAATCAGTGACACTTCCAGTTAATACGGAAGTTATCCACGTTATAAAGATCACTTGAGCAACACCGGGGAAGAGGGTGACAAGTGGTGAGGCCACGCTGAAATCAGAAAGTGCGATTCCATAAGCGACCCTCGAAATCAGTCATGGGAGAGGTGACTCTCTTTCGGTTGATGAGCAGAAGCGTCCCAGACTCGGAGTGCTTTGGGTGCAAGCCCATACACACCATATCCCGATCTCTATACTCTAGCTTCTTATTTCTTCTTTCTTTCTGCATTCTATCAACCGCAGACCTAAAAACCAAAGCTAACTTGTACTAGATGTAGTATGATATATCTATGAATGAATGAATGAACGACTTGAAAAGAACGACTGACATTACTACGTCTGTAGTAATATCCTATGGCACACAAAACATAAAAGAGGCTTCCGCCCACCTGATCTTGTGCCTTGGGGCATCCGGTCTGCACCCACGACGATTATCACCATCTCATATCCCTTGGATAAGTTACAACCTCCAGGACGATCGCGTGCTCAAAACACTCTAGGGCGCTTCTGCTCCTCGTCGTCATTAAACGAAAGGAAGTCACTGCTCGGCTTCCTCGTACCGTACGCTTCGAGATCAGAGAGCGGATGTGCTTGACTAAAAGTATCCACCTGCGGAGACCCAAAAAAAAGAAAAAAAGACAAAGAGTCAAAATAATAAACGTTGCAACGTCGATACTACGTACCTCTACGTGGACTGCGGTCGGCTCCCGCGCAGGCCTACATACTTGTGAGGGGCGCGAGTTCTGGAAACCCATGGCGGGTTGTTGATCGGAACGACTGTCGGGCCGAGTTATACTCGAGGTACACTCCAAGCTTGTTAACCGGCACTCACTAGACTTCAGGGACTTTAATATCAAAGTTGTACAGCCGTCGAACTGCCCACGAGGCTACGATCTAGGACAGAAAAAGAGTCAGGTCAACGTGATCCATAAATATGAACGACGCTAGGAACTGACTGTCGATGCAATGGCGGCAGGAACGTTGAACAAGACGCTCATGACGGCGTTCAAGTCCAGTATCATGAATACAGTGGCTGCGAGGTTTGCCAGGAACCTATCCGGGAATCGTCGGTTGAGAAAACCAGTGTCGTCATGATGGAACTTACGCGATGATGAAATACGCCAGTCCATCAGAGAAGATCGTACGGACAAGTTTGGTGTGCAACGGGGAACTCCCAGTGCGGTGCGGAGTCCACGCCAGTTTGTATGCGGTCAGGCAGAGTACAACAAAATCGAAACACATGGAGTAAATGAATGTGGCGGCGAGGATGGTCGTATTACTCTGGGTGATAACACAGCCGGCGCCAGGAACCCACGTAGCGGTCAGGAGCAAGCCTATAGGTAACGTTAGAAGTTGTTCGTTGGCTGGGAAATAGCTGCGCCAACCTTGCAAGATGAGGGACCAATGCCCAAGTATGATGAGCACTAAGATGCCGATTATCCACTTGTTCTGCGACCATATTGCAATACTGTTCCGTAATGCACGATGAGTGTGCGAAAAGCGTAGGGATACCATATACTCACGTGCGGAGTGAAAGATTGATACTGGCGAGTCCGACTGCGGCGTCACCGGCGAGCTTGAAGGAGGTTAGTTTCCCCCACCTAAGTACAGCGAAAGAGGCGCTTGCTGACCTGGTTAAAAACATACAGGGCCTGGCAATCGACCTCGCTGAAGGCAAGATTTGTTCAGACGCTAGTCGAGAGAGAACAAGTTAACTTGACCTACACTGGGGTGTCAATACCGATTAAACTGTGACGGAGTTGAGATATGCCGAGGACTATGAGAAAAAGGCTCTTACATTCCGATCATCGCGAACAGCAATAAATATCGTCCGGCAAAGTAAAAGGCCTGCGACTGGGTGTTAATACCTGGCTATTTTCTATGACAAGCGATTCACTCACCAGGGGCCAACGGAACTTCTTCTTCCCGCTAAGAACTGCCCAGTCGAAATCGAGGGAGATGATGAACTCCCATCTGAAAACTTCGTCAGGAGAAGGTACTCGGACAATGCCGCCAGTTCAGCCATACGCGTAAAGTCCCATCAACGCATGTAATAGCTTGATGAAAATCACTGCAGAAACCCGTATTAGCGGATCTACTGCAAGAATAAATCCTCGGAGACCTACCCGAGTCCGTCGCAAGCTCTGATGGCGACTGCCAATTGGGCATTTTGATAGAATGGCGTGGATATTACAGGATGTGGGTTGGTGTCAAGGGAGTGTGGGGGAGGAGTAGGGTGAAGATTTGGACAACAAGGCTCGTATATAAGATACTTTGTCGATCGTCGCCTACCCTCAAAACGGCTCCTTGACGGCTTCTGTGGGCGTTGTGTCGGCAGCACATGAGACACGAGTACCCGCTTACCTCGATGGCAAAGAAAGGGAATGGGGCTGGGACTCGCTTGTAGTACCGACCGCGAAAACTTGGTGTTGAAGTTGAAGCTTAAGTGAAGATCGAGAAAGGCACAGTGGAAGTACAATTCAACCCACAGCCGGTCGAAATATTCGTTCATTTGAAAACTTGAAGGAGATGGAATAATTACATGTCGGCAGCCCGAGGATGTCGCGATCGAACCTCAAAGCTTCGATGGTGGTTTGATTTCTAGCTTGAGTGTAATCTCCGCCCTTCATAACTCCGAAACCGGATAGAACTCTGCTCTGTACCTACCGCAGAGATCTACAGTTCGACCCGGTAGGCCGTGTGATGAACAAGGTAATAGAATTACCGCTCACTCCTACCTTACCTAAGTCCACGTCGTCACAAAAATTCTATTTCGCTGGCCTCCCAGCGACCATCACATCGTGACCTTGGGTGAAAAGTTCATGAAATGGTCTCCCTGATCTGAGAAAGTTCCCCAACATCAACAACGAGGCTCTTGGAAGGGAACATTGCAAAGAAATATCGGTGATTGTGACCGATGAGCGCTGTGGTCGCAGACAAGGTAAATTTACAGCATCGTGACGTGCTCACCTGCTCATCAGAAGGGCTACTCTTTGATACATATATAATGAGATAGGAGTCTTACCAGATCTACCATGCTTGAATGGGAACACGGCACACAGGCCAGGCCCATCTGCCAAGAGCCATTAAAGCCCCTCGTCAGAAACACAGGGAAAACCAAAGAAACGATGAACTGGTGCCTCCCTATAGTCAGACTAATCTTGAGTACCGAGTGATTGGAAGTGCGTTGATCCACGGTGAGCTAAGAGGCCTGGAGTTAGTTCGCAACGCCCCAGTTTCACATCGCCGAAAGAAGTGAAACATTTTACGGGCTTCGTTGCCCTCCGGGACGCTCATCCGGAACCTCAACGTCAACCACTGGCAGGGCCAGTACTTCTTCACGAATGGCATTCCGAGGCCCAGCGGATTGGTGTTGTTCAACACGTACGGAACCGAACAACGAAACGCTGTGCATGTCTTGCGGGAGCTCGGAGCCTCGGACTGCAGCAGTGAGGCCCATACGACCATGCTGAGCAGAGCTGAGCGCTGAAGCGCTGAAGTTTGAAAAGCACCGATACATGACGGTATGTACTTGGTCCAAGCTGCTTATGTTTCGGGCCTTTGGGGTGATTTAGGTCAGAGTGTCACGATTCGATGCAACATTCCAACTCCGCATTCCACTTGCGTCTCGAGCTCATCTCGAAGCTTGCATTTTTTTTTCGAGAAGTCCGAGGAGGTTCCACCTTGCGAGCCGGTTGGTGTCAGGTGGCGAAATATTACTGGTTACTGGTATGTCCATCTTTTTAACTCAAAGTGGTCTAGTCTTATATAAAGTGCATGTGGTACCCGCAGAAAATTTTCCTCTTTCCATGTGGTTTGCAGGAGAATTCTGTGAGTTATCAGAAGAACAACAAGATTCGGTCTTGTGCTGCGTGCCAATCGACTGCGGTGACATGAGTGGAACTTGGTGTGGTAGGCTCCAATTGATTGATGTCCCAATTGACATCTTCGCCCTTCAGTACTAGTTTTGAAGGTTTCGTTTGCAGGGAACCACTGTTATAAGTACTCTTGTCCAATTCGAGACGGCGTATGAAGGCGCCGAGGAACATTGATCAATTGATGATCCGGCGTTCAAGGCAGATTATGAAGTATAAGGCACGCCGAGTCCCAACCTGGTACCAGCACTGACTTTCCAGGTTGCCACCCACAGGGCCAAACACGCGCACGACGCTGGCATCCTCATAGCGCGTCGCAATGAGAACGGATCGCACGATGTGCACCCAGGGTGAACTGGTGACCAGACCACCCACGGACGACCCAGTAAATTGAATCGAGACACTTGAGGGTTTAGGTCAAACGTCTTATCGCCTAGAAAGTCCGGAGATCGGGTTTGGCAACGAGTACGTTATGTAGGATGAATGATCCATGAATGCAATTTATAAAATCACAAGGTTTGCATTGGCATGCATATATGCTACATCGACCTTCTAAACGCCATCACCGAAGACAGGAAGACCCCGCGAATCGTTCTTTTGCTTATGTCCTTAAAGAGAGTCTTGCTCCACCCCTTCTCTCGACTATCCTTCGTCCCATAGTCCCTTTCATATCCCCACTCCTTCCGTTTCTTCCACCCACCAAGGCAATTCACCATGGTCGACTGGCAGTCTCCAACCGAAGTTCAAGCGGATAGCAGTCAGTAACAGGGGTTTGTAACTACCTCCGTGCACAGGACTGATGGAACATTTGTCGGCAGTCGCTTTCAACAACTTCATGCACGCGTTGTTGGGGATCTACATGTGATTACCAGCACTCACGGCTTTCAAACGCCTCACTCACTAAGCCAACAGATGGGAGTTCTTCACCTCGTTGGACTTTGACTGGCAATTCATCTCCGGGAAGAAGAAATTCAAGTGGCCACTGGTAGCCAACGAATGATCGTCATCAACGGAACTCTACTAATTGAAAACCTTGCACCAGATATTCTACTTCGCCGGTCGTTATTGCTTGTTGGTCGCCCTTATTGGCATGTAAGTGTCAATGTTTTCTACGACAATATGAGTGATGTTGAACTACAAGGTTCAACCAGCGCCATCGCTTTGAATGTCAGGGATGAAGTCAATTGCCAGGCCCTCTACACCTTCAACCAAGTGTTTGGTAATGCTTCAATCGGACTAGCAAGCATAAACCTTTCACTCCGAACGTGAGTCGGGGCAGTGATCTCCAACGTCCGTCCAACTCAAATCGTCTTTGTCTTCAGAATGGCCGTGTGGTCGCAGAATAGGTACATCGTGGGTTTCCTCATCATCGTCATTCTTGGCCATTGGTCGTTCCTCTTGCATGGTGCGTAGCCTGATGAACCAGACTGGAGACGTCGCCACTCATGTTGCTGGTTCCAGGCATTCTTTTGGAGGCAGCCTGGATCGATAATACCTGCGTCATCACGTATACCAACAATCAAATCCTTGCCATCAGCTTCATATACTCTATGGTCTTTGATTTCACAGTCCTGTCCCTCACGGGCTGGAAATTGGCGTTCCCCGCAAGTGGTCGTTCGAGACTCATCAAGCTCGTCTTCGGCGATGGGCTGATCTACTTCGTCATTGCGTAAGTCCACATATATGTGCATATATGCGCATGGGTACAATTAAATCGCTTTGTGCCTATAGATTCCTATCAAACTTGCTTGCAACGGTAAGTGAAGTCATTTTGTGCATGACGTGTCGATTGGATGCTTACAGAACGCGCGCGCGTGCTCTCAGATTTTTATGCTACTCAACTTGAACGCAGTCATGTCTATCATCGCAAACGTCCCCGCTGCCATCGCATCTACTGTAAGCTAACAGAATCCCCTATTATCTTTCGGCTTATCTCCTATGAATCAGATCGTGGCCTGCCGAGCAGTCCGGAGATTAACAAACTTTACAAACCCGGGCCCCGAGCTGTTCACGTGCGTATTTCGACACAAATCCATCTTAGTAGCACCTTCACTGACAATGCACTAACCTCGAAACAGAACCTCAGGTGGCTCCACACTTGCATTCCGGAGTAACCTCACATCGGCGTCCCCTCGGCGTATCTCCGTCAAGAAAGCAGATGGCATTCATGTACAGGTCTGACCTGCTCTTCGCGCTAGAGTTGTCGGCGTGCTCATCGCTCCTACTCCTCAGATGGATGCCCTGGCAAGCCCAACATCACCACGTTCCGTCTTGGAGTACGACGCTGCGGGGAGAATCGTCACATGTGACGAATTCGATCATGAGGCACAAGTCATCAACGACGAGTTCAAGAGACCTCCGTACTAGGCACGCCCATCCAGCATCACACATCGTTCTTTCCCATCCAGTTGTACACCTCAGCTCGACTCGAGACTCACAACAACCCTCAGCTAGGCATATGGCTTTCTTGTCGTCGTCTCGTACTCTCTTTCGCATCTTGCATCCCGCATCAACCAACTATCGTCGTCCATGAGCAGCAACTTCCCAGCATCACCCCCGTTCCAGAACCCATATCCCTTCCAGCATGCTACCCGGCGCTCTGTCGTCCGGGAAATAGCGATCAACTCAAAGTCCCGAGCACACGTCGCTCGATCAAATCAGCTGGAACTTGAATTCCAGCTGTTGTAAATGTCTTTCATACCTCCATTTTTTATTATTACAAGGACGCTTGATGACACCTACTGTAACACGCTCTGCGACCCGCTGTCGTCCAGTCGAGCACGATGGAGTCGGAGCTGCAGGTGAGCTTGAGACGGGTATGGAGGTGTAGCCGTTGCTTTGAGAAGCAGAAAAAGCATGAATTCATGAAATTGTATCTCGTTTGTAACCGTCGTTGGACACGTGGGATCTTGACCATGGGTACTGGTGCTGACCTGGGCACCTTGGGTTGGTGTGTCCATGTGCACTGCCTGGTGAGATGTCGTCATGTTCCAACGTGCATGTCCACATCTCATGATACGCCCAATCCACCGTCGATCGAGATCAGCCGATCAAGACGGCGTAAATACCGAATGATTCTGGAGCCGACCAGTCTCAGTGATCGGGTACTAACTCTCTTGTACATGCATGGCCCAAAAGTGGGAAACTCGAAGCCACATTGTTGGTGATCTATACGGGTCTCTAATCTCGAACGAGCCAACATGTGTACATCTGTGTGGGTATCCCCCCACCACGAGTGAACACCCTAACTCGGATCATCGGAGGGTATAGCCCACGGACTCGTCCAGTGCTGGATTCGACAGTGAACTTGAAGGAGGTCGCAAACGTGGGGTGTACGACGATTGGCGGCTCGATCTGAGCAGGACGTTGTGCCATGTGCCGCAGTCGATGTGATGTTCGGGCGTGGCACGGTAGAAAGCGGGTTTTGAAACTTACATTGCCTACCACGGAGCGCGAAGCTGAGACGTGACGTGAGCATGAGCATATTCAGCACATTGTCAGTTTCGTTCAAGAACTTACCGTTGTATACTCCAACCCTGACACGGCCGACTCGGACGTCGGACATCGCGCTCATCATCTTTAGGTGACGGAGGTAGTAGTGACAGCATCTGCAGTTTATTCGCTCACCTGGAAGCCCTGCACCGCACTATCCACTCACGGGAAGCACACGCTTTTCGTGCTACTAGTATGCGGAAAACGCCAGCATTCCCAAGTGAGCAGCACTGAGGCGTGAACGCGAGACCGCCCCAACTTTTGAGTTGGTCACGCTAACGTTGCATGGCCCACCACCGTAGGCCCAGGTTCCGAACCAGCTGAATCCGATGGAGGAACTAGAGCCGTGTTGACAAAGTCCGTAGTTGCAGCGTGAAGTAAATGTGCATTGTGCACTGGACGGCTGTGCCACGCTAACCTCAAGTTCTAGCCAGATCGAGGCTTCGGTGCGGGTGCATGTAGCGTTCATTGTAGACTTATGAGTACTTGATCAGGAAAGTAAAGGGAAGAGATGTTGTGGCTTCCGGCCGGGCTACTTGAGGTGAATAAGAGCAGCATTATTCTCAACTCTGGAGTGCTTGGCGCATGAGACTGGTCGATTGCAAACCCAGGCTTCGCCCAGTTCGTGCAAACTATCGGAGACTTGGTGGATGCGTATTTCGCCCCTGTCATGTCTGGGGAAGGTATAGCTGGGCGCACATCATCCGATGCGCTGGCTGGGGCAGAGGCAATATGGGCACGTGTTGTCGAGCTCGAGGCGGAGTTTTGGCCTGCTGATGGAGAGGAGACCACCATGCAAATTGCTCGGGTATAAAAGTAGTAGGAATTTGAAACTGTACGCAGTACTTTGACCCTCCCTCGACTGCAATTTATGTAGAGGCGCTTCCATGGGGAACGAGTAACTTCGAAAGGCAATATTATATGAGTGTATGTTGAAAAAACAGTGCGATGTATTGCATAGCATATTCCATGGAACATAATAACCATGACGTACGACGACGACAGCAGCGACCATCCTTGGCCCAAAAGAACGTCCCAGCCTGCCAAGTATGAGGAGACGGAATGGGGAATCTCATTTTAAAGCTTTCCAAGAGAGGCAGCGTTGGCATTTTGACCAGCGGCTTTAGCACGCTTGCGGAGCATCTGGGTGGATTTATTGCCACGAAGACCACCGCCCCACTGGCGGCGCTGTTCCTCGTACTTGTCAGTGCTGTGTGGGAAGAGGGAGATTAGCACCAGCGTTTTAATGATTCGCTGAGGCACGCTCACAAGTTAGCCTTGGCAGCGCTAACGAGAGTGGCAAGCTCGCGCTGGTCTTCGCTCTTGACATCCTGGAGGGTGACAACGGCAGCAGTCTTCTTGTGCACAACCGTGCCCAAACGGGCCTTGCCCTTCACAATAACATAAGGCACACCCATCTTGCGGCAGAGAGCAGGGAGGAAGACAACGAGCTCGATGGGGTCGACGTCGTGCGCGATGACGACGAGGGACGCTTTCTTGGCCTCAATGAGGGCAACACAGTGGTTGAGACCATATTTGACAAAAAGAGGCTTCTTGTCTTTGGCGGCTTCCTTCTGTTCAGCAGTAGCCTTTGCGACGGTTTCAAGACGCTCCTTCTTCTCGGCCTTGGATTCGGGGCGGTACCTACGCACACGATAAGATTATGTCGGATCTCATTGCAAAGCAGACTTACTTATTCAGGAGCTTGAAAAGCTGCGTAGCAGTGTTCTTGTCCAAGGTGTGGGAGAACTGGGCGATAGCAGGGGGAACCTTCAGGCGTTGGCTGAGGATGACCTTCTGGCGTTGAAGGCGAACATATTCAGGCCACTTGACGAAGCGCGTCAAGTCAGTCTGGGGGCGGATGTCTTGACCTGAAGATGACCATCAAGCCAATTAATTATGCATCGCTTAAAGGCCAGGAGAGTGAAAATAGCGTACCGATACCGAAATTTCTAGGCCTGGCCTCGAAAAGAGGGTTTTTGGTGGATTTGGCGGCCTTGGCGGCAGCGCCAGGGGCGGGAGCGGGTTTCTTGCCAGAACCGGGCTTGGACTTGGGAGGCTGGTCATTGAGACGAGAACATAGTCAGTAGCTGATCAATCGTCATCATGTATATGGATGCGACGATCGCCACTGTGTCTCGGAGCTCTAGCGCTCGCTAACATCGTCACACTAGGGAGAACGGTGTTGGCGAGCCCAGCAATGGTCAAAAAACATCATCGTCGCCAGAAAAACGACTCCGCTTTTTGTAGCACAGACACATGCGTCAGGCTTTTCTTGCTGAACCGACTGAGGTTGAAATCGTCAGATTGACAGATATAAGAAGTGGATCCCGAGAGTATACTTACCATCCATCTCAGTTTTGGTGCATCTTCATGGATGTTGCGGTGCCAGGCGTTCCAAGACACAACGGGAAATCGTCCAGAGTGCACTTACCATGTTTTTTGAGGCTTGCGTCGAGGTCTTGAGGCTGAGGTCGGCGATGAGGAACAGGTGTTCTTCCTACATCTGCCTTGCGTGCACTTCAAACTCCGCTCGGATCGGTCCGCAGACGTCGTGTTATGTAAGCTGCTCTTGAGGTCGGCCCCGAGTCCATCATCGGCGTTTCGTTTCGTATACCATCCATACCCTGTCACAAACATAGAAGAACTGACACGGCTGCGCCAACCCCAGACCCGTCAAATCCGGAGCTAACCGCATATTTATCACTCTAGAAATGTCATCTGGCATCCTCCGAACCGCTTTATCAGCACCCCAACACTGTCTGCGTCGCTTTCCGCCTCCTCGGCGAGCGTCCCGCCTGTTTTCTTCCGGTCCTCCACCAGCCTCCCGCCCCCGAACTTTCCTCCGCACACTTGCCCTCCTCACAACTGTCGGCTTAGGCACCTACACAGTTGGCGCCCTATTCCCACATCCCTACTTCACTTTCATCGTCCCACGTCCCGCGCCCGGCCCCCCAGCAGACCCAGACTCACCTTCCTCCCGGGCCTACGCCGCCTCCCTCGAAGAATCCCTCCAATCCCTCCCTCTTCTCCACTCGCTCCGATCCCAGCCAGACGCAGACGAATGGTACGAGGTTCGTCCTTATGAGCGGTTCCCTGAGGACCGGCGCGTAAACAACCTGACGGCTGGTGCCCTCCGAGGACCCGGGAAACTGGCGTTGAAGCCGTTGGTGAGAGCGAGGTATGACGAGAGTGAGGCGGTTGTGATGGTTCATGTTGGAAGAGGACTTTGTGGACACGATGGTATCATTCATGGTGGGTTGCTGGCGACGCTTTTGGACGAGAGCTTGGCGAGAACGGTGAGTAGAGGGTGGGATGAGATTGTCGCCAGGGTGGATATTAATTCACCTGTTGTTGAATGAAGGCGATAAACAATCTTCCGGATAAGATTGGAGTCACTGCGAGCTTGTCGATCAATTATCGTGCGCCTACGTTTGCGGACCAGGTGTGTCTCGTCGTGTTCGAGTTGACGGCCGGCCAACTGACGCGTCCGACAGTTCATTGTCATCAAGGTTCGCCTGAACGAGAAGAACGGACGTAAGACTAAAGTATCGGGTCGTGTCGAAGATCTGAAAGGTAACCTTCTCGTCGAAGCAAGGTAAGCCGAATTCTTCGTTTTCCTGATAAATTTATTCATCGCCTTCGGCGTAGCGCGACATTTGTACAGCCAAAGTACTCAAACATGTTAAGCAATTCAGTGGTAAAGCAAGCGATGGGAGAACCGGAACCTAGGAAAAAGAACCCAGTGTTGCTATCAGAGGGCATGCCTCCACCGGCTGCTAAATCATAGGATCTTATTTGTGCACCATTTGTAGTGATATACCCCTCATCTAGATGTTGCACTACCATGTAGTGTAGTGTTAGTATGTTGTTCCCCTGATCCAGAAGGAATGACAATAAATGCATAGATATAATATCAGGCATCGTCGTGCACATGCTGTAGGGTATACTAAAATGCAACAAGATAACCCACACGCGTCCCAGCGGACGTGTCTCAAGCTCTACAACGTCACGGCATGAATCTTCACAATCCACACCCCAGTCTCACAGCTGCCTCACCCCCCCAATCCGCGCCCAAAACATCTCCTCTTTCAACCTCACCACCTCCTTCCACGTCCGTTCCTCCCACGTCACATCACTCGCGAACCCCTCCCCGTCGGTGCTGGAAGACCGCTTCGTGCTCATCGTGTCGATTGACGTGTGGACGGAAGAGTCGCCAGACGTGCGGCCCGCTAACGTCTTCTCTATGGGGACGTCGGTGTCGGTGGATAGGCGTTCAGTGGGGGGTTCGGAGTCTGCTGGCGCGGATGCTGGAACCTTTGATGGGGATGCGGCCGCTGGAATCTCAGGGGAACGAGCGGCCGAAGATGCCTGTGTATCATATACTACACCTCCTGCGCTACTCGTATTCGTAACATTTTCCAGTGCACCCGTTGCACTGTCCGTGATCGTACCAGGTACAGACGCATGCGCAGTGTGGTCCTTCACGGCATCACCCTGAGTCTGTCCACTCTCCTCCCCATCCTTGCGTGCTCCAGCCTCAACAAGAGGTGCAACAGCGACAGCAGCAGCAGCAGACTCTCCATCTCCCTCCTTAGCTTGTTCTACAGGAGTGACACCAGGAGGCGGCGGAGGCACAGCCCGTCTCGCAGCAGCCCTTCTCGGGACAGGCGGCGCCCCATGAGCTGGAGCAGGTGAGCCCGTCCTCGACGGGACTAACGGCGAAGAAGTCGACGCCCTCGCTGGGGCATTCACAGGTGGCGGGGATGTCGTGCGCGCGTTCACAGGTGCTGGCGATCCCGCGCGGGAACGGCTCGCCGTGGGGGCGACAACCCGGGAAGCCGGTGGGGGCGATGCCCGTGAGGTGACCCTGGAGCGGGAACGCGGGACGGGTGAGGTGACGCGCGGGACTGGGGATGTAGGTGTTTGAGGAACGGGGACTGTGCGTGGGGAGGAAGGAGGTAGGTGATCTTGGGTGAGGGTTGCAGCTGCATCGAGAGATACGGGGTGAGCGGTAGAGGCAGCGGAGGGAGAGTCGTGCCGTGGGACAGGCAGAGCGAAGGTAATCTCGTCCACGGGTGTTGAGAAGGAGTCGTTGGATGCGTTCCTGTCTGATTTGCCGGGGTCTGAGAGATCATTGGTGTTGTTGGTGCTGGATACACAAGATTCCGCGGTGACTGGAGCAGTGGATCCATTCTGTGTCAGGGTAGTGTCTGGTTCGGGAACGGTGGCGTCTGTGTTTGCTGGATCGCGACGCTTTGGAAGGGGTGGCGGGACTTGGGCGTCATCAAGAGGGGCGGCGGGTTCTGCATGCGGGTGCGGGGCAGAGGGATGAGATGGAGGTGGTATAGGCAACTTCTTTCCATTGTCTTTGTCCTTATCCCTGGTACCCTCCCCACCCTCTTTACCCCAGCTAACAGCCCTCTCCCCGAAAGCGCTAGCCATCTCCCAGAGCCTCCTCCGTCGCGGCGGAACAGGAGGTTTGTCAGATGCGGAAGGGGAGACTGTTGCGCTCGGTGGTTGACTGGCTGCGCTCGCAGGGGTTGTCGGTCTAGTAGGTTCCTCGTGCCCTTGTACATGGACAGAGCCATTCTCTGGCTTCGCAGAGGACTTGGGAGGTTGTACAACCTCCTCCTCCCATATCCGTTCGACAATTCCCGTGCGCACGAATGCCCATAGTGAGCACGTACTGCGGAGCCTGAAGAGGCAATAGTTCGATGTACACAGCGGATACGGTAAATTTTGTGTCTGAGCTGGGAGGACGCGAGATGACGCCGCTGGGTGGACTGGTGAGCGAGACAGCACGCCACTGACGGCGGATGTAGAGGCGGAATGGGTATGCACAGGGGCAAGTACGGGCGGCGCATGGAAAGTGGTAGCAACAGCAAGACGAAAGATGTACACCTGTCCCGGGGGTTCGTAATGTGATATATGGGAATCGTGGTTCTGGCTCGAGGATAATGCAAGTGGATACTTAAACCACGAGTTCCCGCTCGTGTTGTTCGAACGTGCGAGGACTGCTAACGGGTGGCTGGGAGGTTTTTCGACTGACGCAACGGCCGGTGGCAACCGTGCAATCGGCGTGCCGCAAAGAGCACACGATACAGCAGTCGATGACTGGGACTGAGAAAGAAGGTGAAGCTCTTGAACAAGATTCGAGAAGGCCATAGGCTCCACAGTCAGCATGCCAGTATGGATTGCAGCAAGAACTGAACGACGGGACAACCAATTAAGGGAAGGAGCGAGATCGAGACGCACGGTGGGTTCGCTATAGACACGTTATGAGATCAATTAAATGTAATGTCTCTGAACTTACGAATCCTCGGTGAGGAGACGCGCCAGAAAAGGCAGACCCAGGAGCGAAGATATGATTGGGGGTGTAGGTTGTGAAGTCTTCAGGCCTCTCAGGTGCGTGACGAAGGCGATGAATTCGGCGTAGGGCGCGTGTGTTGTCATAAAACGCACTTTAGGCGCATCCCCGACCCGCAAATCATCCCGCTCGACCCATTTCCCCTTGCCCACTGTGGCCCTGGCCTCTCGTGCTTCTCGCTCAGCTGCCTCTTTGTCAGCCTGGAGAGTCTGCATCTGAGTCTGCATGACTTTAACAGCATCTTCTGCGATTTTGAGAGCCTCCTCGGCCTCTAGGACCTTCCGCTCGCTTCTAGCTCGACCGAGCCGAGCTTCCGCGACCATATTGTTAGCTTGGTCAAAGAGAGTGGCACTGAGATCATCAAGGTCCTTTTCGATATCCTGACGTGCGCTCTCCGCCTGACCACGCTGAGCAGCCTCCTCTGTCGCCCGCTCCATAAGTCTGTTAAGCTCTGCCGTAACATGTGCTTTCTCCACGAGCAGACCTGTGTTGAGAGCTGCTAAATGATGGCTCCGTTCGAGCTCGAGTGAGGAAATCGTGACGGATGAATTGCGCAACGATGCGGAAGTATCGTGTAGTTGATCCTCAAGATCTGATACGCGATCGTAAGAAGAGACGAGTTTGCTGTTTAGCTGCGTGACCTGCGAGAACAAATCTGTTACTTGAGCACGGAGGGAAGCTATGACCTGGGCTTGGGCTTCGGAGGCGTCCTCGTCGCTTTCGTCGTCTTTGATGCCGTTACTGGCGATGAGTTCCTGAGGATGTTCGTGAGGCTCGTGCATTGTTTCTTTTGTTTCTTCCAGTGCTGACATCGTCGTCGTCTGTAGTGAAGCCTGAGTGTATGTTAAGAGTATGTAATTAGGCACAAGTAAACCTTAACCCTAGCACTCGCGGCAAAGTGTGGTGCTTCTCAAGTCCGCTTACGTCCGTTACAGTGGTCCGTCTCAAAGAACTGATTCAGGGTAGCCGACTAATGTAAGTGAAGTCTTTGCCTTTCTCTCAGTACTCTGATTCTAAATCTCAGTGGCATTGTGTTAAGTTTTCTTTTATCCCAAATACATTATGTCCGGTTGATCCAAGCATCGTGACGTGCAACGAGTTCCTTGACAATCTCTTCCTCGATCTCTTTCTGCGGTGCAGATAACGAAGGGTCAATCTCAATCCATGACTCTTCGTACTCCCCGGTCACGATACCATCAGGACCAAGCTTCGCACTGGACGGGACTGCTTTCGCGGGAGACACTAGCACGACGCGGTGCTTTCGGTGGTGCAGGTCATTCCCAATGACAACCTGATGACCATATCGTCCGAGCGCTTGGCGAGCTTTGGGTATGAGCAGCGCTTGATCAGTTTCAAGCTGATGATTTGCGACGATAAATACCCGAGAGATCATATTTTGTAATTTGGACATACCTTGAAGGATACGATGAACCCCCCTGGTGCCCAATCAGACACCATCGGTTTCAGGATTTTGGGTACTTGGTCCATTTCTATGTGCAAGCTACCTTTTCCGGACTGGATCTTGTGTTCCGACTGAAGAGAAAGCACAAGGAAGAACCACGCGTTTAGCTATCCTTCAATTGTACGAAGCATCGCACTAACCATCTTTTGGCGAGGCAAAAAGAAGTCGCTCACAGCGGCAGCAAAGTAGTACATCGCCTTGCCTCCCAAATTATTCATCTTTTTGCTGATAGCACGCAATAGGTAGAGGTAGTCATTCACTGTAACGAATGTCAGCGTATGCAGAGTCCCTTCCGCTTGTACAGCCTTGTAAGTTCGTAGAACAGACAACAGCGCTGCTCGTTCAGACGTCTTCACGGTGATATGTGGCTGGGCTGCACTTGGTGAAGGGTCGTTTGAGTACGGATATGCCGAGTCAATCGTGGAGGAGGAAGGTAATGCAGCATCAATCTCGAGGAAGTCAAGGAAGGGATGTGTCGAATGGGAATAATTCCGGCTGAAAGGCTGCAAGCTGAACTGTCGATGCATGAAGATAACCGCATATCCTTGTTTCAGGAAGTACTCGGCGGATGTTGCGCCTCGGGTGCCTGTTGATGCAACACATGAACAAAGGAAGGTGACTAGAACTCAAGCAACTCACCCGCACTGAAGTTATCAAGGAAGCGGACACTGGACACAAACAGGAATCGAATAAGTGATAAGACGGTTGCTTCACAGCGAATTTCGGGCTCACACATTGAGCTCCAATGGAACTGTCGTGCCACCACTCTACTTGGGTGGTGAGATCAGTTGATGACTTGAAGACACGGTAAATCGTTTACCGTCACGAGCACGACTTTCCTGCCTTGCTCGATCTGTCGATCGATGAAGTCAGATACGTCGTGGAGGTCACCTTGAAGCGAAGGTGGCTCTGGCTGTGTCGCAAAGTAAGTCTCTGCAGAAAATGTTGTGCTGTCAAAGTTGGGCTCGACGGAGTTCTGCATGTCTTGAGAGTACGCCGTTACCGACTGCCGCGCCAGTGCGGCCACGACGGTGGCCTTGCTTCGGTGAGAGTATATATGATGGCTGAGCAGTACTGAGTACCGAGTACTAGTTGACTCGTGAGTACCGTTGAATAGTAGTGACCGCTACAGTGACTCCTCGTTTCCTATAGCGATAGTCACTAGCAAATGACAGATTGGATTGTAGGTTACATATGTACAAATAAATATACATATCTCATATCTCAACGCTCCTGTTTGCGCTCCTCTCAACACTTGGCACTTCAAAACACGACAAGGAACTCATTGATGTCCCACCCAACGTTACGAAGTCCCGGCTTTATAGCATGCGAAATCATCGCATCTGGCCCACACACCAGAATCAAACCATGTTCAGAAGGTTGAGGCAAGTGGTCCGCAATCAATTTTTCGTTGACCCTGCCAACGCTCGACCTCCATGTTTCCGGCGCTTTGCTAAGGATGTAGTGAAGCTTGAAACGGTCTGGACCATGCGCGGCGAATAATTTATCAAGCTCGCTGCGGCAGAGAATGTCTTCTTCAGTTTTGTTAGCGTTTATCATCCATAGCTTGGTCGTGGTGTCGGAATTGTCATCAAGGACGCTTCGGAGCACTTGCAAAACCGGGGTGATCCCTGAAAAGAATCAGCACATGATCGGCGTCCTCCTCTTGAGAGGCATACCGCTCCCACCACAAATCAACCCAATTTCATCTACCTTTCTTTCAATTCCTCTCCAGTTTGCAGTTCCTTGCCCTTCCCAGATAAAGGAGCCAAGGGGACCCTTCAGTTCGACAGTGTCTCCGAGAACGAGCTGGTGAAAGCCTGTCGTCATTTTGCCACCTGTCGGAAACTCACGTGAAGGTAAATAGAGCCTAGATGGCCACCAGTCAGTGTGTTGACAGTTCGTCGAGAAAGGTTACACACTTGATCAAGAAATCGATGAAGCCAACCGCGCCTTCTCGAGAGACTGGGGTATATGCCCTTTGAACCATCTCGCCAGTGTCCTTTCTTTTGAGTCGAACGAATACATGCTGCCCCACCGGTAAACCCAGCGGCTGCTCCTCTTTTGGTAGAGCGAAGCGGTAGAGGTACGAATCATGATTGACCCTCTCGATGTTGCACAATTTGACATTCTTCCACCGACTTCGATTGAGGAAGACTTCACTGGATTCTTCTTCGACCGATGCACTCTCCTTGGGAATGGTGTCGCTTAGTGTTCCGATGTGGAACTGCAATGCCGTCAGCTCAAATCGTTGCCGCGAGGCGGGTTCACTAACCTCTGCCAGTCTAGCCTTGCCTTCTGCGGAATGAATGGTGAAGAAATCTTCTGAGGCATCTTCGCCCGCAACTAACAAAATTGAGTCCCCTCCACCGGGATGTTCGTTTAGGAATGCGGTCCCATCGTAAACTTCTCCATTGACGACAAACCAGGGCTTGTGTCGGTCCTGGTTTTTTAACTCCTCGAGGGTAATTTTGCGATTAACGCCAGGTTTCGTCAGGGGAATTTCCGCAATAGGGGGTTCAGGATTACTTGGTTTCGCTTTTGAATCAGACACTCCAAAGGATGGACTCGCGATGTCCTCGCCTGCCTGCTTCATTCTCTGGCAAGGAGAAGTTAGAACTCGGTTTTCGGCGGTGACTCAGTACAATGTACCTCCATCCAGCCGCCTGCGGCTGTTCCTGCGAGAGTGGGGTGCTCGAACTGGAGTTCGACCTTGGTCTCGCTTACTGTTTTGGTCACGGCGACGCGGAACCACCTGTGTGGAAGGGCGGTCAAGGCATCGGATCGTTCCCGTTTCGCACTCCCCTTACCAGTTATTCAACATCCCGAGTGCATGCCAGTACCTGAACCGCAGTGAGTGAGTGACAGAACATCTGGTTTTTTTAATTCTCACATATCCCTTGGCTGGAGTGCGCCACTTTCATCCATCGCTCTCACCATGATAGCATCGCATCCACCGAGAATGTCGTGGCTGACACTGTACGACCAGAAACTCCAACAACTATTTGAGGCGTCATTCTCTGGTCAGTTACTCTCCTAAAAGTGTGCCTGCAAGTGCTCACAAGGACGTATCCCTCTGTGTTAGGTCAAGAGTACCGTATATCGGATCCGTGTGGGATACCTCACGGAAACGATCCTCGGGATATTCTCTGTCGACGCAGCGAGTCAGCCCTCCAGGCAGCCGACAGAAGCACTGACTTACATGTCTGCTAGTGCCCATGATTGACCTTCGTCTAACGAGACCTCAACTCGTGAGATGCGGCGACCCCCCCCTGCATAGGCGTATCCTCGAATAGTGTAAGAAGGAACTTCGCACTCGGAGGGAAAGTATCTATCTATAGTAAATTTTTCATTGTGATTGGGCCTTGCGATGGCGCTATTGACGTTGAGCTCGCTAGGGAATGTCAGCCGCGCAAGCCCACAGAGTTCAGCTGTTTACTGACGTGATGATGTATCTATTACCGAGCGAGGTGAGTCAATCATGTATCCCATGAAGCATGGAAGTTCCCCCGAACCTCGGATCATACCACCAATGTTTCTCCGCACGTGCTTGCTCTGGCAACACTTGGGTTGGTAGTAACTTGTTGTCCTGATTTATTCAGGGTCAGCTTCTGTTATTGCGCAATGAGGCATGGTCGAACCCAAAAGTGCAACTACAAAGACCTTCGTTAGCGGAATGGTCACAACATAAGGCGAGTGTCGACGAACGTGGTGTTGACTTTCGCGCTCGCTGATCTCAATTCGCTTCAACCACTAAAGAAGAAGTGGGGTGGAGTTAGAAATGAACTTCTCATTGCGCTAGGCGTTAGCACCTTGACTGATCGACCACCGATTTGCCCGGGAATCACGACTCGTACAGGGAAGCCGTGATCGGGCTCGAGTGGTAAGCCATTCATTGCCCACGCTGAAACGCAGGCCGGTGAGCCTTGTCCCCGTGAATCCTACTTACCGGTCACTTACCAATAAGCATTCCCCGCTCTTTGTTCGTGGCCCAAGATAGTCGCTGAGAGGTGCCGTATGGTCCATTTGGGAGACTATCTCCGCCTTCGAAGACCACGTGTTTTGCCTGGCCGCGTATTGGGTTTACGTATTGCAGTATGTCTGCCAGGTAGACCCCCGTCCAAAGAGCGGTCGATACTGAGGTGTCAGAGTGAGTAACACAGCCAAAGGCCTAAAGCCATGGAATTTTTACCTCCAGCCGCTCCCCAGCTAAATCCAAGGGTTTTACGGACAACATTCTGTTCCTTTCTCCTGTTCCCCGCGCATACGAGGGTCACGGGCAAAGTGACAACAGGGAACAGTTCACTTAGTTCCTGGAGCGTAAAGGTTACCTCTCTCTGTACGAGACCATGTATTTGTATGGTCCATGCCAAGGCCGTTTCTTCGGTAACACGCGGCACCGCGCCATGATTGCGGACAAAGTGCAGGTGACTGGGCGTCAAGAAACCCTAGAGCGAGTGAGTAGGTTGGTCACGAAAGACAGTCGAATCTTACTGCATCAAACAAGGTATCGAGTCGTGCCTCGCAATTGAAGGGGTGCTTCCCGGTTAGGCGCACGAGCTCCGAGTTCTAAATGGATGTGGTGAGCTATTGATCTTAGTGGTGGGAAGCATCCACGGACCCGGTTGACCCAGTTATCGGGAGTTTCGCGGTCCTAGATAATGGGCAAATCAGAAGCTGGAGGGGGCATTGATAAGAAGCCCAAATAGTACCGGCTCGGCCACGTCCACAGGGGTCGTGTTTAGAGGTAGCTGTGGTAAGGATTGAGGTAAAGTAGGGCCATTTCTCTCTGGGTCTTTGAGAGATGCAGGCGAGAAGGGACCTTCAAAGATGCCCTTAGTTTTGAGCGGGGTTGGCTCTGGAGAAGCCCTTATGGAGTCCGTCAAAGGCGTCAAGGGAGGAGTATTGACCGCTGAACTGTCTGAAGAAGTTCCTACAGACGATCTCCCTGAACGAGGCGAGTCTAGCTCAATTTCCATGGCACAATGTTAGGTCTGTTGATAAACTTAGGGAGTTGGGTTGGCTTGTCCATTTGTTCATCCAGCGCGTAGATAATAACGTTACGAACTGCAGAGAATTTCTTTCTGCATGGGGCTTGGAAGATGGGAGTATCTGGGGTCATTACCCCGATTGACTTTCGTTCCTAATCTCGATCACATATTGTCGTGGCGTTGCCACGAGATTACTTTTCTTAACCCCGGATCAAAGTCCTATCTTCCTCGTTGACAAAGAGCTTATGATTGGACGATAACTTTGGCTATGATAAGAATGTACAAGTAGTCGGCCGACACCCAAGAAAAACAATTATTAAGACATACAGATCTTTTTTTTTTTTGCCTCCGCTGCATCAGAATCTCTAATCTATTTGTTTCCAAATCACCCATTTCAAATACTTTCCTCAGTGGGCTCATCGTCCCGAAAAGAAGATGCGGCGATTTGGCCCGGGCAGCATGCCGACTTTATTCCGTTGCCCAATGGCAATCTGCTTATTCACAGGCTTACTTTTCACGATTGTTCTCTTGGACAAAGGTGCTTATCGTACCAAATTTGGATGTGTCACGGTTGTAGTTTGTCTCGCAAATCCCGAGTCTGAGACATCACAACTAATGTGAGTGGATTTTATTGGGGCTTCTCGCACTTGGATGCAGTGTGCGAGCCTATCCGACCTTCATCGTCGGCCGTAAAAGTCGAGCGTGGCCCTGCTGAACGTTGCTAGCACACACCAACCCATCTTCGCTTTGCCAAGAGACTCCTCTGCCATTCAGTCTTTCGGACTTCAACGAACCTCAAACACTTCGATTGGGAAGGGAGAGAGAAAGGAACGAGGCACATAATGGAGAAAAAACATTTCAATTATCTACATCCAATGCTGAGAAGATGTCACGAACATAGTTCATAGACATGCATTAGACCTTAGGAGAACACTCGTATGGGATCAGGCGAAGACAAAGCCGCAAACAAGTTAAAGTGCTGGAACAGGAATCGCCAAGAGTACAGCGTTCACGACCTGTAAAATGCATCCAGGGGCCGTCGATAAGCATTATTTGGAATCAGTTGGCTGGGCATACCATGGATATAATTCCGCAAGTCACGAATGCCTTTCCAGCTGGAGCGGGTTGGAATCGGAAGATAAGGGCAAACACAATACCGCCGAGGTTTCCCATGCCACCAACGATACCAGTCTGAAAGAAGGTCAGCGATATACACCAGCACCAAACTTTGCGGGTGAAAGGGACTTACCATAAAACCGTTAGAGCCTTCAAGGAATGCATATCAGTGCACAACAGAGCTCTAAAGCAAGTGACTTACAAGGGTTGCAGTGTGGAACGAGCGAGAAGTTGATACCATTTGCCGCCTCGTTGACAATGGCGAGGATGACGAACAAGACGATAATGACAGTCACTGCATATCCCGTTTCAGTTCCCCGCTAGCAGAGCGCTGAAGTACAACAACTCACACGAAGGCTTATGGTGATTATCAATGTAATATCCCAGGCCTATAGAGAGGACGCCCTGCACAACCCCAAAAGCGATCAAAAGATACTTTTTTCCTGGCACCTGGAAGAGCATAAGCTTAGCAGACGAGCTCGGATCTTTGCGAACTTACACCGAGTTTCCTGTAGATGAGATCACCCCAGTATCCACCTGATTCAAATGCTATTATCGAGGAAGAACAAATCCTGAGAGATGAGCGTACCCAAGGGGCGAGTGAAAATGTTCAGGAACCCGTAGATGCCTGCGATCTAAGTAGAATAGGCGGTGAGCAAAGACGGTGAGATTGGGCCAAACTACCTACATATCCAGCTTTGGTCTGCCCAAAAGTTGGCGACTTCAGGAGGTTATACAGGACATTCGCCAAGTTGGCATCTATAGCGAGCTCGTAGCCGAAGGTTGTGAGGTAGGCCAACGCGGGCAACCATGTCAACGGGTTGAACACGACCTCGAACGCGACCCGCCCATTGAGAGGCCTGCTAACCGCGACATCTAGTTTGGAAACATTGTCTATAAAAGGTTTCTCGTAAAGGTGCTGTAGTAGGCGATATAGAGACACACGAACTGAAGTCCTGGACAGCAGCGACGGTGATTTCCACCTCCGCCGATCCGTCCTTTTTTTCGGAATCCTTTGTGCTCTCGTCAGAAGAAGCATGTTCCTGGTCTTCTTTGATGGTGCCTCCCGCTGCTATGGCCCGGTGACGGTCAGACCACCTGCCAGCCGGGTGGTCTGTTCCAAACACAAGGGTAGCGGCGGCAACCGATAGAAGAACAGGAACGGGCACCAGAGCAAATGATGCGCGCCAAGCCACATGGGGCGTGAGTCCGTCCGCGAGTAGCTTATTGAACAGGGCGATCATGATGATGAACGTGAATCCACCACCAGCGTTACCCCAGCCGCCCGCGAGCGCGTTCGCTATTGTCCCATGAGAAAGTTGATAGGATGTACTTTACAGCAAGTCTCACCTGTGCCGACAACGTTCGTGTCGAAAAACGCAGTGGTCCATGCTTGGCAAGCCACAAAAGTACCTCCTAGGATACCTATAAAGAAGCGAACTATGTATAGCCCATTGGCGGTGGAAACAGTGCCTGCTAGACCAGAAGGGATAGCCCCAAGAATAAGCAAGGCAGCCATAACCTTGCGCGGTCCGAATCCTACAGGAGTTTGGTCGGGAATAAACCGGTCATCGAGGGGAGGACGTACGGTCAACGAGGGGCCCTGCAATCATTCGTACGACGAGCGTTGCGCATAAAGAGACAACATTAGAATTGCCTTGGTCAAGGGGTAAGCGGGTCATGCTGAACCTCCCGACTCGATCCTGCTCACCAACTTGTGTCGATGTTAACTTGAGGTCCGTTTTGATGACGTCCGGGATAAGTGGAGCAAAGGCAAACCACGACAAGCTGCAGAATAGCGATCATCAGACAGAAGTACAGCCATTGGACCCGTATGTCTTACAAGGCCACGAAAAAGCCTAGCCACGATCTGGGAACGGTATTTAATCGCCAAATACATCATATATGATCCTCTGATGTGACTTACAGGTGAAAGTTGATGGAGTATTGGTTTCTCAGCGAGAAAAGTGGCAGGGAGGAACATTTCAAGTTAGCAGGGTTGATCACCACGTCCTTGAGGTTAAGTTTTCGAGACGAGGTGGAAGAAACTTGGGCCATTGTGGTCAGTTGCTGCAGATTCGAGAACTCTTTCCGGGGAAAGACCTGACGCCGTTGAATCCATCTTCTCGACTTCTTATCAACCAATCTAGGTGAGCTGCTGTGATCCACTCATCCCGTTCGTGGTATGGAATTTTACGGCAAGTCTGAGAACAGAAATCAGCCCTGCTAGCCCCTGTCAATCGCGATATCATCAAAAGATACGATCAAATCCTTAACCGACAAAGGGGTCAAACGTCAGTGTAGATAACCCAGCCTGAGGTTGCCCAAGTTGAAGATAGGGCGAGATAGGGCGATCGAACGACCAAGGTCTGTCAATATTCGGCGGCGTTGTTTGACATGGCGCTATCGGAGCACTTAAGCCTTGGCGTCGATATTTGAAACCTTAAAAATACAGGGTTCATGGTAAGAGTGATTTTTTTTTTCGGTGGCCACAAAGCTGCAAACCGGTGCAGCGTTGATATGTGCATGAGCTAGTACTGAGCTGATCGGTGGCGGTATGGGTGACTGGGGTCTGTCAACGACGCCGCTGAGCAGTGCACAACGCTGAGGTTCAATATTACGGCAGCGTTGGTTGCTGGCCGTCGACGTCCGACAGCCAGGACTTGTCAATTACTGTCACATCTAGACCTCTTGGAGCCCTGTAGTTCGTTATCGTCGGAATGTCAGAGATAAAGAAACCCTGCACGTTTCCAAACCTGGTCTGATAGTTGTAGCTGGGATGACTTGGATAAGCTTGGACAGCGATAACGTCCCGCTCTAACCCAGGTGGGCCAGGGATTTTCACATCTGCAAGTTTGTTTCTAATCTATCCAAGTTCGTTGGGGCGTAAGTAAACGCGGTGACCTGCAGTTTAGCAGACTGATCCCCCACCTTTTCATCCTAGTTGTTCCTGCAGCCTGCATCGGACGATATTGCCAGCGACATCGACAAACTTGGTGGCAATGTCACCAACCGAACCCAAGGCATCTCCTGTAATTGGAGCTACGAGTGATGATAACATGAACGTAGCCGCCTTCTCCCCGCCAACGACTAGTCAAGCGGTGAAGACGATTTTCGTCGTCGGGTTGGGGATGGTAGGGATAGGTGGGATTTAAAATTCACGCATGGCAACATTCGACCTGATCTTTATCCTTCTCACATCAAGCGTTTATCGAAAAGTTACTCAACTTGGATGAAGCCAAACGATATCGGCTCATAACGTGTGGGGAAGGTAAGCATCACTTATCTCTTAGATACCAGTCGTAATCATCCTATCGCATGGCAGAGGCCCATCTGGCGTACAACCGTGTAGCCCTCACGGACTATTTTCAGCACCGTTCTGTAGAGAAACTCTATCTAAACCAAGGTAATCTGTGAAATATCCCGTTATTGCCGTTATTCTAATCTCTAAATTCATTCTTCCAATTCCAAGTGGACTGGTATGCCCAACAGGACCCAGAACGGTTTTTGTTCCACACCAGCGAACAAGTGACTTCTTTGGACACTGTTGCTCGCTCCATCACAACCAGCGTGGGACGTGTAGTCAAGTACGATTACTGCGTGCTTGCTACCGGCTCCGAAAGCACGCTCCCTCCCTACATACCGCCCGAGCGAGCAGAGAAGACCAAGGGCGTCTTCGTTTATCGAAACATCTCAGATCTTGAGAAGATCTTGAGTTACTCCGAGCAAGATCATGTTAAGGGAGGCCGGGTTTGTGGTCTTCCACGTGCTGACCTCCTGCCACCTTTCATTAATGTAATACTAGGCTGTCGTTGTCGGTGGGGGTCTCCTCGGTCTCGAGGCCGCGAAAGCTGTTTATGACTTGTATGTGCAACTTTATCTACATATGTCCGTAGTTTCGCAACTTGAACCCTCCCCTCTAACACTTCAGGGAGACCATCGCTAAGGTCGCTATCGTCAACCGTCAAGCCTTTCCACTATCTCGCCAGCTCGATGATGAAGGTGGAGAGATCGTCCTTCACCGTATCGAAGCGATGGGGGTCGAGGTTCTCACCAAGACTTCCGTGAAGGACATCTTGACCACTGAAAATGGTACTCTGACTGGACTCGTCTTGTCCAACGATGAGCATTACGATGCTCAGATGGTCATTTATGCAATCGGCATCACTCCACGTGACGACTTGGCAAGGAAGTCAGGCCTCAAATGCAAGGACAAAGGGGGTATCATTGTCGATGACTTGCTGAACACTAGCGCTCCTGATGTGTATGCCATTGGTGAATGTGCCAGTTGGAGAGACCATACTTATGGTTTGATTGCCCCAGGAGGTAGGCAATTCGAAGCTTCAGTAATTAAACTTGACTCATGGTTTCTTCAGTGGAGATGGCTGATATTCTTTCATTCAACTTCACTCAAGTTGAGACAGGGGTTGGTGGCTTCAAGCCGAGACAGATGGTAATATCAGTCTTTCTGACTCTCAATCTTTTCCTCAGCTGAATCTTTTCGTAGAATATGCCTGATCTATCTACGAAACTTAAGCTGATGGGCGTCGAGGTTTGTGTGCTTTCTTTCAACGCACAAAGTCGCTGACGACTTGTACAGGTCGCTTCCTTTGGTGACTGCTTTGTTGATAAACGCATTCCTCGGGGAGTTCCCCGAGTCAAGACAGAAGTCGCACCGACTGAGCCGCTTCCCAGCTCTAGGTCTACCCAGAGCAACAAGCCCAATCGGCAAACAGTCTGGGAGATTAAGATTGACGAAAGCACGGGCGAAGGTGGTACATCGGGCGTCAAAGCAACCAGCGACACTCCCGCCACTATCTCCTCGAGCGTGTTGATTGATTCATCCTCGACGAACGAAGCCCCAGCTAAGAAGCAGAGCGGACAAGGTAGTTCCAAGCGTCATGCTGCGGCCACAGACGGACCCATCGAGTGTCTGACTTACCGGGACCCTTTTTCTTACGTCTACAAAAAGTCGGTCGAGAACAACCACTGCCGTATGAATGCGACTGAACTTTGTCCACTAGGTATATTTTCTCTGCGGATGGAAAATACCTCCTTGGTGGTATGATGGTTGGCGATACTTCAGACTATGTCAAGCTCGTATCTCTGGTCAAGAAAAAGGCAAGGTTTGAGAACATGTATTCACTTGCTGTACTTGACGCCTCGTTTACCTCCAGAAAGCTATAGAAGAGCCACCATCCAAATTTATCATTGGATCCGGAGGCAAAGGAGAAGAGGACGGTGCCGACCTCGATGACGACACTCAAATCTGTAGTTGCCATGTAAGGCGTCATCACACTGAAGTACCCGGCAAGTACCTAGTGATCATTTCTTGCTTAGAACGTCACAAAGGGCGCGATATCTGCTTCCATCAAAGCTGGCATCGATACACTCGATGGTCTGAAAGCGAAGACTAAGATAGGAACGGGATGCGGTGGTTGCATGCCCCTTGCAACTAACATCTTCAAGGTAATTTCCTCTTCACACTCCTTCGTCCCTTGCTTATGCGGTTCCAGGCTGAAATGAAGAAAGCTGGGCATACTATATCAAACAACCTCTGCATTCACTTTCCAATGTCCCGTCAGGAGCTCTTCACTGTCGTCACGTGAGCTGCAAACCTGCACTTTCTCTTCTCCATGCTGAGATCATTGCACTTAGGGTCCGGAAGCTCAAGACTTTCCCAGAGGTCATGCAATCTGCAGGTGTTAACCCTAACTCCGTGGGGTGTGAATTGTGCAAACCCGCAGTCGGTTCGTTCGCTGGGTAGACCGACTTTATCTAGATCTAACGTCTTATTCCAGGCTCAATTCTCTCCTCGCTGTACAACGAGCTTGTCGTAGCACCCGCTCACCATGCTAACCAGGACACCAACGATAAGTATGACATGCGCTGACACTTGCTTGAACATGTGTTGATCAAAAAATTTCCAGGTATCTTGCTAATATCCAGCGGAACGGTACGGACCTTGACAGGACGGACGCTCCCTCTTATGATACTGACTGATGTCTGGACAGGGACATTTTCTGTGGTACCACGCATCGCTGGAGGCGAGGTATGGCGAACTTGAAGACAAGTCCCTTTCCCCTACTCATTAGTTCGATAGATTACTCCAGACAAGTTGATCGTACTCGGCCAAGTGGCCAAAAAATGTAGGCTTATTTTTGAAGTCCAACCACCCACTGCTCACATCTTGGTTTCCATAGACAACCTGTACACCAAGATCACAGGAGGGTGAGCATTCGCCCAGCATCGCATTCTGAAATCATTCTGAGGGTTTGAACAGGCAACGCATTGATCTGTTTGGCGCTCAAAAGCAAGACCTCCCAGATATATGGGGGGAACTCAACAATGCTGGATTCGAGAGCGGACATGCATATGGTAAATGTCGATGTGTTACCAGATTCTTGGGAAGATATATTGATCCACGGCTAGGCAAGGCTCTACGTACTGTCAAGTCCTGTGTTGGAACCACCTGGTGTAGGTATGGTATTGGGGACTCGGTTGGATGTATGTACCCTCCCGGTCACTTATCATCCACATATCCTCATTATCTCGTTCAGTGGCCATCTACCTCGAGGAACGCTACAAGGGCATACGATCACCTCACAAGCTGAAAGGTGGTGTTAGTGGTTGTGTCCGAGAATGTGCAGAAGCGCAGTCGAAGGACTTTGGTTTGATAGCTACGGATAAAGGATGGAACAGTGAGATCAAGATTTCACGCCCCTATCGCGCTACTCACTCCACTTTGTAGTATTCTTAGCTGGGAACGGTGGCTCCAACCCGCGACACGCGACCCTCTTCGCCACGGATGTGCCGCCTTCAAGGGTTATCGCAATCCTGGATCGCTTCTTGATGTACTACATTCGCACCGCTGACAAGCTCATGCGCACTGCTCGCTGGGTTGAGCAATTCGAAGGTGGAATTGAGGTTAGTAACCCAAACTCAGTCCTCATTCGTCGTTGTTTACGGTATAATTCGTGATGGCAGAGGCTGAAGAAGATCCTACTGGACGACGAGCTCGGTATCTGTGCGGAACTTGAGAAGCAGATGGAGGAGCTCGTGGGCACCTACTCAGACGAATGGAGCGCAGTTGTGAAAGATCCCGAGAGAAAGAAACAATTCCGTCAGTTTGCTAACACGGTGAATCAACCAACTCGCAAGCGTTTCGAGTCGTTGCTCATCAATACTTTGCATGCAGGAAGAGCGCTTGTCTCCGATGGAGGTCATCCACGAGCGAGGACAGCAGCGCCCAGCGGACTGGCCTAAGCAATTACCGCCAGCCAAGCTACGGGCGTCCCAGATCGCTACGCCTAAATCTGAGTGGCAATGGCGCAAGTTGGCTGCCGTCCAAGATCTGGCACCCTCAAATGTAACAACGTGAGTGCGTCTTTGGCCAATACTGTTCCTTCGATGACAGATCTTTGGTAGTTCTGCTGCCGTCAAATATGGAGACTCTCAGCTAGCGATCTTCCATGTTCCGAACAAGGGGTTCTTTGCCACTCAGCAGGTGGGAATACTGTAGGAGCAGATTTACGTCGTTGATACTAATTTCAAGCTCTAGATGTGCCCTCACAAGCGGGCATTCGTCTTGGATCACGGAATAATTGGTGACGATGCGAACGGCGATGTATACGTCTCCTGTATGACTCGCTTTACCCTTGAGATAGGCATGGATTGACCATTAACCTACAACAGGCCCCTTGCACAAACGGAACTTCCGACTGACAGACGGCGAGTGCCTGAACGACACGGAATACTCTATCATCTCGTTTGATGTCAAGCAAGAAGGTGAAGACCTACTTGTCCTGCTTCCAGAGCTTGAACAGCTCGACGCTGTCATTGGGACAAGTAAATGGATGGTGAAGCAAGCCACCGCTGAAGCCATTTCTCGCGGTGGAGGTCAAAGCATCGAGATTGCACCATTGGACGACTCTCCTAAGCAGAGCAATGGCTCGGCGGCCTGTAGCGGTTCTGGAGTGTCTTGCGGTGGTGGTAACCCATCGCTAGAGTGGTGAAGTAACTGCACATGATGTATGTTCTTGGTTATTTTGTGTCCTGCTGAATTGTAAAATATCGAGAAATTGTTGTCCATTACCCGGAATATGCGACTTGTTTATCCTGCGAGACGCGAAGAGTCTTTTGAGGCAAAATATATATTCCTGGACAACTATGCACCAAGCTTGGAGGAGCAATCTAATCTAGGCACGCCAACTCACCTTGCTTTGTAAGCAAGCCAGGGGCCCCTGAGAGGCAGTTAATTGTTATTAGGCGCCATTGATGTATTTTCATCAAGCATTTGCACGACAGTACTAACTGTAGTAGTAGAAGACACTCCTTTAACCAGTCACGACAAAGACGTGGAAAAAAAATGTCCAATGATAGATATCGAGGGCGACAGAGAACCCCATGGAGTGCAAATTGAAGACGAGGAAGTGAATGAATGAAAATGGAGATAGCAGCATGACATAGGAAACGAAAAACAAGTGTGGGTTGGCCTGTGAACAAAAGAACGAAGCGAAGAGATCTAAAGACGAGAAGCACGTGTTGTTTCACATAATGATGCACTCTTTCTCTTCGAGCTTCACTCCTTGGATACCCATCTCGGCGAACGTCGTAGGGCCTTTAGCAGGCTGAGGAGGCATGGGAGAGGATATGCCTCCCGGTCCAGCGCTGCCGGTGCGTTGACCAGGCGGACGTCCCGCAGGCCTTGCATAACCCGGAGATTCCGTTCTCGACGGTGGAGGTGAGCTCCCCGCAGTGTTCGAACCCGAACCCGGATCCACCAGCGTGTATCGGTGTTGATTGGGGAACTGCCTTGAGGGTTGTGGACCCTGGCTAGCCCCCGCAACTGAACCTTGGTTTATGCGGGGGCTCGCGGCGGGTTGCTCTGCAACGGGAGGAAGCGTTGGGCCTAGAGTAGGTCCGGGGGCGTGTGCAGGGTGGCGTGCGACCGAATTCTTTCTGATGACATTCAATACTTGTTCGCCGTCTTCCAACGATGACCTTGGAGCTCCACCATCCGTGCGCTCTGAACGCTGTCGGGCCTGTGTGCGCTTGCGAACGAGTTTGGCTTCCGTTATATTGTCGTGTTCTTGCCTTGAGAGCGCTTGGGGAGATGGCTGTGACAAAGCAGCCAGACGCTCGGTAGCATCGGTGTTACCATGATCGGAAGCCTGGTATGGAAGGTCAGACATGCTCACCCCTTTTCGGTTCAACTTACCAGCTTGTACCACATTCTAGCGGCATCGATATCCTTTAATCCACCAACTCCTACTTCTTTGTAATAGCCCATTGCAAATTCTGCGCTTGGCAGGCCCTTCCTGGCAGCCTTCTCTGCGAATGTAAACGCAAGGCTCTCATCTTTGTCGAAGGCGCCCTCCGCTCCGCACAAGAACCACTTGCTGAGCGCCATATCCGCCTCTACCTCGCCTTGCTGACTTGCAAGGGAGTAATACTGGACACTGAGGAGTGCATCGAATGGGAAAGGCGGGAGTGCAAACTCATACGCGTGCCCGAGCTTGTACTGTGCAGGAGCAAAGTGAAGGAACGCAGCCCGCTCGAGGTGAAGTCGAGCTTCTTGTTGAATCGAAGAGGGCGGGGGAATGAACGGTGCAAAAAGTTGCGGGGCGACGGTGACATGTGAAAACTCCCCTAGGATGAGCAAGCCGTATACATACGCTGGCTGTGGGACCTGGACAGACGCAAGCGTAGCAGCACGGTATAGGAGAGGGATCGCGTTCTCAGGCTTGGCGGGAAGCCCCAATTGACCCATTAGATGCGCCATCCCCATTCGCTAAATGCGTGGGAAGGGTGATGGTTCGTTACGATCTGCTTCCCGAGAGAAAGGCCTAGACTCACGTAAACGCAACTCTCTACATTAAGCTTCACACCACGCTCAAAGCAGTCACGGGCATGCGTAATATCGTTAAAATTTTCGTAGTCCCTACCAAGCCGGAACCAAGCTTGGGCATAGCCTGCCCTCGCAGCTTGCTCGAAGTCGCGGAAGGCGATACGAGGGTTGTGTGGGACGTGGTCTGGGTAAGCACCCGACGCCGCGAAAGTGGCTCGAAGGTAGATCGCCTCTGCGACGTATACTGGGAGTGGAGTGGGGTGATGTGCAGACGCGATCTGGACAATCAGTGGAACCGCCACTTGTGAGAGACGCAATAATTGTGGATCCTGGATGGTGACTGGCCCAACAGGTGGGGTGTCATCCGAGGAGTTTTGCTGAGTACGATCGACGAGCATGAAAACATCTCGGGCCCAGTTAACTTTTAATGTAGGGTCATGGTTTGGCTGTTGAACAGTTGGTAGAGCAGCAGTCAATGACTGGACGCTTGGGAGCGGTGCAGTGAGAGATGGCGCCCCGATCTGCCGAGGTGGTGACGGTACTTGTGGAGGGGCATACGATGAATGAACAGACGCACTCCTTGGGTGAATGTGGGGCTGTTGGGGAGGTGGGTTGTAAGACATGGTAGCCATGGCGGGTGAGAGAGAAGCTCGGTGTTGTGGCGGTGGTGTCTGGAACTGCGGTTGGTAAGGACCCTGGTGATGGGGCGGACGCGGTGATACGGGAAGAGGTATTGCCGCAGGTGAATTAGCTGATCCCCAGGTGCTCCAACCGTTTTGATTTGGTGGCGGCTGGACTGAAACGCGATGGGCTGGGATCTGAGAAGGATGAGCAAAACCACCTGGATTATAGCGAACAGGAGGCTGTTGAGGTGGTGGTAGGGGAGAAACAGCACGGTAATGGTCGTTGTACGGAGCTGGGTGGTCTAGAGTTCTTGCCATCTGTTTATATAAAGTAAAAAAACCGAGAGTCACATCAGCTACACATAGACTAGTCATTAAGTACACGAGGCGCACATTGGCGGGGAGGTCCGGGTCCAAGCGATGTGGACGAGGTGCAACCAAGGGAAGGTCAAAATGTGGAAGCGATGGAGGGGGCGATGGCTGTGATCGGGAGGAAGCGACGAGCTCAGGTGGTAAGGGAGGCACAGGAGGTGGCTGGTCTTTACTAGACAGTACCGAGTTTCTTGCAGAGTATTCAACTGGGCGAGGAGGAATTGGTGGTACACTCATCGCCTACTTGCAGATGAATAAATCCGGATTGCCGTTCCTTGCAATTGCTGGCGTCTTTTCTTTGGCCGGTGGTGGAACGTGTCCCTGGCTGGGACTCCTGATCTTGGTTGTTTCGTAGAGTCCTATTCTTATCGACAGCCTCGCGTTTCGTGTTCTTGATCTTCTGTGTTCTCTCGAACAATGCAACCTGCCTGCAGTGGCTAACGAGGGACTCTGTGCGTTCAACTTATGTGGTTGCTTTTATGATATCCCACATTTGTTTCGCTGTGCTGGGGTACTTAGCGGAAGCAGTGAACCTGTGACGTTGTCACTGTCAGTGTCATTGCCATCTTCCGTAGCAATCGACTGCGCTTACTCCTTACTTACACCGACATATCAACCTGTTCCATCTTTTTTTCACTGTCCTCGTCACCATCAGCAGTGCCCACCGCCCAGTATTAATATTGTAATCCCTGCTGCGTACACATTATGTAAGTTCTGAAAGTTCCAGTAATCAGCGCTTCTGCAGTCACCTTCGTAATCCCTTGCAGCCCACGGCTCGGCCCAGCGGCAGTCGAGAAAGGGCACCGCTCCCATTTGTCGGTCCTCAATCATCTGCTTGCGGGGAGTTTTGATTGACATATTACTCTAATACTATATACACTAGTACTACCCACTCATCGACATCGACGCAGTCACACAGGGCAACTTCCCCGAAGGCAAATTAACGGTCTGCACCGCCTTACATAAGCGGTTGAGGGAACGATGCACATGTCACAGAGTACGGAATATGACTTTTTGTACGAAAGTGTACATACGTAATTCAAGTGCTTGTGTAGGTACACAATCGTTGTACAGAAATCAGAAAACAACAGGTAGTAAGTAGCACATGCATGGAATAAGCAAAATTCTCAACCTAGATGTATCTCACAACCCAAAATGATTTACATTTTCTTCTTCCAGGGGTATAGTCCCCGCCCCCAGTTTGAACACTGCTCCAATACGTCAGATTTCCAGTTCCTCAGGCGAATAATGACAACTGACAACTCACTCGTTATGGCGTAGTATCTCCCATACACAAGAAAGAGTTCGGTGGCGGAGTCCTTGAAGAGGTGACTTCGTTGTATATCAACTCTGTTGGTTGTATTGATCAGTATGATCGACAGGTAGGTTGAATCTATGTCGATCGTGTCCCACGGCAGAACAACGTACAAATAGCCAATAGATGCATACTCGCCTTTTAATTGTTCCTTTTCTAACGGTTCCCCATTATCAAAATCGAAAAACGAAGGATCGATAAGATCAGCAACGGGTTCGTCGTCTGGGTCGTGGTAGGGCTGTCGGGGATATCGTGTTGCAGGTAAAGGTTAATGGCAGGTCAAACGTAGGTAGAGCGTGTAGATAATTCACCTCAAAGTAGGGGTGCTGCAGAGCTTCGGCAGCTGTTATGCGTCTTTTGGGACTAAATGTGAGGCATTTCTCTAGGAAGTCGATTGCCTGAAACATGGCGAAGGCGCAGGAGCGATATAGAGCAGAGGAAGTGATTATTCTGACAAGGGGTTTTTCACACATACTTCGAATGCATACCAGTTCATTAGCCCCATGAAACATCGTCTTGAAGTCTCTTCCTCTCCGAAATGGTAGTGCACGGATGTACTCACGCGATCTCGGGGATGAGATTGCGTAAAAGTCATCAATGGAAGGGGTGCCGAGGACGTCTAGGATTAGAGAGAGTTGGTCGTGATCTGTATAATTCGTGTCACGGGGGGAAGGGATGAGAAACAGGATATATAATGCATATATGCGTCCCAACGTTGTCGAACAAGCAAACATTGAGAAAATATGGTCAGTGTGAGGAGTACGAGAAGGGGCGGTGTGAGATGCGACAGAGAGCGAATACGCGGAGTTCATGATGAGAACAGACCACGTTCAGAAGGAACAGCACACGTACCTGATTGGCCCAGTTTTTGGGGTCGAAGAGAGGTATCAGCTGAATGTTCGGTGGTCTGTCACGGGCGAAGCATACACTCCAACTGTGACTCCCCCCTATGCTATATTATACCTTACGGCACACCAGAGCTCCGCCACAAGATGTGACGAACCAAGTAGGGCCGATGTGATGATGATAGGAAAAGAATCATATGAAGAACGCCACTCACAGTCGCGTCCCGGAAACATAGGTGTCCCACTTAACATCTCTGCCAACACACAGCCAACACTCCACATGTCTATAGCACGGGTATATTCTTTGAAAGTGAGCATTACTTCTGGCGCGCGATACCACCTGTATAACGAACGCAGGATATGTTGGCAACAACCAAAAGATAAGATAACAGTCAACGCACCGTGTGGCAACATATTCGGTCATGAACGTGCTACTGTCGTTTGCAACATTTGGAGGTGGTCGTGCTGATCGCGCGAGACCAAAATCACAAAGCTGACGCGCATGGCAATGAAGAGTGATACAGTGGCTGGTCATCTAGACTCACTTTAAGATCGCAATTTGCGTTCAGGAGGAGGTTCGAGGGCTTTAAGTCACGGTGAAGTACGTCCGCTGAATGAAGTGCCTTCAATGCTCGGAGAGTCTTGTTGCTACCTCGTTAGGTCATTATTGAAGGGTAAAGTTCACGCACTCACTTGGTAGATAAAGTACTGACAATGGTCGTCACTCAAATTCTGTGTCCTGATGACTCGATGCAAGTCTGTCTCCATCAACTCTTGCACAAGATAAACTTCTTTAAACATCTCAAAACTGGGAGGCCGAAGAATATCGAGGATCGAAATGATGTTTTCGTGATGAAAGTGACGGAGAAGCTTGATTTCGCGGAGAGTGCGGAGGCAGAACATGGAATGGTCGAATGGTGTAATACGTTTGATGGCGACCTTCCTTTGTGATGGCTGGTGGATTGCTGAACTGCAGGGTAGAGAATATGTTAGCAGAGAGAAGACGGTATACCGGGAAGTGTACTGCAGGGCCGAGATACAGTGGGGGTCCAGGGATACTAACCAAACGATGCCATACGCGCCTTCACCAATGACTTCGAGCACGCGATATGCGCTGTCCACAGGGAAATTGTCGAGTCGATGATCGTACGACATATCGCTGCAGGTTGATCGTCGACGGCCGCTGGGCTCTACTATTAGTTGTCGATGAGGGTCACCCATTTGGGTCTGTGAGTCGGACTTCGGAAGTGAGGCGAAATACAACCCTGACAAGTCACTAAGTACTTAAGTTACGTCTGGCCAATCATGGAACGTGATAGTTAGCTACTTCCATGGTCACTGGTCAGCCAACCACTCAGATCGATATCGCTTTATGATCGGTGTCAGCAATGGCCCAGCACGACTGTAGTTCATCGTCGCGCACAAGCTTGCAGGACGCACACTCACCATTCTTTGACTTTAGAATCCCCAGCACTTCGTACGGTTCAAGTTCAGGCGTCGTGCCCCACCCTGGAAGTGGAATGTGGTCAGTCTCGCCCTATATTGGACATCCTAATCAAAATGGGAGTGGAAGTCGAAGCGGGAGTGCGGACACAAACAGGGACTCGCCGAAAGCCTCGACGCCAACAGTGACATCGTTCCCAAGACCGATGGTACCTGCTCAGAACGGAATGTTGCCGCAACCTTGGTTTCACTCTCAACCTCAGCCCCAGCCTCAGCATTACCCTCGAATTCATCCCACCCAACCCGAAGTATTGTCGTTGCCTCACACACAACCCACGTTTTCACCCCATTCTTTGTCTTCCATCTCCGGGCCGCAACTTCCATCCGCACCTCCTCCAGCCTCTACGTCAGAGCAAAGCTCAACTGCAACTCCTGAACCGTCGAGGCTCACTCCTGAACTCTCGTTACTTTTCGAACCGTTGTTAACGCCCCTCAAAGCCTTTCAAACCCAATTCACTGCGTTCGAGGCTGACTTCAGCGCCGTGCAAACAGATATCACGGATGCTCTTGCTGAGTTGCGTGCCATACGGAATGCTCAGAAGCAGATGGGAGAGCGCGTGGGAGTACTGGAGAGTGTTATTGGTGTCAGTACGAGGAAGACGAACACAAGGGACAAAGGTCGTGGACGCGGACGCGGACGGGGGAGGGGGAGAGGGAGAGGGAGAGGTGGGAAGCTGAACGCCGGGGAGGCCTCTACTGAACCTGAACCTGAAGTGGAAGGAGTTGAGGTTGCATTTGAGCCAGCAAATTCTCCTACTTTCATACATCGGTTTGCAGCAATCGAGTCTGCGATCGAGGAGTTGCTCAGTCGTGAAAGTGGCCCCTGTGAAGCGCGTGGGTGTATTTTCTCTTTCTTACGCGTTTTTCGCTGCGATGAACACATCCTTTTGCAGATCCACCAGTGATTCATCGGGAAACAACGATCTCACCTCCACCCTCACCTCCAGTTGCAAGTGGCCTAGCACGGGAACACTCTCAGTTACCACTACCACAATCAACGACTCCACCTTTACAACAACTCACATCGAAGCCCATTTCCGCGACCCTGCCTGTACATGATTACCAGTCCGGGTCGTTCTTGCCCCCCTCGTCAACATCAGCTTCGGCACTTGAATCAGGAACATTGCCATTAATGTCTGCATTGTGTGAAAAACGTACGTCCATTGCGCATACATGCACGCTTTTTGCGTTCCGGCGGTCACATGTGCGTATATATGTGCATCTGCGTTGGTCCGTCACAACCATCTGCGTCCTGCTGCATATATCGTTTTCCCAATTCTCTCAACTAACCGATAATCTTCCCGATATGTACAGGATACGCAGACTCTGGGGTGCAAGCGTGTCCGTCCCCACCTCCCCAACAAGTTCCGTCTGCCTTTTCCGTCTCTTCTCGTCCTCATGGCCCAGGATTGGTGCCCGTTGATTGGAATGCTGATTCAGGTGAGTACCCTCAACATCGCCGTAACTGGGAATGCGTGGCTTCTTTTTTTTCGCCACCCTTCCTTTGTATGCCACGGTTCAATGCAATGAACGCGCATCTCTTTGATTGTAGCGACACTTGGTCGGCATACTGAGACTCCTGGTGAGTTTTGATTGCATTCTCGTTTCTGTGGTATGGACGTGGGTGTCGCTTCGGGCATTACACCAGTTACCAGTTGGATGTATAGTTGATCTCATTTGCTAAGACCCGAATGATCGTAGTCCACTTTCCCAGCAGGGATTTGCTCAGGTTGTCATTGCCGGGTCCACAAGGATTTCCTCATCTTTGCTACCTCTAACCTTTGGCATACATTCGATTTCAACGTGCTGGGTGACCCACTCATTGTGTACACGCCATCTTACTCTCAGTCCATTTGATATTCTGAGGAATACTTCAGTCATCCTAACCCTACTTCTCTAGCTCGTTTATCTGCTTATACCTCAGAGTATCCTACCCACTTCTCCTGCCCACACGGGTCCAAAACAACAAACGCCATGGCGAGCCCCGATAGTACCCCAACACGGTGTCCAGACAGGACAAGCGCGCCTCTCCGGCCTTTGTTCTGTTCACCCACACAACCGCCCATGCCGACTTCGCCCACCTCTTCGCACCCTGGGGCTGTTGCCGGTGCGCAGACAAGTAACCAAGCGCTCCAGGTGGCTGGGGCCACCATGTCAACCCCGGCCTCGACCTCTCAAGAGATGCGTATTACACCTCCAACCACACACGTAGCGAGGTCAATTTCGATTCCGTCAGTACTTCTTAGATCTCCTACTTGTTCTCACACAATTTCCCTGCCTGATTTATCTCTCAGTCACATACCAGACTCCTGGGGATCATCGGCACTGCAGCGGACCCGTCTCCATCCCCCATCGGTCCGCGTACAGTTGCCAGATGACACAGCCAAGTTGAGCAGCATGAGGCCGCTTCCTTCACCTGCTACCTCTTCTCCGGATAGCGGGCGTTGGTCGGCATCCGCGTCTCGTGATTTAGAAAATGGTGGGCTAACGGGTTCGGCCGAGTACGATGGACAGGAGTCTCAAGTTGGATCTGGTCCCGAGGACATACAGATGGCTTCTGAGGCAGAGGTAGGATCGGTACCAGAGGTTTCTGTTACAGATGGGAGGAAAATGTTTCCAGAGCCTGTGTCCCCGGCAATAGGAGATTGTGAACCATCGGTATCCGGCCACGCTGGGGAAGGAAGAGCACCGTCTCCCCCCTCTACTTCCTTGTCTGACCCTACCGCGGGCATCTCTCCACCCTACGAGCCTGATACTGAGCTGGTGTCCGCTTCCCTATCCCTGACCCCCCCTCCATCATTAGAACAAGAGCAAGTAGCAGAGTCTCGAGACGCACACCAGAGCCTACATTCTTTGGAGTATCGTCCCAAACACGGAATATTTACACGGATAACATCGCTCATCACACCTCCTCCACCTTCTCCATCACCACTTGAAGTGAGGCAGCTTCAGGAGGAAGGTGATAGTGCGCTTGTGGGACATGACGGTGGTAATGTGGGCATGGGGATGGTGGTATCCATGCGCGATACGGATGATGCTACAGTCGTGGAACGTAGTGGAGGAAGTGTTGACGAGGAGAGTGCGGACGCTCTGAACAACAATGGAGGGACACGTCCAGGCCGCGAACACGCGGTGGTCGACAAAACGATTGGGGCGACCTTAGTGCCTGCTATATCTATCACATATTCATCGGAGGCAGTCAATGCGTCTATCGTACCTTCGCCTGACATATCTCACTTTGCTGGCAACGGTGGTTCACCTGTTGCCTCTGGTTCGGAAGTAGATCAGGACATCGATCCCGAGCTCCACGATGACTTGGACCTATCACACACCCCAGCTAACGAATGCGATCCTTCTCACTCACTATTACCGCAATCCCCCCTCCCCTCGACTTCGGCGGTGCCTTCACGCGATCTTACGCCCTCTGACTCCCATCAAACACATGACGAGGACGAGGTCTGGCGTGCGCTCGTGCTTTGTACGCCTGAGACGTCGTCGTCGTCTGTGCTGGATCCGACACCTCTCCTTCCCAAACCTTCTAATTACCCATCTCGCTCACTACCGGTCCACCCGGAGTTCCCTAGCACGTCTGCAAATGAAAATCCCGATGATCATCTAGCGTACCCACCCTCACCATCGTCGCCGTCGGCCTTGCTTACCATCAGCCCATCCATGCTCCACCAACGCACACCCATCCATCTTGGCCCCGAATCCCCAGGTGCACCACAGCTTTTAGAAGGTTCGCTATCCTCACTTACTTCGCTGGATGAAGATGCCGGAACAGAAGTAGATGACGACTTACGTTCCCTCGAAGACGAGCCCATCGGTACATATCTCCTCCGTGCACAGGGGAAGAAACGAGGAACAAAAACAATCGGAACGTCGACCAACGGTAACAGAGGACGCCGTTCGGAGCCGCATCGTGCCACATTGGCTTCACACACTTTGAGCGACTTCAATCCGAACCCCCTTCGTCTCTCACACTCGACGCCCCACGTCCGCGCCGCGTCGGAGGCGAGCTCCCTTGTGTCTGGAAGAGGGCGATCGCAACCGGTGGGTGGGCCGAGTGCATGCCTGAGTGAGCTCGCTATACTTGCGAGACGGGAGCCGCTTAGGATCCATTTAAAGGTGCCGGCATCTATGAGGGGGTTGAAGAGGAAGTGGGATGTTGTGGCAAGTAGGGAAGTGGTGCGGGAGGAGGATAGTGCTGGAAAGGGTAGTGGCACTGGTGCAGATACAGGTGTAGGTCGGGAAGGCGCCATGATCGAGACTAGTGGGGATGACAATGTCCGAGATAGAGAAGAGGAAGGACCATCGGTGTCAGTTGCTGTACGTCGACGTCGTGGTTTATGTTTGATGATCGGCTGACGCGAGGTGATATGACGCTACAGACACCAGCAAACGTACTTCCTGCTTGTACCATTGGGCCCGCATCGATCCCCCCAGCCTCTCCTACACCCGAAGCTACAAACAATGTTGCCAGGTCAAGTGCTCCTTTTGTTGATATGGCTTCATCTCCACCCCGAAGCAAGAGATCCAGGAGGCACACGAAATACGGCACAAATGAAGAACTTGCTCAACCACACGAACCAAAAAGGCCCAGAGGCCGTCCGAAGAAAACCAATCGTGGACCAAAGCTGCCGGCGAAGCCACGCCAAAAGTACTTTGTCTTGAATGGTGAGGTAGTGATGGCCGAACCGGAATCCCCACTATCTGCATCAAGACCTCGACCATCCTCCCAGACTAGGCAGGCGGAACAAGGACCGAGCACCACTCGGAAGCGCACTCGGAAGGATCCTGCCAATCATGCGATGAAAACACCACCATTGTCCCCGGCGAATCCGGTTGGATCCGGTACTCGCACAACGGCAGGATCCACAATGATAGCGTCTCCTGAAATGCAAGGCATGCGGAGGACGCCATCTCTGGGCGAGGGAGAGTGGCCCGCATTGAACCGTGCCTTCGACAAATGGGATAAACAGGTGTGTCCTTGATCGTGCATGTCCGAGTCACCGTGCCTGAACTCTTCGTCAACCAACCAGTTCATCCAATGTGATAAGTATGTACTCAGTGCGACGCCTCGTATCAAGCTAATTGGCGATTGACCGGTACAGCTGCGACATGTGGTACCATTATGGGTGCGTAGGTATCGAGCCAGGGGATCCGAGACCAGAACCAGGGGCTGTATTTATATGCCCAGTGTGCCAGTGAGTCTAATTATTTGAATCCCTCAGGTGCAAGCGTGAACTAACTATTCGTCCACAGTGTTCAATGTAAGTTTGCTGGCTGTTCTCTACCTCTGAGAAAAAACTCAATGAGTCGTACATTTCCACTTCAGCTGCTAAACGCCAAACACTTCGGAAGCGCGATGACACGTGTATGCGTCCCGATTGTCCCGAACCCACTGGAGAGAACACAGACCTATTCTTCGTCGAACGACTCGTTGGACGGCACAAGGTTGGAGATGATAACTTTTGGTGGCTAGCGAAGTGGGATGGGTAAGTTGGTGTAGCCCCATCAAACCTCCTCTCCTTTGCGTAACGTGCTGACCGGAAACTGGTTGGTTGTAGGTACCCCATGACTCAGTCGACTTGGATCACCGAAGCCAACGTCGTTGGCGATGGAACAAAATTATTTGAAACCTTCCAAGCGGATGCAATGAAGGAAGGTGTTGACCTTTCTCAAGATATCGCACTCCTCCCGGAAGCTGTGGCCGCCGGGTGGGGAACTCACAGTTGACATGAAAATTACGAAAATCACGATTCCAGATGGACGAATTATTCGCCTCTGCTGTGTTACACGCTGCCTCTGACGTACATACTGCACGTTGATTCCTCTTTCTCTTGATCTCTGCGGTTTCGATCATCACCGTTCTGCAAAGCCACTTCAACTCCGCTATTCCGTTCTCCTTATTGTACGATTTAGTTTCTTGCACTGTAAATCATGCAACTCTAGCCCACCTGTCCATTATCCATCGAGATTTGAATCAGAAGAGCATTGTACGGGACGAGGAATGATATGAAGACAGCTTCTAAGCAATTCTAAATTTACAAATTGGTAGTGTTCGACAACAAGGAGCCGTGGCAATGATGCAGGCCATTGTACAGGGCATATGCTTGTGTCCATTGCGCTTCATTTCGTTTCCGTCAGGAGTTTGGGAGCCTTGGCTTCTTTGAGCGTTTTCGCCAATGCTTTGATGACAATGTCGATGTCACCCCGCTTTGGGTCGACGACGCTGACGCCCATGTGCCTGTAGAAGGTAATCAGGTAATCAGTACTTGTGTGCGTGCCTTGCGATCCCGTGAGTAGACGTACCCAATGCGAAAATATTTGTCTGAGGATAGCCAACGGTCAGCAAGTTCGGACAGATGGAAATCAGAGCACGTTATTCTCAGCTGACCTTTAATGCTCGAGTGTATACCACCAGCAACGACAATACCCTGCTCCAAAAGGCGAGGTATAATGTCACTTCCGACGAGTCCGTCGGGGAAATAGAGCTGTTTATGGGGAGTGAAAATGAGGAACCGCGCCCAAAAGGCAAACAAGCGTACAGCAGTCATGCCATTGGCTGAAACTTCATCACTGAACGGGACGGCTTTGAACCCAAGGTCTTCCGCGGCTTTCTTGAAGCGCCGGCTGGCGTCTTTGTGTGCCTTAAATCGTTCTTCGAGGGATATGGGGCCTTGGGTAATGTGAGAGAGCGAAGCGTGGTAGGCGTAGATTAAGTTAACGGGTGGAGCGGCAAAATAGGCAGCAGTATTGGCTTCGTAGGCTTTCATGATAGGCAGCCACCTGACAGAGAGTGATAGAAAAGTTGAATGAAAGAACGAATAAAAAGCGTCGCATGCCCTTTACTTCTTCCAGCTAGCATAGTAAGCCCTTATAGGTGTCGATCTGTTCTCCAAAGCCTAGATCGATGATGAGTTAAACCGGAACGAAGTGATGGGAACCTTCACATACTTTGATAGCTTTCTGGCTGGCCACGACAATGCTGAGACCGGGTGGTGCGCCGAGACCCTTCTGGCTGGCAGTCAGAACGGCATCAATACCCCAGGCATCCATTTGAATCTCCTCGCTTGCTACAGAGCAGACAGCATCGACCACAACCTGGAATGGATAATGACACTGATCATTCAGCTCATAGTTGCAGGATGGGAACATACCAGTGTATCTGGCGACACCTTGCGAACGACCTCCGCCACCCCCTTGATATCTGACAGGACGGCTACGACCCTATGTCAGGTTCGTGGAATTGGCGATCTATAAACCAGAAAGGCGACATGCCTGTCGAAGTATCGACATGGGTAACGGTTATGAGTTTGTACTTTTTCGATTTGAGGGCAACCTCGATGTCGGACTGCTTGACCGTCCCACCAACTTCGGCCTTTAACTGGTCAACTTTTGCGCCATAAGTCTGTAAACTGCCATTGGAAGTTCATATGTCCGCAGACGCTCGTAAGTGCGACACGACCCACCAGTCGGCAAAGCCATCGCCAAAGTAGCCACAGTTCAGCACGAGAGCGTTCTCGTCGGGTTCAAGGAGGTTAGCCGACACCTTTTAGAAATACCATTAATGATGCAGCCCTCCAAATAGATAGCCTTGCCCGATGGAACGAAGATTTGTTACACACTTGATCCCAGCCCAACGTGCCTGACCCTGCCATTAAGAAAGGTTGTGCATCCTTGGAGTACAGTATATTCCTAAGTCACGGTGCGGAAAGAGTATGAGCATGAGTACCAGCCTGGGCCGTACCCTCGCAGATATAGCTCAGAGACTACCAGACCTGGTCATACGAATGCAGTCTCCGAACACAGATGCAAAATCGGAGGATAAGAGGTGCATCGGTGGATGGGCGTTTGCGTAGAGGACCTGGAGAGTTGAGATATCAACACCAAGCGGGGTCGGATCAGGGGCCTATGGAGGACCGTGAACGGACCTCATCAGTGACTTCTATCGGACCTGGGATCCTGGAGATTGTGTAAGTCTGTTGGGCTGAAAGGGCTGCCTAAGTTCGCCAAGGTACGGGGCTCACATCAGCAACCTTGGGGCGACAGACCGCGATATTTTATTAGCTGCCGATACACAAGGGCGGTGTCGAATGATTTATGCGATACATACTTGTGCGGTGCCTGCATGAATCATGCGGGTCGTCAAGTCTCAGCAACTGGAACTTGGTGGAGGTGCTCACTTGGACGAAATTTTGATTTGTGGACATGTTTCTTTCTGATTCCTAGCCTACTCTTGAAGTTCAAGTTGGAAGGTTGAACTTGTTGGCTAGATCTATATGATAGTGCCCTCTTCTAGGAGAGTGCCGTGTCTTCCACGTGCTCGAGACTTTGCTTCCGTCCGCGGCAGAGTTTTCCGATCGCAAGCTCACTGCGGCGTGGCGTCCAGCTGTAACACACCCCAACATGCCGCCACTCCCTACAACGTTTGACGTCGACGCCCTAGCTCTCCTCGAGGCCATCGAGCGACGCCAAAACGACCTCTCCACTTTCCAAATTCCACGACTCAAAACATGTACTGGACCACTCGTCGTCCAACAAGCATGGGCTGCCGAAGTCAGAGAAGACGTCGACCAACTCGCCAAGCAAATTGAGGTGAGTGCAACATTCACGAGTGCGTATCGACGGCTGCGCGTTTACATGCTTTCCGGTGGCCGTTGGTACTACCGTTTTGTAGGAACTGGGTGTCTTCGTGGAGGATCAGAGGACGGAGAGAGGGAGGAGGGAGCTGAGGGCGAGGGTGGATGGGCATTTGAAAGTGCTTGAGATGTACGTTCCATCATGCGCTCCTTTGGTTCTAACTGTCCTCGGGTGCTGACAACTTCTCGAACGACGATGCCAGCCTGCGCAAGGACGCACGAGCCGCCGTCCTTGCTTCGAAACGTGCCATAGATGCACAAAGCCGGTCACAACGCGAGGAGCTCCTCCGCTCGTCAGCCGTCCGAGACAAGGGATCATCCAACGAGAAAGTCACGTTCGTAGCAAATGTCTTGTATCGCTATCAACGATGACTCATGACTTGGCGTTGGTCATTATAGGGAAGACGTGTTGATGAAAGCAAATAACGACGTCACAGAGGCTCTCCAGCGGACTATCGGCCTCATGCAGAAAGAACTCGAGCGCAGTGTGCTATCCACACAACTCCTCGGTACGTGCTGTCCCTCCCCATCCCACCCTCAGATTAACCCACCCTACCCCAGAATCATCCACCTCAATTCTCAACTCAACATCCACAACCCACTCCACCCTCACTCTCTTCCTCGGCACCTCCCGCCAACTCGTCACAGGGCTCGAACACACAGACTGGCTTGACCGCGTGCTCATTATCGCCGCCCTCGTCTTGTTTGCGCTCGTGGTGTTGTTTGTGGTGAAGGAACGGATCTTGGATAGGGGGGTGAGGTTTGCGTTTTGGTGGACGAGGTTTTTGCCTGGAGGGAGGGGAGGGGCTGGGGACAAATTGCAGAACGCACTGACGGAGAAGGGCACAGGAGTGTTGGTGGGCCTTTCAGCATCAGCATCAGCGACCGTATCTGTGTTGGTCGCTGCCAGTCAGGAGGCGTCAACGTTATTGTCTTCCACGGCGACTCGGATACCTGACGTTGATGCAGTCAAGATGGCGATGGAGAACGTTCTATCACCAACTGTTGTCCCAGAATCAGAACCGCGCACTGCAGGCCTAGTAGGTACTCACACGCCTGTTGGAGCACACGTTGAGCTGTAGTACTTCGGGTGGTCTTGCTCTTGCTCTCAAGTATGCTACTGTTATTTCGTTGCTCCTGTGGTAATCTTCGAAGGTGCCGAAAATGAGTAACCCCCTACGAGCACACATGGTAGAAAATTTTCAAAAAACACGTCAATTGGAAGAAACATCATTACAAGTAAGGCGAGGCAACAGTAGATACTAGAATGCAAGACAACCGTAAACGTTGATCAGTGTTGGCGAGCGTTTTTATGCCGCAACAATTAAAGAGCTACAACTCCGGAGAATGGCACAGAACAGAAAAACAAAAGCATCCAAGACGACGTGAGATCAATCGAACATGAAAAGAGAACAAGAGATAGATCGTTGGATCGTACAGCACGAACCCTGGCACTCACTCACTCAAACTTATCCAAATCCACAGGTGCCGCCCTCACTTCCACACTCGCCTTCTCGTTCATCGTCGCCCCCTCTGTAGTAGCCAACACCCCCATCTCAAAGTTAGCCCTCACCTCCTCCTTTCCTAGCCCAAGCGTATCATCAGGAATCCAAACAACACGCTGTGGACGCGTGAGCGCCGGGTGCGCGAAGCCATAATCAACCCTCCCATCTGGAAGTTTCGAAAAGTAAGAGTCGTCGAGCGGGGACGTCGCCGAGGACTCGGAGTGGGAACGAGGGTGGAGCGGCTGTTCTTGAATGAGGCTTTGTTTTTCGGTCGGGTGCGATGGGGAGGGCATGTGCACCGAGTCGAAAGTTTCGCGCCGTTTTTCGGTGGATGTACGGCCGGCGTCTTCCTCGGGTGATTCATCGGCTTTGTAGGTCTTATCGGCAATGCTGAGAGGGAGAGCGCTGATGAGGGGTCCATAGGAGTTATTGATTATGCATTGGAATCCGAACTAGGATATCGAAAAGTTTGAATAGGGACAGTGCCGAGGGGAAGATCCAACTCACAGTGAACGCAATCAACACGACCATCAATATACCTTCGGGTACCGCTCCCGCGTTCCCGTTCTCATCTCTGGCCAGGAAGAACAACGCACAGAGACAAATCTGCTGGACGTACAACCCCACGAACACGTGCTGAATCGCTTTGGGGTAGAAAAGCCCTCCGGTGTCTGTAGCACGAGGTTGGGTGTATTGGTAGAGGAAGAGGTATTTGTAGAGTTGGTAGAAGAGGACGAAGGCAAAAACGGCGAGACCGTTGATGATAGGCGAGATGATGGAATAGCCGAGGGCTGAGTAGAGTGTTTAATGTTGTGTTCTCATGAACCGCTGAGAGTAAACTTACTGATGACTGTAAGAAGAGTAATAGAAGGGAACAACGTTCCCCATGCAACAGTGCGAGGACCAAACTTGATACCATAAACTGAGCGAGGAGTGCTTCCAAGGATGAAGAGCTTGACGTAGTACAACACCAACTGTACGACAGCGAGGAAGCCACCCGCGGATCCGGAGAGACCCTGCAGGATGATGTACCTAGGTGCACATATAAGCACATTGATGCATCACAAGATCGTGGAAACGGAAACGCACGTAAGGAAGAAAGTCGACGCCTGGGGAAGATACTGGGCCAGCAACGTGGCGGCCGACCCTGGATTCTGGAGGAGTCCTGGCAGCGCAGCGATGAGACCGGAACTCAAGGTAACGATAAGGAATGAGTGCTAGAATGTCCCATTAGTCAGAACTTAGGAACATCCCACACGACACCTGAAGACTTACAATGACATGGAAGATGAAGTAACGCGTCATCAAACTAAGCTCCAAACCGGTACGCGTGGGGATACCCTCGAAGCGAGCAAACAACCGCAGAACGATGGGAAGGAGCATCATGAGGACCGCAAGCATCACTGGAGGCAAGATACCCTCAATAATGCCAAGGACGACCTTGGGAATCGTGCAGAGCCACGCGAGCCAACTGTAGTGGACACAGAGGCCTTCGATGTTGGAAATGATACCGACAAACGCAACCGGAAATGCCCAAAGGAGGATCAAAGCAGCTGTCGCTGCATAACTAATCACCATCCGAACACGTTTCTCGTACGGGTTCATGCCCAGATTGCCCCATAACACGTTCTCAGGGGCCACTTCGAGGTACCGATCAGCCATACGATATGGCTCGTGGTGCGTGAGCGTGCGGTACGCCATATGTGCCGAAATCTGTTGGTTAAATGTGACGAAAGCAGAGCTGAGAGGTGGGTAGGTCTGCTCGGGTCGATCCTCCGCATCGACCTTGCCATCGTTGTTGGTATCCTCAGGAACAGGGAGAGCAGACTCTGAGACATTTTGGCGAGCCTGACGAAGCAATGTAGTCGCGGTAGCGATTTCAGTGCGGGACCACTCGATCGTATCAACCTTCTTCCCAATGAAGGGGAGCGCGAAGGGAAGGAAGCCCACAGGGAGACGGTGTGCTGGGCGCTGTTCGCGTGGGACGAGCCTTTCGGCGAGAGACACGTTGCGCTCAGCCTGGTCAACAGTCTGTAATGGGGCTTTGTCGGCACTGTTGCCGGACTTCTTGAGTTCCTTTGCACGCATCTTGGTTGCGGTGGCAAGGAGGGAAGTCTCCGCGGACTCGAGCTTTCCGCATGCAGCTAGACGGCGATCATAGACAGCAGGCAACTCTTTCAGATCACTAGAACAGAAATTGACGGTCAGGGATAATTATTGTGCGATGCCGCGCAGGCAACACGGTGGCACCAGGGGAGGGCAAACAACAACGTACCGATTAATCCAAACTTTCCTTACGCCACCAGGAAGGTGGGAATATAACTTGGCCAATGCCTTTTCAGATAGGAATTTGGAGGGAATACCGGTGACCAAGATGGTATTCGCTTGTGCGGTATGAGAATGAACAGGATCGATAAGGTGTAACTGGCGAACGGTGACAAAATGCCGCATTTCGTGCCTGATGTTCCAGTATATCCAGACTGTAATAGATATTGGTCTAGAATGTGGGCCAGGATTAGAGGTGACGAGGATACTCACAAGTAGAAATCCAAACAAGAATGATGTGGGCAGCGTATCTGTCTTGATTGTTAGGTGCAATGTTACCGATAGTGAACCTATTCAAGCCGGTGTTTCCAGGAACAGAATTATTGACAGAGGTGACGGGTAACAGGACAGCCCAAGATACGATCCAGATGGGCACGAAAACTCGTATCATCATCCTAAGGAATCGTACAAAGAGATACGCGTCGGGACCATTGACGCGTTTGATGTCTCGATAATCTGCTTTGAAGAGGGCTAGGGGCCATGTGAACATGCCAGTCACGAATGGGGCGGCGCGTTCGCTATGAAAAGGAACCAGGAGGGTCAGAGAAAAAACGTCGTGGCTGTTGAACACACCTCTCGACTGGGGTGACGGTACGGGGCTCATAAATCTGCTTGAAGTAGGGACGTAACAAGGTAAACACTGCTATTTCGATTCCAAATACAATGGCATTGAAGGTCAAGGCGGTCTCAAACGTCGAGGTCGTTGCGGACCCGGCGCTGGAGACGTCGGACCTAGGAGGAAAGAAAAAATGAGGGACAAACGACGGAGATGGATGGGGAAGGACGACTTACATGGTTGGATAACCAAGATGTGGGGAGAGGAATTACAAGGAGTGGAGGTCAGTAAAAAAAAAGGAGAGTAAAGAATGTTATAAAGGAGCTGTCGGTGTTCAGTGGCACTTGGTTCCATTCACTATCCCGTTATGTACTATGTTCGCTTCTGCCCAGCCGATTAGCGAGTCTCGATTAGCTCATAACAAGTGGCGCTGAATCGTCCCACTCCACTGACGCGCCCCCCAAGACGAGAAAAGTACAACTGTAGACATTAAATCGAAAATGTGTATGCTCATTCTCAACAGCGACGAGAGTAGCAATGAAAGTCCAAATCATACACCAGCAGGAATCAGGATGGTTAAATGTCCCGGATCCGAGAAGTAATGAGCTTCTAGCTCAATCGAGGGTCATTCGCCATCACTTGTAGTTTGCGTCTAACTATTATTGTCATAGCTCGGGAAAATCGATGGTCTCAATATAACTTACACTCGCAGGAGTGACGGCTCCCACTGAAGAGCAGATGTTGGCCGTAGACATATATGCATCTTTCGCGCCTTCCAAGAGGTTAGTCGTCAGTGAGATACTTTGATCCGTGGTGATCTGGAAGGGGTGTACTGAGGGAAGTAAAGTCACTTCCATAGTAAAATCAGTGACAAATGTCACTGATTCCCGTGGTCACATCTGATATAATCGCATTTTTTGATCTGCCTCACCACTTGCCACACCTATATGCTGTCCCACACATTTTCTTGAACGACGAGGACATCTTCCCCCGGGTCGCCCAACAGCGTAATCTTCATGACATGGATAAATTCGTATCAACCAGAAGTGGAACTTTGTGTTCACCGCGGAACAGGGACGACATCGTCGCCCGCGACGAATACAAGGGCGCCAGTGAGGACGGATCGAACGAATATATCGCCAGTCTCTCCTCCTTACTCATGGGTCCTGAGCCCATCAACACTGGCCCTGTAGTCTGCATCGTCGACATCATTGCTGACCCAAAGTGCATACACCACTGCACCCCGTGAGACTCCATAGGGCTTCCGTGACCCGTCCTCTCGCTATTCCCGCAGCAACAAAACAACTTGATGGGCTCGAACCATGCTCGAAGAGGACGACTCATGCCTGGATGCCAAGGCACCCTTACACGGAAACTCGTTCTTGGTGTCGCAGGTCCACCAGTGCTCTGCGTTGACCTGGTCATGCTGGATTCCGCCGCAAGCTCTGGTGGTCGCCAATGCTGTGTACCCGTATACCATTAGTCTACACCTTATTTGTTGTACTATTTCCCATCAATTCACACATTTACACCATTGAGAACCGAGGATAGCAGTGGGATAGCCAGCATCAGCTCCTAGCGTAAGGAAATGAGCAGCGTAAATCAGTAGTCAGAGTACTGGTAGGCACCAATATCCAGCGTCACTAACACTGATTTCTAGTAGCAAAAATGTCCGAATCAGTGTCACCGGTACCCAAAGACACTGATTTTGAGTGCTGTGAGTACTGATTCCCAGACTGGTTGTCGTTAGTCGTCATGGCGGGAATCATCGTTTGGTTACTAACCAGTCAACGTTCAAATTGCAGTGGCGTCACTCACAATAATTACCTGTCAATTCCCCCTGCCAGTCGTACAACCATTCCAGGACTAAAAGGTTAGACCGAGCCATGAACGTTTTTGCCTCACACACGATGAGATGGTACTATCATAAGTAAGAACGATTTCTGTCAGTATTTGAATATCTTCTTCCCAGCCTCAATCTTCAGTGTTTCCGCCTTGCACTACTCCTCGTCACGACTGCCCCAGTTCCGGATGATGATGTCCTTTGAGCCGTGCTCTTCCTACCTTTTGCTTTGGTAGGCGACATGAGCATATCCGTGTGGTCAGGAGAGAGAGAGGCTACAGAGGACGCTGTCGACAGCCTAGACGACCGACGAGGCGGGGTTTTCTGTTCAGAAGGTTTTCCTTTCGCTTTCGCTTTTGTTTTCGTGCTTGTTTTTGAAAACGAGTCATGTTTCAATGTGGACGTCGTGGTCGTGGCGAGCCCTGAGCGAGTCCGGCGAGAAGGACGGGCAGGAAGGGGTGCGATATCGTCGTCTTCTTCTTCGTCCTGCTCCGCTTCTGTGTCTATCGGTTCGTCGCCGCGGAGACTGTAGTCATAGTCGTTTCCGTTCTCGTGTTCGTCATCATCGTCCACCAAAGACCCGGGTATGCTCTGGTTCAAGCTCACACCTGAGAGCTTGCTCGCGACTTCGTTCCTGCGCGTCGACGGCCTACCACCACTGACTGTGTTCTTCGTGCCGCGGGACGGGACCTGACGAGCTTGGGAGTAGGACTGAGAGTGAGAGTAATCAACAGACGTGTGCTGCGGCTGAGTTTGCGGTCCAGTGCTCAGACGTCGACGGGGTAAAGTGGTCTGTGTTGTGTGAGTCTGCGCGCGAGGCTTCACGCCGCTCCCATGTTGGTCCTCGTCCTCGTCCTCCGTTTCGTCGGCTTCAGCATGGAACGCACCGGGGGGTGCGCGGCGTTTGGTTGTGCTAGAATTGGCGCTGAGGCTGAGGCTAGCATCTGCCTCACGGCGAGGTGCGATGCGATCGTGCGAAGGGGACGAAAGATAAGAGGTGCGTCCAGATCCAGACCCATTCCCTCTCGACCTTACACTTCTCCCTTCCTTCCCACCAAACACACTAAACCCAAGCTCGGCTCCGGCCCCCCGTCCCTCTTCTCCTTCGTCTTCATGTAGGCTGATGGTCAGGTCAGCGGCGGCGGTTGTATCGTGGGTTATGAAATTGGCAGGATCGTTGCCGTCATCGCCGCCATCGGTAACCTCGTCTCCTACTTCCTCCTGGCCATCGTCGCTCCCACCGTGGTCGTCCACCTCGCTATCACAACCGGAACCCATGCTCACGTCCTCTCCATCCTCTTCTTCTTTCCCATGTTGTTTTCCTCCACCCGTGCCCACACTTGTTCCCGTCCCAACACCCGCCAACGAACCCTCCATCCCAAACGAAGCCTTCTCCTTCGAAGTCGGTGTCGGTACTGGGGGCGGGTTATAAAATGCATTCGGGGCATGTTTCGCGCTGCCTGATGTTTCGAAAAGGGATGTGCGCGTGTTCTTAGCACCAGTACTCGCACCTGCGCTGGTAGTGGTGTGAAAGATAGTCTTCCCCGGCTCAGAGATCGCATTTGAGCTTGTCATGCCAGCCGCAGACGGGAGAGGCGTGCCAAATGCTGTGAATTTGATGCTCGAGGTACCGCCCACCAAAGCCACTGTCGCCGCCGTGTGACTGAGACGCGACGTAAAACCGGACGTGCGCGGGGCAAGTGTTGAGAACGGTGAAGGTGATTGGGTTGCTGCTTGTGCTTGTGCTGGAGGAGCGCTTCCGATACTTGTGCGTCCTGTTCTACCCGTCCTAGCCTGCGCAGAAGACAAACCCACATCGAACCGTGCCGGACTGGGGCTTGCGCCGATGTCTACACCAACACCCGAGAGCGCAGGCGACGCCGAGACACCGTTAACCTCTCCCCTCCCAGGCCCCGAAACTGATGCTCTCGGTGACTCCACGTCCTCCCAACTCATACTCAAATCGCCCAGCGGGACTCTCCTCCCAGCCAAAGAAGGTCGCGGTGCCAAGGGTTGCGCAGGAGCTCTCACGCCTGTAGCCACCCTCCCGATTTCCTCCTCTAATAGCGTCCGTTCGGCGGGTGGCAGGGACCCGAGGAGGTCCTGCATCATTGCTTTTCGTTCCGTGTTTTCGCGGCTCCCCGAGCCCATTGAGGGTTGTGAGGTGCTCGTAGATGCGGCCCCACTGGCGGAAATGGAGGAAGGGACAGAAGAGAACTGTCGGTCGAGTTTAATTGCCCGTGTGTAGTTGCCTGCTTGGATAGCGCGTACGCAGACGAGGTCCTGTAGGATCGTTATTGCTTGTGGGGAGAGCACGACGGGAGGGGTAGTTGTGAAGGCTAAGGAAGTGGAAGTGGAGGCGAGCGTGTGCAAGAGGGATTCTTCGTAGGGCGCTAGGGGGAACGCAACCAGTTGAGCGAGGGGAGCTTGTTTTGGTTTTGCTGCGTGGCACCACGTCAGTCTTATTCTTACTACTGACAGCGAGGAGGAACAAAGCACGTACGCATCAAACACCATGCCACAATCTTGCTCAGGAGTCTTTCTCTGGTTTGACTTTCTTCCGAAAACGTTCTTTGGTATGCCCATGCATCCATGAAGGATACTTGCGCCAGTGAGAGCACGTAAAGATCAACGTCGTCTGGTTCGGTGAGGGGAGGTTTGGCGGTGCGGATGTATTTGACTATGAGGGCCGCGGTGGCAGTGGAAGGGCCAGTCGCAGAGAATGCTGGGCAGGAGGACAAAGAGATAGCTTGTAGGATTTTGGAGACGTAGTCTCTGTTGAGGCGGGCATCACAAAGGATGGTGACCGCTTTCTGTGAAATTCGGGTCAGTGCATCAGAGAATCATAAAACAGAGCGATAACAAACGCGAGACGCACAGCAAGATTACTTCCCGTGTCTAACAACCAGTACGCGTTGGCCAATGAAACGAATTGGGGCGGGATACATCGTTCTTCTACGAACCTGGTTTCCCAGCCTGCGTTGGTATCCCTCCCTTCTGTATCCCAGGCCCATTTCAAAAGAATGTATACCAGGCAGTCCTTCTTCAGCCTGTCGTACACGCTGCGGTCGATCGCCTCTAAGAGCTTTCTGAGTGCTGCGTAGTCAGAGGGAGGAAAGAGCATGTCGGGTGTGCGTATACCGCCGCGGATGAGGAGGACGTCAAAGAGGAGAAGGTCGGACATAAGTGCACGACGTGACTCGATTGACTGCAACTTATGTGGGGTGAAAGGGAAAGCATTGGTGTGGGAGGACGAAGTGAAGAGGGCGAGCCACACATCTACGGTGGATGTGGTGCAATCGTCCTAGGAAGAATGGTCAACACTTGACATGGGCTTGGAGTGTGACTTACGATGTCCATGGTGGTTTTCAGTGACTGTGTTCAATCAATGTTCTTTGTCGCGACGCTTTCCCAACCACGCGGATCGCTCTTCGGACATTTCCGATTACAATAATCAAGCAAATTGATCATAATGAGGTTTCTGAACTCAAACGTTCGCACTTCGTTAATAGCAGAGCTCACTTCCATCACGAAAGTAGCGCTGCTTTATCCCCGATATTGAGTCGTCGCTGCGAAACGAGCGCTCGAGCATGCAGTAGGTAGGTATGCATATAGAGATGCAATGTCACGTCCATACAGAGGAACCAAAAGTATAGCACTAGTCCGGAAAGCGAGACGAGCAGGACAGTATATCTATAGTAAATATGTAGGTAATCGGGTGGAGAACGTTGCGGCATGGCAGCGGGTCATAGCAAAGGAATGTGGTTTGCATCTTGTGTGTGGTAGAGTAGCAGGCACGCGTGACACTCCCGACTCTGCGAATGGCTAATCACTTCCCTCCAGAAGTTTTGAACAAGATCAGTCCGCCCAAGGCGACGGAGTAACCTGATATGACATCGCGGTGCCAAATCAGTCGATGGGGGAAAGGGATAGAAAAGATGGAAGCAACGTACCGAATACCTGTATCGGTGTTATAGGTGTTCCAAACAAAAGCACTGACCCTGTGATGAGTAGAATATCCTACAAAGCGTTAATCAAATCTATTCCCGGGAGACAACACGAAACGCACCTTGAACACCCCCGCGAGCGTCAACACCAACCCACTGCCAGCACTGACCAAGAAAACAGCAGCCACGTTCAGGAAAAACGCAACCGCTGCGTTGGAGATCAGTATTCCCCATCCTATCTGGCCTGCACCGATCGCATAGAACGGTTCGAGGCCCTCGGTAAAGGGAAGCACGAGGAGGTTGATTGCAGCGCAAACAGGTGCGTAGTAGTGCAAAGAAACGAGCGGGTCCATCTTGAGTCCATGGAGAAGGATCTGGATCATTACGAGGCGGGAGGCTTCAAACTATGTAAATGGGCGACGTTAGTCGAGGAAAAGGGTAGGAAAGGATGGAGAGTAGGTGGTCACGCAGGAGAAAGTAGAAAGAACACGCACAGCGACGGCAGTAGCCTGTATCAAGAAGCCAGTAATATCGAAATTGAGTTCTCCACGCGAAGCAAGTGCAACGCCAGTTGAGATCATGCATACGATCAGGCCGAGCTTCCGGTTGGGGTCTTGTATCCGGCTCACCCATGATATGAGGAGAATCGCAACTGGTGTGAAGGCCTGTTGGAATGGGCGACGATAAGAATGAGCGTGTGAAGAGGAGGGAGAAGTGGAAGTGGCAACGCGTTTAATGTGTAAGGGGACCAAGAACACACCTTGAGCATTTGGATGTAAGCTATGCTAAGATAGAGGTATGCGGTGTTACTGAGGATAAGACTCCCACTGAAGAGCAATCCGATGGGGAGGATGGAGCGCATGAACATGGCTTTGGACATATGCACATCCTTAGCACCATCCAGAAGGTTAGTCGTCCGCTGGAGAACTCTCGTCCCAATAGCCTGGTTCACAGTGAGTTACGTCACGAGCCAAAAAAAAAATTGGGACGGACTGACCGCAAAAGTAAGATGCCAGGTGACAAGGAAAACAGGATAGCGAAACCTAATTGTGTTGTACAGATGGTTGTTGTATATTATGACAGCAGAGCTGAGGACTATCCATACAGGGATTATAGCTGCGGCGGAGACTTTGATGCGCGGTGATCTGGAGGGGGTCGTTGCGGGTGTGGGTAGCGAGGAGGAAGAACCGTCATGCTCGAGTTCGAGTTGGTCGATCTTGGTATCGAGTGGAATGGATTCCTCGTCGTGTGCTTCTACTTGCAGCTGGGCATGTTGCGATATCTCGACTTGAAGGGAGCCTTGGCGTCGCTTCTCCTCTTGAGACATAGTAGAAGGCAGTGCTTCAAATGCTGGCGTCAATCATCAAAGGTATTAAAGATCCGTAGTGACCTTTTGAACTCACTGAACTCACAACGAACACGGCGAGGACTCCGGTTACAATGCAAGGAAAGTACAGGTGGAACCGTTGTGGTTAGTCTGAGGTGGTCAGAACCGCTGTTCGGGTTACTATGTGGACGTTAGGGCAGACGGCGTCATGATGTTGAGATGTGGATGTAGACGTAAGTACATACCACTTACACTACCACGTGGCTTCGAGTCCAGACCAAGGAAGACAAGACCCCGAGGACTCTCACACCAATTCCAAGTTTAATGGACCTTGATCATCGCGATCCACGACGTCTACCTAACACGCTCGCCAGCTGATCAGACACACCCCGCGGTTAAGCACCCGCGCCACTAGTTCATCCACCCTACCACAGACAAGCCAAGCGGCACCCCAGAGACGCACACGGACGTTCCAAATGGCCAGCCTGCAGGGCTATGTCGACCGTGAGTCCCAGGATCCTGGTGATGTTCTGCTAGGCGGCAAGAACGAGAACTGATGGAGTGCCAACAGGTCGTGTGCTCCTTGTGCTTCAAGATGGCCGAGTGATAGTGGTATGTAGGATCCCCCCATCGCTCCCGGTGTCCCCCATATCGCTCACCCATCCCATCGAACGGAAACAGGGCACGCTCGTAGGATTCGATCAAAAATCAAATGTCGTTCTCTCAGAGTCAAAAGAGCGCGTGTACAGTATGGAAGAAGGTGTCGAGGAGATCCCTCTCGGGCTTTACCTCGTTAAAGGTGATATGATGTACGTCTGAGCCTGCTTTTCACTTCAATTCCCTTTCCCCCTTTCCTGCCCTTCCCATTCACTGCGCTTCGCCCTCCCACCCGTCGGTGTCTCACCCCCACTGTCTCACTGTGTCATTTCATGCTCCGCACGTCCTCCATGCTGGGAATTCCCTCTCCCAAGCTCTTTTCTCTCGCGGTCCCCTTACCCATCGTCTCCCACGCCTCCTTCTTCCCCCTGCCCCGCACGTCCCTTCTAGCCCATAACCTCACGGTTCTCCCTACAGCGTGCTCATCGGCGAAATAGACGACGCGATCGACGAGGCCGTCGACCTCGCTACGATCCACGCAGAGCCCATTCTGCCCATTCGATATTGAGCTGGATCTGGGACGGTGAAAGGGGATATCGTACTCGTTCTCGCTGTCGTCGGTGGGTGTCGCTGATGACATCGTACCGTGATACAGTGCTTGCTCTACTATTTGATCGTGCACCATCACCTTGTTTTCAACTTTCGCTATTGGCATTAAGCATACCCAGACTGCGCAGAAGGGGGGGAGGGAATGAGAAGGAGAAGAGGCAGAAGTACACACTAGTTGTACACTACGACGCGCTCGGGCATGCACGCCCGCGACTCGAGCGAATAACGTTGCTCAACACGTTCGACAGGTCTGATAACACTGGCATGGTCTCTCGAGAGTCCCAAGGAAATCCGTCACCAATCGAGTACACGAGTGAGCATCGATATCAGCAATACCAATCCTGTGCATGCTTGCCCATAATATATATACATACGTGTATATGAATTAGACATAAAGTCCTAGGAGTCTGCGTGGTGGATGGTCGATTATCGATTATCCATATCCATATATGCATAACGGCGCTTCGTAGAAAGAAGCCACTAGCCACAAGAGCACCTCAACCTAACCGCTTCGCGTCAAGCACCTTCACCAGCATCTTCACCAGCCCCCCATGTGGCAAAAGTCCTCGCACCAACCCCCCACGCACTCCGGTAGTACCATCCGCAGCTACCGGACCGTGCACTGCAAGACGCGCAAATACCTCGCCCTGGGGGCAGGGGAATAGCGTTACGTTCCGTGTATTTGGAGCAGAAAAGCAAGAGCAACGTACCACTTCAACGAATATGACGAAAATGATAAGCCTGACACGGATAGTCCTTAGCGACGGTCGACACGGAGAAACGAAAAACGGTACCAAATTACAATCCAAGTTATTCTCTCCATCGCGCTATTGTTCAGATGATCGTGTATGACATCGAGCTAAAATGCAGATCAACGACGTACAGCGAGTCAGCACCGTGATTCGCTAGCACCGACGACGCATCCAAGCAACGGGAGGTTGAAAGACGGACGGACGGACGAGGAGGACAGACAAAAAGAACGACGCACAAAATCACTCGCAACACCCAACTTCTCGTTCAACGCCCCAACCCTTTCTTCAACCTCCATATATTCTCTCACACTCTCATAGAGCCCACCCAAACTTGCCTCAGTCCAGAATAGTTCCGGAACATCAAGGACATTTGATACCAAGTTCACATCTCGGCGGAGCTTGAACAGGCGACCTGTCAGTCGGAGAGCATCTCGGCGTTTTAGTGAGAGTGCACCAGATTGCGCGAGTTGTCGGGGGATGGAGAGTGCGAGAGGGTCGGAAAGGACGCGCGAAGCAGTAGTTTCGTAGGTGGCGAGGAGGGTGGATTGGGCGAGAGCATGAGAGACGGAGAGCTTGAGGAGGTGGGAGGGTGACTTGAATGCTGCAGGATGGGTGTTACGATGATTTTAAAAGAGGGGAAAAGGAAATACATACTGAAGAAATCGTTGTATATCCTCGGGTGGGTAATGGATAGGTCAATCTGGGCATTTTTCAGCGTTAGCAGTCACGTCACCGCAGGCGATTCTGGGTGGGGAACGCACCGCAAAATGGCACTCCTCTACCTCCCAGTCGTTCTCTTTTATCATCCGCTTGAAGATGCCAGCATTCGCGAGATCGTCGATGACACATCTTTCCTGGGTTGCATCAAATCCATAGAAGACAGCGACCCCATACTCGAAAAAGACGACCTCGGCAATCGGCTCCTCAAGCTCAAGCTCTGGAACTCTAAGTGTAAGAGGCTGGAAGTCGGAGTGAAGGGCTGGTATTTGCTCGACTTGACGGCTTTCCCTTAGTCCTCCCGACCCGTTTTGTTCAACCTCCGCCTCGGGTGCGGTCTCAGCCTCTGCTTCTGTCTCTCTCACTGCTGCGGTGACGATCCCGCTCTCCCCTTCAGTCTCTGACTCACCCGTGAGTATGCAAGGCAGTTCCATCCTCATCGTCTGGACAGGGCTCTCCTCTGTAACGTACCCCTCCTCCGCCCCCCCTTCTGATACATACCCACCTTCCCGCCCTTCCGCGACATACCCATCGGCCCTTCCCTCCGTCATATACCCATCATCCTCTCTCCTTGGTGCCTCTTCGTGGGGATGCTGGCGTGGTGTCGCGAAATAGGATCCCTGGTACCCATTCTCTTCTGCTTCTGAGAGACGGGTGAGGTGTGCTTTCGTAGGTGCTGCCGAGGAGCGGATGGTTGTGGATGGAGAGTAACCTGGAAGGAGGGGAAGGTGGTACATCTAGAATGGGTGCAAGGGATTAGCAGTTAGCTGCACGATAAGAATGGTGTAAGGCGCTGGATCCAAGGACGCAAGACAACCCTGAAAAATGCACATGGAGGGGACACTCACCACATACATGGCCTCATCGAACACCCTCGGCTGTACATTATGCTCCCGCTTGAGAAAACCTGCTAAAAGCTTCATCTTGATTCCCTCTGCAACGCAATATGCGGTTATCCTATTGTACCCTGCCTTTTCGCGCTGCTCCTTGCTCATGCGTTCCGCGGCGCTCTTGTACTCGCGTACTGGCCCCGCATCGGTCTCGTATCCTAGGAGAACATCGTCCTCGGGTGCCCCTGGGTAGGCAACGCCTGAAGGGGGGACGAGAGGTTTAGTTTGAGGGGCGGAAGGAAGGAGGACAAGCTTCTCTGTTGTTTTGGAGGTGCGAAGGGGTTTTCCGGTTGGGACGACGGCGACCGTGGGCTTGGGTTTGGGATGGCTTGCGGCTGCTACGAGGGAGACTGAGGGACGGCGGACTGCCTGAGGACGGGGATGCGATGCCAGGGTGCGAGGTGGGTGCGCGGGACGTCGGTAGGCTGGGCGTGTGGTGGGAAGGGTTGGTTGGGTTATGAAGGACATCGTAGTTGTCTACGGACACACAGACGACGATTAATATGTGATAGTACAGCACTTAAATACTAGTGAGTTGTGACGCAACTTGAACTTTGCCATACATATACGGCATAACCTCGGCTATGATATACTCAAGAGGGCCAGGGGTCCCTCCAAGGAGTCGCAAACTGCCGTCGAACCACCAAGCTGCAAATGCAAGACACGTGACGACGAGGAACCCATTCCGCTACTCGAAATCAGAATCGACCAACAACGAGCATGACGGTTCTTTCTTTTTGTCCCCGTCCTCGCCACCCGCAACGACACTCCAGATCACCACGAATCGAAGTCTCTGCCGCAACCATAAACCCTGTACGGATAGTCCTCAGCTCTGCTGTCATAATATACAACAATCGTCTGTGGAACACCATCGAGTTCCACTATCCTGTTTCGTCACTCGGCAGCTCGTTCTCTCGTGACGTGACTCAGTCTGAGATAGGCTATTAGGACGAGAGTTTATCCAGCGGACGACTAACCTTTTGGATGGCGCTAAGGATGTAGTACATATATCCACGGCCGTGTTCTTGTACTCTATCCATCGGATCTCTCTTTAGTGAGAGCAGGAACGCCGCATGCCGCCTTTATCTTAGCATAACGTACGTCCAAATGCTCAAAGTGGATTCACCGTACCCATCACCGGATGCGCTCCCACTTCCACTTCCCCTTTATTGCGCTCGTTCTTATCGTCGTGCCTCTAATTTTGGTACTGACCTGCCAATTACTACCAACAGGCCTTCATGCCAGTCGCGGTTCTCTCCTCATCTGAGGGTTGAGCTGGATACGAAACCCCAACTGGGAGCCCAGCCTGATCGTATGCATGGTCTCATCAGGCGTGGCGCTTTCTTCGCATGGAGAACTCAATTTCCACACCATCGGATTATTGATACAGGCCACCGCCGTCGCTGTACGTGTTGTTTTTGCCTTTCCCCTTCTACTTTCTCCATGTCCATCTTATCCTGTCCATTTCCTTGACTCATGTCGCCCACTCACATCATTCGGAGCCTCCTGCCTCGCAATTATCCAAAGCTTTCTCCACGGGCTCAATATGGTTCCGCTGGTTTCTTTGCACCACTATGCGCCCGTTGGCACTGCTATCAGCGCCCTCGTTCACTGGGGGCGGGATGGGCAATATTGATTTCAAACGCAGCGGTTGCGTTTTTACTGAACGTGGCTGCTGTTTTCGTTTTCTTGGTCAGTGCTGGCGGTGAGTTGGTGTTGACGCTCGCGGGGGTGTTCAAGGTGCGTTTCATGTTGTCTCCCGGGATTGTCGCTTTGTAGGATATTTTACTCATCACAGGGTCAGTGCTTTTGTTTGGAACACCTCATATCACTGTTACAGGTATTCGGTACGTTGCTTCCACCTTTTCCATCCCCTTCCCCCACCGACTGATTTGGCACTGTGATATCATACCAGGCTAGTCGGGGGTTACATGTTACACTGCCTAGGCCACTTCGCTTGTTGGAAATTTTGGCTTTATGGTGTCAAGGCGGGCAGCTCGCCGAGCTACTTGTCGGTAACAAATTTATGTGCTGACGTCACGCAGGCCAACCGTCAAGTACTTCGTTAATTGAGACAGACTTGGGCCTTTGGACTGCATATTGCGGCGCATCATACACTCTCGTAGGGAGCGCAGAGGGTCAGTGATGTTATCGAGATAATACAAAGTGTTGCTCAACACAATCTTGGTGTACAATTTACCGAGCGGTGGTCTGCTGCCCCCCCGCATTCTGTTTCACCCGATCAACCAACGGCGCATCTCCCGCATTCGCAGCAGGTATGTCAAGCTTCTTCGTTGCCTCCTTCCTCGGCGTCCTCGAATCGCCCTTGAACCCCACGTAGTATACCCTCGACTGATCTCCGCCAACTGAATCTCCCTGTCCGAGGCATCACACCACGACACATATCACGATAAGCACAACCTCCAAAAATGGTAACCTCAAAGGAAGAAAATCGGCAAGGACCCAAAAGTAAGGGATAAAGGGACAAGGGCAAAGGGCGAGGAATACAAGGAACGACGGAAGCAAGTACGAAAACTCACAAAATACAGACTCAGTGAATGGACACTCGTAAACGCCGCTACCCTCAAAGGGTACTCTACAGCCTCCGTCCCACCTTCCAGAAGGCTTATATCGAGATGTGGTTTCGTGTTCTCTGCGTCTGCGAAATCGATGATGTTAGGGTAGTTGGCGAAGATCTTGAGATGCCGTGGCGTCATTTCGCCTCGTCCTATTCAGTCATTTCGTGTACATAAATCGCGGGTATGAGGTGGGATCCATCGTTGGAAAGTCAGGGTAGTGAGATGAATGGGCGGCGTGCGATAAAGACGCGTCAGTCATGCTATGTGGTGATGGCGGAATGCACGAGGATGCAGGGAGGCGGTTCTTTACCAAGCTTGAGTATAACAGACTTGATGCGCACGTTCTGCGCAAAAGGAACGTGTATGATCATCTACAATGCGGTTGTCAGACGCCGACATGCACAGACACCACTATCCGAGTGTAATGTTGGTTGACCCTGTCCTCACCTGGTCATCAACACCTGAATCCGCAAACTGCGTTGTGTCCTCACGCTCTGACCATGGTTTGATGAGGGCTTTGGCTTGCTCTGGGACAACCAGGTTCAACCCGTGCACACTTAGATCGTTGCGGTCGATTGATGATTAATAACGACTTGCACCAAGAAAAATGAAGACAACATGTGAGCTGCTCACTTGTCCCGATCGATGTAAGGAAATAGGTTGGATTGGTCTGTGCCGCTGAGATCTGCAACTAGAGAATTGGAGCCGTTTTCATCTGTGCTCGCCATCGTTGAAAGACGGGGGGGCCAAACTTGCAAGTGATTATGCTCGGTTAACAGCATCCAAATTAGGCAGCGGTATAAACAGACGCATACAGCACGAGCATGATGGAAATTTGGTACTCCAGCAGAAAAGAAACGCGAGTCAGGCGAGAAAATGAACAGACTTGCGGGTATCTGTCTGTCTCCTGTATTGCGAGGGTCGCCAAGGACAACATGGCTATGTCTTCCCGCACAGAGAGCATCCGCTCTTAGAGCCTCTTCTACACACTCACCCTCTTCTCCGTCTTCACAACCCCCATCCAGTTCTTTGTTGGAGAGCACACGAGCACAGTCCCCGACGTCTCCTATCGGCACTACCAATGCTGCCCCTCCCATCAGTACCGCCTCCACTTCTTCCCACTCGGACAAAACCTCTCTGGCTGGCATTCCTTCGGATGGGTACTACCCCGACCTCATGCGCCCCGACGCCCTCCTCGACGGCCAAGACTCCGCCGACTTCCCACCAACAAAACGCGCCCCGTTCTACAACCGCGTCATCGTCCGAAACGACCCCTCTCTCTTTACCGAACTCGACGACAACCATTTTCCATCCTATGACCCTGCCGATCCCCGGGGTACATCCTCCCCAGACGTCCCCCCCGATCCGTCGGATTTGCTCATGGAGCGGAGCGCCGTCGAAGAAGACACCGTGAACAATGTCGTCCAAATGGCAGGCGACTCGCCCTTCACAGCCAGAGAGATGGCGAGGTTACATGTCTACCCACTCATCAACCGTCGTGTCACGCAACAAACGGGCAAGGGCAAGATACACTCGATGTACGCCCTTGTCGTTGTGGGCAACGGGAACGGCCTTGTAGGGTATGGAGAAGCAAAGGACGACGAAGCACCCGTAGCGCGTGACAAGGCCCTCGCGAAAGCGTTGAGATCGCTGGATTATGTCGATAGATTTGAGAACAGGACACTGTGGACGGACATTGAGAGCAAGTTTGGGGGCACCAAGATCATTCTGAGGCCCAGACCTGTGGGATTTGGGTTGAGGTGCAATCCAAATGTGCATCAGGTGTTGAAGGCGGCGGGGATTAAGGATGCGAGTGCGAAAGTGTGGGGGAGTAGGAATCCGTTGATGGTCGTCAAGACGCTTTTTAGGATGTTGCAGGCTGGGAACGCGCCCTTGGGTATGGGAGATGGAATTGGAGGAGGTGCGAGGAGGTTGGATAAGGGGAGCGGGTTGAGGAATAAGACTGCGGTCGAGAGAGAGAGGGGAAGGAAGTTGGTGGATCTGAGGACATTTTGATGAGGGATACGTTCGATCATCTTATGGTGGTATTTCACTCGGTATTAACAATGCTAGATGTCTGGCTCATCGCTCATTCACTCGCGACTGTCACCTTTCGACCAGGACGATGGATTGCCTCTCTTTCATCTTGTCAAAGCGCTCTGGAATTTGCTCCTAGAGGTGCATTGATTCACAGGGTTCGCTGGCATCCAGTATGAACCTTGCATCTGAGCCTCATTGACACTCGAGTGCCCTGCCCATCTTGTCACAGTGTTAAGGCTGTGCATGGAGCAGACTTGTTGAAAACCTTCTCACTGCTTCTCGTCCATCGTACCATCTGGTTCCGTTCCGCGTTCGCTCTAGATCTAGAAGCCATTCATCATATCATCACAGCCAACGTTCCGGAAAGATCTTTCCAGGTGCAGCAATCTGAAGGAGAGAAACGCTGTGTTGACGTTGCACACATCCTGGTATGGATTCAAGGAAGTCCAGCGTCTTCAATGTATGTGAACACATGAACCACAAGAATTCTACGGGCACGTGTGCCGTTCCAGTCCATCGATTGCTGGTGGTCCGTGGAATTATGCACCCGATTCCCAATACAACATTGATGTTCCTAGGATGTAAAATTAATATTGTAGGTGAATGGGCTTCATGGTACGACTTACCAGATACCCCAGTCTTGGATCAATCACCCACAGGCCATCGCTTTTGACCGTACCATTTCCCGATGAAAGGACCCATGATGAGGCAGCTGCGGCAACGACCTCAAAGCTTAACTCGGGGGTCATGAATCGAGATGGCCTAGTCCCCATCTGGCAGTTAATCGTTCAGATGGCTTCGAATGGGAGGAACCCTCAGAATACATGTTCTGCAAGACAGTCTACTAGTATTCGGTGTTGTATTGCCTGGACAGTTATCTTGTCTCGGTTCACACGTGCTTATGTAATTAAGGATAATCACAGTCAGGTGCGCGGGAATACCCGGCGGAGTTTTCACTTTGCAAACTTTAACTCTATTGAAGGCAGCCACACATCACACCAGCATACAAATTATACTCGCTGCTCCTGCTGCCACCAGCACTCCTCGTCAAAATGGTACGTTTATTCGATTTGAACTCGTACGTTTGAAGCTAAACGTCTTGGTCAGGAATCATCAAAAGCCCCCGTCAAATTGGCCAAAGTTATCAAGGTTGTCGAGCAGCGATCTATGTCCTGAGTTTCCACTGAGGTGTTTTGCAATAGGTTCTTGGACGAACCGGGTCGCGAGGAGGTGTTACACAAGTCCGTGTAGAGTTTATGGACGATACCTCGCGGACAATTATCAGAAACGTCAAGGGGCCTGTCCGGGAGGAGGACATCCTTGCGCTCTTGGAGAGTGAGCGTGAAGCCCGGTGAGTACCTGTGATCTCATGCACCGTTTATCTGTTATTTGCTGACCATGTGCGCGCACTAGCCGTTTGCGTTGAAAATCTGTCGTGACCGCTTGGCGGTATATCGATTATTCCCTCGTATTTTTCTAGTCTCACAAGCATTGTTTTGCTCTCTGTACTTTCCGTGCCAATTCAGCTTCACTGAACGACACAACGTCAGTCTTTGGCCAGAGTAGAACGACCGGGTAGTTCCTCCGACGCGAGATTTGAATACTTGTGTGTGGTGCGCTATCTCAAGAAATCAGCGAAGTCAAGTTGGTAAATGTTATCCCATGTGTGTTGGGTGTTATGCTGACTAGCGCTGACTGAGTGGTCAATGAGAGTATTCCCTTCGGCATAACTTTTGTTGGGAAAGCCCAGGGCCCTACTTGCACAAGTAGTTCTCTCGGATTGTCGGTGTACGTCCATGAAGGGTTTGAACACACCATCAAAGACAAGCTGGGTGGTACCACACGGGACACCGACGGTAAGAGCCATTGCCGAGTGACCAGAGGTCAGGGTTTGCTGATTGAAGCGAGATTCCGTTCAAGCGGATTCATCTGCTCCGAACATCTTACCTCGGTTCCGTCGGCCCACTCTACGATCCAGGCATCCTGTTAGAACTGGCCTCGGCGATGTGATCGACGCTGTATGCAGCTGTGCCTGCACTGCAACTCCTCGGGATTCGGAATGTTCGAAAAAGACGGACCATATGGGTTCTAGCCTTGTTGAAATTCGTATTTACCGTTTAGGGGTTCGAACGGAAAGGCCGAAAAGGACGCCGTTTCACCCTCGACTATTTACTAGTTTCTGGAATTCCTGGCCGGTTTCCACAAAGTTTCAAATGTTATCGATAAGTTGCTGTTATCACAAATCACCCTGGCACAGAGAAACATTTCAAAATGTGGGTCTGAGAGAAATCGAGGTGTCACTGCCTATTGCACGACTATGAATTGGGCGACTTGAAAAGGTTGAGCGAAGGGTCAATCGATACATAAGGCAGAATTGCAATCCCTCGTACACCAGGTACTTCATACGTATCATGCCTGAAAAGTAGGAAAGGAATTTAAGAGGAACAAAAGAGCAAGTCAAAAAAGAAAAGAAAAGAAAGGCGAATCGAAGTCAGAAGGACAAGTAGAGTGGAGGCGGATGCTACAAGACATGGGTTGAGATGTGTGAAGATGAAGATGCGCGTGTATTTAGTACATCATTTCGTTCGTTCGTGTGAGGTAGTATTGTTCATGCTAATATGCCGTGTACGCATGGTTAAAGGAAACGTAGTGAATGAATGACTGACCCGCCGCCTACGAAGCCCCAGCCGTAGTAAATAGCTTTACTGGTGAATACCAAGGACGTCTCGTCCGCGGTCGTGCCGCCTGACGACACTGCTCTTGTGTCCCACTCGTCGTCATCGGAGTTGGAGAAGGCGAAGACGGCGGCTCCGAAGCAGGTGGAGAAGGCGAGCGACGCCAGGACGATGTCGGACTCGAGGAGAAAAATGAGTGGAATGGAAATGCATCCGTGAAGGACCCTCTCCTCCCTCGCTGGTCTTCTTCGCTGGTGGGTGTCGGGCGTGGTGGCGACGAAGAGCGAGGAAAGGAGAATCGCCAGAGTGACGATGACCACCGTTTTTCTTCACCCCCGTTTGCGGATCGTGGGATAGGGATGGGGATGGGCGCGCTGGGCTGTGGAGGCATGGCCCCAGGGACCATGTGCACTAGCTGTGTTTGGCGTGGAGCAGCAAGGGAGGAATGAGGTGGAAGGGATGGTGGTGGTGTGTGTGGCTCCTGTCGACACGTGTTCATGACAACAGCAGGAACATAGGGATTCATAGTTTTAGGAATGATGGGTTCGCGACGCCAGATAGCCAGGTGAGCAGGGGAAGTATCGTCGAGCATCCGTTTGGAAGCAAGGTCTAGATCTAGGCCCACAACGCTATCAGGGGAGGAAGGCGTGGTGGACGGGTATGAAGAAGCTGAGAAATCCGTGTCTGAGTATTCCCATGAGGTTGGATCCGTATGCCGACTTCCAGGTGTAGCGTAGACGCCAAGGTCCACACTCGATGGCATTGGAGACGATGTCCAAGTGAGGGAGATCTTGGAAACAGAGGCAGGGGAGGGGTAGAAGCAAGAGGAGAACGGGGTGGCGCTTTCCACCGCAGTGTGCATGGAGGAGACGGTGGTGTGCGTGTTATTGCTACCCGTGAAGAAGATCCGACGACCACACTCGGTGTTAATTTTGAGAGGCTTGGAGGGGCCGTGTGTTTGCCTAACGCGCAACATGCTGACACCTTCAGGCGTGTGAGGGGCGGAGTGGATGTGATCTGAGGCAACGGGTGATAACGGGGAGTAGGTAGAGGCAGGCGTGCGAGGGGCTTCGTAAATTTTGAGAGGTTCGACCATGGCAGACGAGGGCGAGCGTATCGATGACTCGATCGCCCAAGTTGCGTTGCACGAGGAGTACTCCTCGTCCCACATCGGGTCCTGGATGGAGTGCCTTGTGTACTCCATCTCCGAATCGCTGTCCTTGCTCCACCGTGAATGGAGTTCCTCAGGGTGTTCCACAGGCTCGCCATGCGTCGAAGAATCGGAGTCACTCTCAAGATCGACATCGATCTCCCATGCGCAGCGTGCCATGCTTCCTTCGAAGATGACACCTTCTGCATAGAAATGGTCTACTTCCTTTATTGCGGCCCTGACTTCTGACAGGGTTATACGATGTCTCCAGTCGACCTCAAGCATGCGGCAAAGGATGCTGTTTACTTCGGCGGAGATCGGGAGGACGGTCGGAAGGAAGTTTAAGGGATCCAGAAGATAGGCTTGGAAGGTGGGATCGGATGATGAGGCTGACTTCCAGGGGTTACGACCCGTAGCCAGGTTTAGGAGGATGATGGCCAGCGACCAAATGTCGTTGAAAAGGGGGGAGTAAGACCCTGTTGGTGCGAACTCGCCGCCTTGACATTCTAGACGCGATAAGGTCAGCTACGTAAAAATAGCGACGGTGAAAAAATACGAACCTGGGCTCATGTGATATACACTGCCAGTGCGGAACTCCTCGCTGAACCTGTCAGTGGTCGCAAGGCCAAAGTCCGTGATAGCAACTCGCAGCCCGCCATCGAAGCACAGCACGTTCTCAGGTTTGAGATCCCGATGATAGATCCCTAGCGAATGGCAATATTCGACAGCATCAAGAAGCTGGAGGAAAATGTGCTTGATGAGGTGATCGTGCCCAAGGTAGCGGCAGTTGTGCAATATTTGTGAGAAGAGGTCGCCGTCAGAAGCGTAGTCCATGATGATGTAGGTGTAGCTGTGCTCCTCTACAACCCGGTGGAGGGTGACAACGTTTGGGTGGGCTGAGGCAAGTCGATGGAGAGCTATTTCCCGTATGTGCAATTGGCGCTGGCGAGAGCCGCTGTGAACCTGTGAGCTGATAAGGCACTTGACAGCATAGCTGCGTGCGAGAGGGTCACGAGTATTGACAGCACGGTATACGACACCGTAGCCTCCTACGCCGAGGACCTCGACAAGTTCAAGGGAATCGTTGTCGATGAGCGTACGCAGGGCTGGGGGAGGTGGGCTGTTCACGGATGACTGCTTGGACGGCATCCTGGGAGAACGCTCTCCTGCGACGAATAGATTGGAAGAGGAGCCCTCGGAGGTCAAGAGGGGAGAGCCCGGAGACGGGAAGCGCAGTAAAGAGCAGTGGAAGGGAGGAACGAAGAGCAGTTATGGCACGGGGACAATTTAAGTTACTGACGTCCTGTTGCGGCGTGGCTAGCATGAGGCAGCCTGTGCCCCAGTTGGTAGTACGCGGTTGTTCGTGATGGACGAGTAGGAATGAAACGTTTCCTGCAGGTAAGGGGAAGGCTCGATGCTGTCATCGATGCAAGACACCTTTTCTATCACGCCAAAGCACAGGCTTTGGGAAGATCACTCAGCCATTTCAATATTAATATGGGGGGTTCTGCGTTTTGCCCCTAAAAGGCAAAGAGGCGGGCGACACATAGACGCCGGGCTACCAATCCAGTATTACGTGCAAGGGACGTGATTACCATGTAAAACAGCAGCCAAGCATGCCAAGTTACGAGTATAAGTCAGAGACCAACGTCGTTCCCCATGTCACGGATTTGCCAACTGGTATATCCTAGTAGCGAGACATAAAATCTAAAATGGAAATGCCATATAGGGGAACAACCCACTCGATCAGCACTAGTGGAGCTTGAATAATAGTCAAGTACCGTTACTCAACTAGAAGTCGAGACTCGGGATGACGAGTCAGTGATTATGACCGTCCATCGAGAGTATATCTCGTGATCAACTCCCCCCAATGATGATCACCATTCTGAGACCACTGGCGGTGGCGGCGGCAAACCTCTACGCCGCATCCTGTGAACTGTGTTCGAAATCATCATCGGCAGAATGCCATAGTAACTCCCTCTGAGATCGCGGTTCTGGATGTCTCACGATAAGCCCCGCGGAACAGTGTCAAGGAATGGTAGCAAGCGGAATGGTACTGGTAATATTTGCGCACTCAGCGCTCTGAAAAGCTCGCAGAGCTCATAGGAGTCGAAACACGCCCTGCTGCAGTTCCCAATGGCGACAACTCACCATGATCAGATCCGCGTTCGAGTAACCCAGTGGGCTAGGGTCTGAAGGCGTCCTCAATTGTCATGTGATTGGTGTTGTAAGACTTGGTTGCGTGATTCCAATACACGTTTGATACTTCGTGGTGTCGGTATAGGACACAGGGCGAATGATAGCCGTAGTCCAAAGGAACGCGGTCGGTTGAAACACAACGTTGACAATAGAAACGGCGTGAGGGCTAATGTGCTAGTGAATTGATACGGCACAAACGTACTTCAAGTTGTTGGCGGACATGCACTCACAACGTGGTAATGAGAACACGTGACTGAGACGCGTGAAGGCGCGTTCAATTAGAGTTTGTGGCGCGTCGGAGCGGCGGGGTCTTAAATATTATGTTCGGTTTAAATGCGGAATGAGCACTTTACCTTTCCTCAACGTGTTGCACAGCGACCACGCGCTTCTCGCGACAATCAGTCCACCCATTCTATTTCCATCCCCGCCCTTCCCTTTCCTCTTTTGCCACATCACAACTGCTTCCATCACTACTTCATTTCGTTTGATCTCAATGCCCATTCGCTCTTTTACCGTTTTTCAAGACACGCCAACCGAGATCCCACAACCTCGTAATGACAGTCATGAGAGCGCTTTGACTTTGTCCCCCACGGAATCCGCTGCCATATTACTATCCACTCCTGCCGCAACAGAAAAGGAGAACCTCCACCCAGTCACTGGAGAGCGTGCTGGTCCTGCCTCAGGCTCCGAAGCTAAGAAGAGGAAGACAGGAGCTCTTGCTACGAAGCAGCTGGCTGTTTTGTCCTCGAAGAAGCAAAAGGAGCACAAATCGGAGTCGAAGAAGTCGCGTAAGCCTCTGAGCTCAGGTGGTAAACCCAAGAGCTCTGATGGAAGGAAGAGCAGCTCTAAGACATCCCGTTTATCTCGCCGAGCCTCTCCACTACCACCAGTTGACGAAGAGCAGGAATTGCAACGCCAACCCGCATGTCTCTCCGTTTCCCAAGCCAACATCGATTCTAGATGTTATGAACTGACTGTCTCGCCGTTGGCAGACGTGTCAGAGGCCTACGAGGCCACTCCAGCAGAAAGCCCAGAGCCCGAGGCCCACTCAGACAGAGTACGTATAAAGATAATCATTGCACTAGCATTCCTGACATGCCTTCCAGGAACAGTCGGTGGAACCAGCCAAGCGCGATTATTTTTCCCCTTCCCCAGTCGAGAAACCACTTCCTGCAACGAACAAGCAGCAATGCAATACCGACGACTCGAACTGCCAACACAACGACTTTTCAACGCCCGAACGCAAGCGTATTTACTCCGCCTTCACATTCTCCTCGCCATCGCCAACTTCGGAACGCTTCAAACAATCTCAAGCTCCGTTAATACACCGTGATGTCCCCGCTCCAAACTCGGAATGACATGCTGGATATTCTTCCGTTCCTTCGGGTGACCTCAATTAATACACACTATTCTTTCTAAGTAACCCGCATCCCATTCAAAAGGATACCTTGGCATATCATTCTTGTGTATACCAACATTTTCTATCTATGTTAAGCATATCTCCACGCCATCTCTGAATCATCGAGCATACTGCCCACCTTGCTTTTTATACCTCTGGTCTGGTCTCCTCACTTGTCGTCTTGTGATTCCAACATACTCGTTCACACTTTGTTGGCCCCCTCAAGCATACTTGTATTACCAGACACTATGAATCCACTTATACCCTCGGCCCAGGACCGTCCTTGACGATGTGTATCGGATTTCGATTCTTTTGGTGTATTGTTTCCAAGTGCTATGATTTCCAATCCCAGTCGAACTCTTTGTTGATCGCACCCATGAGCGGCAACATTCTTGTCAAAGTATCAAATCCTGTCGGTTAAGGTGATAGGTAGCACCCGGTCCCCATCACAGGCACTTGTGTCTTATCTTTCGACTTACTTTCAAGGTGAGAAATTAAATGTGTCATCGAATCGAGTCTTGGGCGCTCCCCTCCCCGCTTACCGGCATCATTTCGTTCTTCCGAAGATAAGAAACCCACGCAAAAAAGCAACCCACGATGTCAGTGACTACTGTTTGTCTCATAACCTCCACTTCCAAATACTGCTAGTGGATGAGCACTCCGTGATGGGCCTCGTTAACAGAGCCATCAAAGCAATTGAGATCGCTCACGACCCAGACCTTACTCTCGCCCAGCAATTGATCACTGTAAGTATATCCTTGGTGCTGGAACGTATCATTCCCGACCGCTGAATGCTACTTCGTCCATTCGGCTCTGAAGAACGAGGACCTGCTCCCTGTTGTACTTGAGCACAGGACCTGGCGCGCATACAACTATGTTGCGTTGTACGTCTACAGTTCATCGTTTATCAGGAATGCGTGCTAATCAGTGACTCCGTGGATTGAACAGCTGGGTAGCAGACATGTTCAATATCAACACGTGAGTCTCTCGTGTGCTCCGGTTAGCTTGTCGTGTCACCAAACCCGGCTTCTCCAAGGTGGATGATTGTCTCATCCATGATACAGCTAGGCATGTCGTGGTGGCAGGCCTGGATTTGTGTGTGGCTGGGATACGGGCTAGTTACGCCTTTCCTTGTCTTGAACGCACGGCCTGGCGCAATCTTCCATGTCACATTTCCGGTAGTCAACCGCACGAGTTTCGGAGTCTTTGGAAGTTTGTGGTGTGTCTTCAATCGAGGCGCAATGGCCTGGTAAGGAGATTTGGAAGCTTCGGTCCTCGTGTCATGCGTCTAAATGAGTTGCAGTGTATGGTATGGGGTGCAGTCAAGCATTGGAGGCACCTGTGTTTTGGTGATGCTGCGGGCTATGTGGCCTGGCGTAAATAACATCCGTAAGTGAAAACACGTTTGATACGGGTTATACTGAAAGCTGAGTGTTTTGTGTGCAGCCAATTCACTCCCAGCCTCGTCTGGGATCAATACTCGGGACTTTATGTGCTTCTTCCTCTTCTGGCTCATTTCCCTGCCTATTATATGGTTCCCTGTGCACAAGATGTCCGTAAGATCATGTTCCAAGTTCGAGAGCCTCCACTAATACCTTCTGGAAAAGTCGCCACTTCTTCGTGGTGAAGATGATCGTCACACCCATAGCGGCAATTGTATTCCTAGCGTGGTGTATCGTGAAGGCACACGGGATAGGTCCGATAGTCGAGCAGCCTTCCACTATCCATGGATCAAATCTGGCCTGGGCAATGGTCGTGAGCCTCATGTCATGCATCAACAACTCAGTAACGCTTGTCACGTAGGTGAAACCTTTACCTGTCTAACCTAGTCTCCTCACCTCGACGCTGCACAGGAATGCACCTGATTTTGCGTCCCGGGCAAGGACTCCCGCTGCAGCGCTTTGGCCTCAGCTCTTTGCTATCCCTTTGACCTGTTCCGTGGTGTGTTTGATCGGTATTTTAGTCAGTTCGTCTTCGCAGGCTATATACGGAGAGGCCATCTGGTCGCCTATCGATTTGCTGGGTCGGTTTTTGGACGACAGTCCATCTCATACGACCAGATTTGGGGTACGGGTATTATCCTAGATGCGCTCCATATGTGGCTCACTCTTCCGCCAGGTATGGTTCATCTCCGCTTCCTTCATCATTGCGCAGGTGAGCAACAGAACCCATCTTCTCTTGTGATATGCGACAACATAACACCCATGAAACCAAAAAAAAACGACCAACCAGATCGGGTATGTCGTTTTTTCATGGAAATAACACGGCGATTCGAACTTACCTGTGGAAAATGCCTTACAGAACGAACATATCAGCAAATTCCGTTTCGGCAGGGTGCGATCTAACTGCACTTTGTCCTCGTTTCATTGTGGGTGTCTGAATTATTTATCATTTCCTCATGTTTTTCTCTTTTCACTTTTGCAGGCTGTACACTACAATGTGATTGGTTGATTGATTGACGTTGTGCTGTTCTTCCCCCTTCCTTGTAGAATATCCGTCGTGGTGGATACATTGCAGCCATCGTTGGGTTATCCATGTGTCCGTGGAACCTGCTCAAGAGCAGTAACAATTTTACATCCTACCTATCCGCTTACTCCGTTTTCCTGAGCTCGATTGCTGGGGTGATGGTGCGTATCATTCTTCGCGCACGCTTTGATGTAGTCATGTTTGTGACGTTGACTGGGACTCTTGTGTTGGGACAGGTCACGGAATACTATGTGATTCGTAGGGGCCACTATAACGTCGCTGATTTGTATCAGACGAGCCAGGACACTTGGTATTGGTACACGTACGGGGTAAACTTCCGGTAAGTGGTTGTCCCTCAAACCAGCAACTGGCTCGATCTGCGGTTCGGGAAGACGCTTATGAAGAGAAACAGTGCCTATGCTGCGTATATTGCTGGGATCCTCATCAATGTCGTTGGGTTCGCAGGTGCAAGTGAGTTTCCTTTCTAGATTCTTCTTGCTTGGTGGTTGGCGATCGCGTTTCGCTTGTGAACGTTTTAACCATTCAATATATTGGTGACTGACGACGGCCGTTTCCCACTCAGCTGGTCGCACGGTACCTGTAGCAGCTACGCGGATTTATGAGCTCTCGTTCTTCACGGGATTTGGGGTATCGTCCCTCGTGTATTATGTGCTTAACCGGTTGTTCCCTGTTGTGGGTGCAGCTGAGGTGTTCGAGGAGGTTGATGTGTCGGGGTACGAAGGGAAGTAACGAGAGTCGGTATTTGGAGGGATATATCGATATGTCATTGGAAACGCCGAAGAGATCAGTGGTCACCTATAAAGTAGAGACACGAAGGCTGACAGCGCTGAAGCGCTGATGATGTTTAGATTACCCATGATTATGATGAGCCAACAATGTGATGAAACGAAATGCACCCTGGATGTGTTTGCGGGACTCCAGAGAGCAGGCCCACTATATGATGTCATATAGGAGGTCACAGCACCGTGACGTTGACCGCAATACCAAGCGCTACGTTCCATTCACCCCGTCAAATATTGTCCTCATCATATCCTGCCAATCCACCAATGTCGAGCATTTCAGGGACGCAATCTCCGCCTCTTGAAGCGACGGGGTCTCACATACCGATGGGTGTATCGTCCATCGACGGGAGCTGCTCCAAGCCCATGAGAGATATCGAACAACGCGCAGGTAAGGCGTTCCAGCCCAACATCACTGCCTTCACGATGATGTACTCATCGCGCCGTATAGCTTATTTTAGTGACGCAGTACGTCGTGGCTTTTGATCTTGTGTGGTTTTGTAGGTCTGACGCACACTCCAAGGTTAAAGAGCAGTTCGCAGAAGCGGGAAAGAGCGAACATGTGAGTCCTGCGGAGAAAGAGAAACAAGTTTAGAGTGCATGAGACTCGGGGTGCATTCATAAGCATACGGTCCCTCGCTTTCCATCTGTTTCAAAATAGGGGGGGCAAGTCTCCATACAAAGCCTGAGTTGTACAAGCAGTTGGTACCGCTCCTTATTTACACCTACTTCTGAGTGTCCGTCAAGTGTTTGGTCCACCACGCCTGGAAGTTCGAGCAGTGCAAATCACCAACCAGCTCTAACGTCTCTTCGGTGGAGAGTTGACAGTCCCTAGGGCGTGCTACTCCATCCGCTGGGACAGAGCTGTCGCTGACGATGTGGCTAATGGGGCAATCCAGGATCTTGCCAAAGATCTCGCACATCCTGTATTTAGTCAAACATTCGCCGGCAGAATAATGCAAGACTTTCGGGACGACCTTGTCCAAATCTGCAAGGTTGATCTCTGTGAGAGAAAGGAAAGCTGTCCATAGGCATGACGTACTTGTCAAGCGAACAAGGAAGGACGCTATGTCGAGGACATTGGTTGGGTATCGTTGTGCATAATCGTCCATTTTGTAGGTCTTGCCGGATTTGTCCTGGACGATATCGACGAGGATGTTGACGGCCGAGTCTGAGTTCTTTGGTGCAGGACCGTAGCTTCAGAGATACGTCAGATCGGAACTTTCTGTTCGCAGCGGAGCAACCCACAGCACGGGCACTCGAATAACGATGACCTTGGCGCCGTTTACACGAAGGACAGCTTCTTCGCCGGCAAGCTTCGTTATCCCGTACTCCTGCAGAGGGTTCGTTGGGCTGTTCGGCTTGTACGGCGGAGTTGTACCGTCAAAGACATAATCTGCGCAATCGGGAACACACCACAGATAAGAGGTCTACACAATGTGTCCACATGGGGTCGCCTTACCTGTGGAGATGTATACGAGGGTGACGTCTTTATCCTTGCAAATTTCAGCAAGACGTCCAGGAACGTCCTTATTCAGCTACACCGGGCAAGATACGTCAATCTCAGACTCGATCGTGTTGTATAGATTGCGCGCGAACCTTGACCGCCGCTGCAGCGTCCGGGGTTCCCTACAAGACCCACAAGTCAACGGACACCTAGGCTCAGCGGAACCGAGACATTCTCACTTCCTTGAACGCATCTGGGCGTCTCTCCGCTGCACAGTGGATAACCCCTTGGTAATGATTCCGAGTCAGACCTTCGATACCGTAGGAGCTCGCCAGAGCCACAATCGTGGGGACTCACAATCGAACTTGTGATCGTCGAACAACCCCTTGAGCGATGAGCCATCCTTGACTAGGAGATCTTCACTCAAGTCGAGTCTGGTGAGTCCTTCTTTGGCTTGGGAGTAAGACAGGCCGGTGACGTGGAACCCTGCCTCTTTGAAGGCGTTGTATACGGCAGTGCCTAGGACGCCAGATGCACCTAGATGTCAGGGTGTTGGGATTAGATGGCACAACGAATGGGACGGTCAGCAGTGAGCACACTAGTTACCTGTGACCAGAACGCTCTTCTTTGACTCGGACTCCATGGGTATATGTGTAGAGGTTACATATATGGCGTGTGTCCGAGTACTGGACTCGTTCGCGCGGGACCAAAGAATCTTCCCATACAAGGCGGCGTTTGCCGCCAGCGACCTTGCTTGCGGGTTTAGTAGGTTTAACTGGCTAAAGTGCCATTCTATCAGGTGCGCATGCGCTCATGGTTGGCAATGTGCACTGGAGTCCGGACAGTCCGTCGATCGTATCTTCTGTCCTTGCCAATCTTCCAGTAGTCGTGAGATCAACGATATAGCTTCTTGCTCCAAGACGGTCAACTGGGACATAAGACGTAGACTTTCGCTCCAATGACACTCGGGGATTTCTACAAACATTGGCTCAATTTCTCCAAGCCTGTTTCGCGATCTTAGTAAGTGACCCCTCGTCCTAATCCGACTGATATATTTGGCCCATCCATAGTTACAGATCCACCAAGACATCCCTGGTCGCAATGGTAAACGCGACGTTAAATCGGCCAGGTGTCGATGGAGCTAGCGCATTGGCAAGAGCGTGCCAGCACGTACACGTCGGACTCTTTTGGAACAGATAGGAGAACGTACTCTTCTGCAAAACTGAAATAGTCTCCGCATGTTTCGCGTGATCATGCGGTCCAGGAAGGGAGAAATGTTTGGTGCCACGGTGAGGCACTAGACGGAAGTTGTACCTGATATTTTGCACAAAAAAATCGCTGACGGATCCTGCCGTTGAATGGACATAGATAGGTCGCAGTGCCCCGCTTTTTGTTACGATTGGTTGGCCATTTCCATTCGAGATGTTGAGTCCGTTTGCCCTGCGATGGTGATGTTCGTTGAAGAACAGAGTGAGCGTGTTTTCTTGTCGAATGCGCTGAACGAACTTGGCCTAGGAGCACAGTGTCGAAGCGGCTCGACGACTCTCAACCAACGTTGCGAGATGTTTGTGAAGCACTGATAACCTAGAGAATTATGTCGGTTATATGGACTTTGAACTTGTCTCGAAAGGCTTTGATCTGATTGACAGTTGGGCAGATGTTGGCATTGAAGGTGAAATTGGAGGCTTGTTGGGCCTGCTTAAGCATTCGCAAACTCTGACCAGCTTCAAGGGAGAAAAGACGACGGTACACAAGCCGATTCGCGGTAAACTTAGATCCGGGAATAACCGGTCTCTGCGCAAATTCGGGATTCTCCTCTGATCCTTAAAAGGCGTTTGTTTGTTCATGTGGCAGATCTGCGCGCGGAGCCGCTCATCAAACAAAATGACCTTGCACAAGTTAAGGTGATGATCAGTTCCATAGTAATCAGGCAGCCGCTGAAGCGCTGACTGACGAACAAGAGTACTCAACTGAAGTTCAAAGTACCGATAAGGCCACAAAGCTATCTATGCTACCAGTCCTAGTCATCCATGGAATTTACATCATAATACTGAAACCAAGATCACGGTGGTGGGACCTTTTTTTTGGTGGCATATGCCAATCCCAGCGCACCTCGCCGAGTCACACGTCACGTCTGAAATAGTGCAACCAGCAGATGCGCATACCAGTCGACCCGGCAGCAATTTTCTTCGCTCCCGAAAGCGGCTGGAACATTCATAATTCCGTAATTTGTGTTTAACGTTCAGCCTGGTTCTCACTCCACCCACAGAGGTGCCATCTTCCGATCAGACAAAATGTCACCCATTCGCTAAGTTACCCAGTAGTTACCCCAGTCACTAGTAAGATCCAAGTGAAAGAGTGTGACCTGTCACAGTTTGCCGAAACCAAGTTTGTGGATGTTTGTGGATGCCGTGTTTGTCCCTGGGCCTGTCATGTATTATGGTTTCACCGCGGACCACAACCTACCACAACCTTGACGATATGATAGTGATATAATCGGTGAGGAACGCTAAGGAACAACACCGTGAAATTCTATGATTCATAGGAAGGAAAGAGCTTGATTTTTAGCCGTTTCCCGTGATTTGTGGTCGCTGACAACCCTGATCTGAAAGCAGGGAGGACGTGGTTGGGAGGGCCATTGATATTGCCCCGCCATCAACCCCGCATCCCGTCCAACCGATCTGGATCATACTTACTGGTGCTTACCATGCGTGCGAGGGAAAGATAAGAAGTATGTAGGCCGCAAAATGGGCCCTCGGTGAAGCTTCAAATTCAAACGTTCGAGCTTTTATACCCAGATGATATTTGGCGAAGACAAGAACGAGGCCGCAAAGGCCAGAATAGTATTACTAGGGTACTGCACTATACTAGTTGGCCCCCTTGACAATACCCAAAGACTCTGGCTCAGGATGACCTTCCAATGAATCAGCAATTCCGAGTGAAGGCTTATGCCCACCTGCCAGCCTGGTGCCAGTGGCCGTGCGCTTCACATGGCTACGTGGGTCGCCCAGACTCGCCCCTGGGTCGCCAAACGGAAATCATGATCATTTCCGTGAAACTCTTACTGTATCAGATGTGGCTGGGCTCATGCTCACGGTATGCGTTCCTTGCTTCTCCCCGCTGTCAAGGATAATATGTTGTACGGCAGGTTGGCAGGAGAATTAACTTATATGAGAAACGTGCTGAGCTGGCTCTCCCCAGCTGGGTGGCTTTTTACTACGCTTTCGTTTTGTCATTTTGCTCGCTGAGCTCAAGATGTTACCCCTCCTTGATTCGGCTGCTTTGCAACCCTCTGGCCACATGCAGACCGCGGGCAGGCCCACATCCCCCAACTCACATACTTCTTCCTTCCGGTGAGTCAAAATCAGTTGCGCCCCAAGAAATCGACTGACCTCTTCTAGTTCGTTACTTTTGAATATGCAAATAAATAGCCCTTCTGTAAAAATGGTACAGCAGCCTGGAACAGAGAACATCGTATCTCGTCCTGTATTTGGGGACTACGATAGAGTGGAAGGCAGAGTAATGCTCGACCCTACCTGCTCGCAAAATGGTCTTCTGACAATATCCGTGAGTCTACCCTCATCCTCCCTCCATTCTCCGGCTGAACGGGAGTTAGATTGAAGGGGCTTTTGAATATTCCTCTATCAAGGATAATCTGGATGACGACTATCCTCATAGTCCGATAGTTGGAAAGCACCGGCACACGTTCCTGTCGTCGTCAACCGTAATTCCCATTTCACCTACCCCCGACTCTCGATCAGCCATTCGTGGGGCGTTCAGCGTCCGGAAGCGGCCCAGTACATCAAACCTGAACAGTCCTGCGCGCCGCTCATACGAATTCACCTTTAACATTCCTCGTGGGTCTAGGCCTGGGGAGGATATGCCACCAACGTCCACTTCGATGACTCTAATCGAGAACGCGCAGGGGAGATGGTCATATGTGGAGAAGGTGGAGATCGCGTACCGGGTAATCGCGGTTTGGGAGGCATCTGATGGGTCTGAAAATCAAACAAAGTATGTCAAATGCACATACCGCTAGGTGGCTTTGACTGTCTTTGCAGATTGGAGGCACCCATATTATTCCAACCGGATGCCGATTTCCAACCTTTGGATGGTCCTGCCATAGAGCCAGACTCGTGGCTAGAAATGCCTTTAAAATCCGAACGACCAATCCCATTTAACTGTGCGGTAAGAATACTGAGGATCACTAGTGTTTTATCTGAAAGGCGCAAGGCTTACTATGCGTCACAGGTGACACTTCCGCGCCCCCGAAAGTTCTCTCGCTGTAGCTCCATCCCATACTTTGTTGTATTCACAACGACTCCTAAGTCATCCTGTCTAACCAAGGAGATATCTGCAGACGCAACGATAGCCGTCTCACTCATTCGCAAGATCACCACAAACCCACAACACCCACAACTACTGCCAAGTCCACCGGAAACTCCATCTGCTAGTGATGAGTCCGACGGCCTGTCTTCTCCGCCTATACCGCGCTATAGGCTTCTCAGACGCTCTGCCAAGCGAAGCACCCCTCCTGTTTCTGTCTTTCGCACTCCCCGCACTCCCGAAGAACCATGTGCTGCGACCGAGAAATACAAACCTTTGCCAGAGCTTCCACAGGAGTCTTTTTCAGAGACACGAATCCTCCAAACGCAGGTTTTCATCGGTTTCCCAAAGCGTCCCAGGATTCACCCTCTAGATCTGCACTCGCAGCAGAATCTTCCAGACGGCGTCTACAAGGGAGAGCTGCAACTTTCAAAGGACATGTTACCTGGGGTGAACTGGCCTGGTGTCAGCGTCAAGGTGAGAACTGTTTCTATGCACAAAGTTTATCCCCGTCTGACATCTATCTCCAGTATTACCTTGACGTGTCAGTTTTGTTCGGTCAAGACGACGTGCGGGCTCGCGTCCCTATCGGGGTGTATTAACTGTGTTAGACGCGGGCCTGGCGAGGAACCCAGTGCGACACTGCTGGCAGTGAGCACCTGCAAGCCTTGTCGTTTGTTATATCTGTATTACCTGTTCAATCTTTGCCCCACCAACCTCTCCTTCAATTTAACATCTTTGCAAATTGCAATATTATCCACGACTAGTATTGGGTACACTACTATATGGATGGATTAATCTGGCTAACTACGATTACCGTGAACGTGTCTTTCAGCTAGTTAATAGTACAGACCCGCAGTATATATGCATCTCAATCGACACTACACTCTTGGTGTACAATTACCTAGTAGGATATTAATCATCTTGTCATGTATGCGAGGTTTGACTAGAGACACCGGGCCCCAACCTCGACGTGGGCGCTTAACTCAAATTTCTTGTTTCCTGCTTCTTTCTGCACTTGCAACGACTCTACGACCCACCCCAGGGACGACCATTACATTGGGCAGGCTGCAGGGTGCCGCATAACATGGACTCAGTCGCGGAGCACCCAACCGCAACATGGGAAGCGATGCCAGATGGAAACGTTTTCTATCGACGCTTACAGCTCTACTCGATACCGGGGAAGCTTCCAGACCTCGACGACTTCGTAATTGCTGGATGTCGCAATGGCGGTCCCATTGGTGCGTAGGCAACATGGTACGATTTTGCACATTGACCGACCACTGTCACACAGCTCTCATGCGCGATAGTTCGAAGATCATCCCTGTCGGTGGTGCTGGTGGTGCCTTTTCCAAGTCTCAGATTCAAGTCTACTCCCCTGCAGGCGAGGGTTTGCTCTTGCTCAGTGTGATATTCTCCGGCTCTTGAACGTTATGCTGTGATGTTGATTCTCTGGTTTCACAGTGGGATCAGGGAAAGATCATTCGATTTGGATGGACTGCTGATGAACGGCTGGTAGTGCTAAATGAAGAGGGAGTCTATCGATTGTACGACCTGCAGAGCGACTATCAGCAATATTCGCTCGGATCCGAGGCGGCAGAAATGGGTATAGTTGATGCCCGGATACATGAGAACGGATTGGTAGCTTTGTCGGGGTCATTGTCACTTCTAGAGGTCAAGGACTGGGAAGGCAGCAGGCCGCTCACATTAGCGAATCCTGGTTTGTGGGTGACACCTGATTCTGATGCGATGGGACTGAACAAATTACAGGGTTGTCGGAGCCCCCACATTCATGGGCTGTCATTCCGCCAGATCAGAATATCTCGAGACACGTCGAAGTCCTGTTGTCAGTTGAGAACACGATCCTTGTTGTCGATAACCTTGAAAACATGGACCAGCGCATATCTCGCGGTCCCTTCTTGCGTGTATCCCCGTCGCCTAATGGAAAACTGTTGGCTCTGTTGAATTATAACGGCTTACTCTGGGTTGTCTCGACCGACTTCCAGCGTAATCTGGCCGAATTCGACACCCAAACAGCAGGTGCCGAGGGCCCAGTGAATCAGGTCGAATGGTGCGGGAACGATGCCATCCTCGTCACATGGAACAACCTTGCAGTACTGGTCGGACCTTCCGGCGACACCCTCAGGTGCGTCCACCACCAATTGCATCATTGCAAAAAAATTAATGAAATCCAGATATTTCTACATCGGTGCCACTTTTTCGGTCACAGAGATCGATGGTGTACGTGTCATTGGTCAAGAAGTCTGTGATTTTATCCAGAAAGTACCCGGTATGAAGTCCCATCCTTCGGATAGTGTTCGTTAGACCCATGCCATCACAGTATCCACCATGTCGGTTTTCAGACCTGGTTCAACATCACCGTCTGCAATTCTATTTGACGCTTGGGAAAGTTTCACGCGGCGTTCATCGAAGGCAGACGAGAGCATTCGGAGCATTCGCCCGGATCTTGCGGCGGCGGTCAATGAGTGCATCGATGCTGCAGGCCGTGAGTGGGAACCATACTGGCAGCGGCGCCTTCTCAGTGTGAGGCTCACCACATATTGGTATCTCATCGAGCTGATGATCAGTTTTGCTTCAGGCAGCGAAGTTTGGCTGGGGTTTCTTGGACCTATACAATCCCAGCGACTTTGTTGCAATGGGCCAGTCTCTGAAAGTGCTGAACTCAGTTAGGTTCTATGAAATAGGAATACCATTGACGTATTCACAGTCAGTTGTGTTGTGCTATTCTTCTCTATCGAGCACAGGACTTAGAGTTGTCTCATCCCTCAGATATCAATATGCGTCTCTAATGCATCTCATCACCCGGCTTACGTCGAGAAATTTACACCTTCTTGCTCTCAGAATCTCGTCTTACCTTTCACTCAAACCTGATATCGTGCTCAAGCACTGGGCCAGCGCAAAGATTGTTCGTTCGAAAGCAACTACGGCCGATGGTGAAGACGAGGGTCTCTGCCAGGTGATCGTCGACAAATTCGAAAAGCTTGGGAACGGAGCTGTCAGTTACGCAGACATCGCTCGTCGGGCATGGGAAGTCGGAAGGGCTGGACTGGCGACCAAGGTAAAAACCATTGTCTTCCTTATCGCCTCAACAATATACTAACACTGCTCTATCGAAGCTCCTCGACCATGAAACGCGGACTTCAGATCAAGTGCCACTCCTACTGACGATGAAAGAGGACAAACTGGCCTTGTTGAAGGCAGTAGATAGCGGCGACACCGAACTCGGTGCGTTTGCTGCTGCGTCGTTGGGTAGTTCTTCAGAGGCTGAAGGCATACAGTCTATCACGTTCTTCTCCATTTACACAAACGTCTCCCTCTCGGCTCCTTTTTCCGCCTTATCGAAGACGGGGGAGAGCGCCTCGCGCCTGCCAGCAGGTTGCTCCAGGTATATGCCAGAGAACAAAACAGGGAGATGCTTCGCGATTTCTACTATAGCGACGACAGGAGAGTGGAAAGTGCAGCACTGGCACTAGAGGAGGCAAGTCGAATGACGGTGCGCTTGCTTGCTTTTCGGTTCCGCTCAAACGGTTAAACCAGCATCGTAGGACCAAGCGGCAGTTGTTACATCAGTGAAAGCAGCCGAAAAATTCTTCTCGGAGGACAAGGACCGTAGCTTCGAAGCCAAGGTACGTTCTCCCTTGCCGTAAACCAGCAACCCCATGTTCACGCAGAACCCAGATGATGGATGAGAGCGCGCGCTTGCTCGCGATGCAACAACAGCTTGAGAAGGAATCTGATGACAAGGTCAAGTTTTTTGGTCAGAGTGTTTCTGAGACGGTACGCATTTGCCTCATGAACGGAATGAGCAAGAAGGCAGACAAGGTCAAGGCTGAGTTTAAAGTACCTGATAAACGGTGCGTTCTATTCGTCGGGATGAGACGGACTTTTGCTCGAGGATTTCATTTCACCTCCGATTTAGGTTCTGGTACATTAAGCTTCATGCTCTAACTGCCATCCGGGACTTCGTCGGCCTGGAGGCTTTTGCCCGATCCAAGCGCAGCCCGATAGGTTATGAGGCGTTCGTCCGGCATCTCGTCGAGACTGGCCATTCCAAGGAGGCTTCAACGTATGTCATGCGATGTGATGCACCCAAGAGGGTGGAGCTGTATGTTCTTTGCGACGACTGGCGTGCCGCCGGCAAGGAGTGCAAGGAAAGGGGCGACAAGAAAGGACTAGAGTAAGTGTTTTTGTACTCGCAATTTTCAATGACACAAACCGAAGATCCTCACACCTGCCAGGCAATTGAAGAAACGCTGTCCAAACTCATTACTCGCCCGGGAACTGGAGATGATGGGTACATCGATGAAATGAGAGGAACAGGGGAACGTCCATGGTTTCGCAAGCTCCTTTTCGTTTGTTCTATTTACCTGGCTCCCGGCTATGCACAACAACAGACCTGTAGCTTAAGCTGGGGAAAGACAGCTGCGGTGCTTTCTTCCTTGGCAGAGCTGTGCGTATCGCAGTTCATTGGTAAAAGCACAAAACTCAACTCTCAATTTTTACCACTTCACATTGACCACCCAATCCTGTAGTAAACATACTCCACATCATTGTCCCGGGAGCCCGTCTTAATTTCTGCCTCATGCGCTTCGCAAATAATGGACTCCTTTGAGAATATTACTAGCTCTCGTTGAGCTCCCTGTTGACAATTGTGTTTCCAGCCAAACACTGCTTCGATGGTGCCGGACTCGAGGGTATGTGTGGGTCGTAGAGGTACAACGAGGTGAAATACAGGTAGATATCCCACAGATACGTCGGAGGATTCGGGGTATCGAAGGAGAGACTTCAGGCATTCGCGTATCCAAACTGCATGCTGGGCCTCGTACACAACATCCGCGCCGAAAATGATGTCGAATGGGCTCGAAAAGACGTCAGGTTTCGTCTTTGTCATGGGGAAACATGACCAGTCCAAAAAATAGCTGGTGATCAGGATTGAATAATCGTGGTCAGTGGAGGTGGTCGGAAAATTAGTCTCGATGTTCGATCGCAGGTTATCCAAGACCGTTGGGTGGAAGTCTGTCGCGACGACGGTCGTTTGATGGAACTTCCAGGCGGGTAGAGCCTGTACTAATTTCGCTGCTGTCAATGCGACCAGCCCAGTTCCTGCGCCCAGTTCGAGGACACGCAGAGCGCGTGGAGGACACACGGCGTCGCTCGTGATTGGATCGTATCTGAGACCCAGACGATCAGGATTTTCCACCATCATTTCCGCCAACACACACGCCCCTCCCCAAGTTTGCGCTCCGACACTCCCATAATCCTGATTCTCCAAGGGTATGTCCGTCAAGGAGACTTCTATCCTTCCGGCGATAGCTGAATCAAAGGAGAACACTCGCTGTACCCTCCCCGCAGCAGAAACGCCAGCACACATTGCCAGCAGCGACGCAGCCTGCTGGATCAATGTATCGACGAGTGCAGGGGTGAGCTGGAGGTCGCCGGGGAAAAATTGCCCAGACTGTGATGGCCCTTCCCAAGCTTCAAGTTGGGATATGAGAGCTGTGAGCCACCTGATCGCATAGGATCGCTCGAAAGGGTCGGATCGGATGAGAAGGACGTCGCTGTCGTGGTTGGGATGTGGATTGGCTGTAAATGTGTTTGCAAAAGATTTGTCGTCGAGAGAGTCGAAAACGACGCGTCTTCTGCGAGAGCCGCGTACCTCGGAAAGATATAGTGACTTTAGATATGCAAGGGCGTCGAGTAGCTGTGTGCTTGTGAACGTCGTAATTCGTGCGATAGGTGGAAGGTAGGAGGTAGGAGGTTGCATGGTTGAGAGGTCAGGCCAATCGGAAGTCATCAGCAAACAAGCATCTTGATTCTTGATTGATCGATGTGTAGTTTGGCTTGAGCTAGCATTGGAGGGCATTCGATATTCGAGCACAGTCAACGAGACGACCGTCTACGCGCTACACTCACTAATACAAGTTACTATCACACACGACCGTGAGGCTATGAGTTCAAGCCAGCAATTATTTCCTTCTACCGGGTCTCAATCGTCTAGCACTAGTACATCAGGGTACTCTCTTTCAATCCCTTCATCTAGCTTCGCACCTGCATCATCGTTCCAATCTCAGGACACAAGTAACTCTACGACTCTCGCAGATCCTAATTCGCCTGAGACGTTCAAGCAAAACGTGCAGATCGCTTTGGAACATGTGGCAAGAGTGAACTCCCTTGCACGGAGTACCTTGCACGACATGTACGTTTTCGCATCATGATTGGTTGTCGGAAGCAGCGAGCCCTTAGTCCCCTTCATCAGTCAAAATGCCTATCAAGCAGAAAATGACCCGGCGCAAACAGAAGGTTGGATGCTTCAACACATGCTGGTGCTATTCAAGCGTCGGCTGACGAGTCCCCACAGCCGATTTAACAGCACTGAACCAAGCAACCCGTACTCTCGCAGACTTCTTGAGACAAACTGGCGTTGGGGCGTATCCACTTCCCCCGTCAAATCTGCAGAGCGTGTCACCTGGTCCTCCGAGTGAGCAGCAACTCATCGCCGACACAGCGCATGGCGTCCAACAGCTGTACGAGCAGCTCAAACGCACTCAGGAGAGCAGTGCAGTCGTTGCAAGTCTACTAGGTGCTGGCGAAGCGCGATCAAAGACATAGCGTATCAGTTCCCCTCCTGCCATGCTATGTATGATTCCGAGTTAGTATTTTTATATTTTGGTTTTTGCTTAGCTCTTGAAGATAAATACACAGCTGCATCCACGAGTTGATCGACACTTATATCTGATCAATCTGATTGGTGAGCGCATGGGAGCACTGTGAACCCAGGTTTATGGTAGAATCTTGTTGACAGTACTACCCAGTTCACAAAATACATGAACCATTTTAGGCAGAACAACGCGTGCAAGAGACACACGTTGTATGTCGTCTAAATAAAGTTGAAAATATTGCTTTCTTCTTATTTCTTGGATTCAGTCGCTCTGGTTTTGCCTTTCAGGCTAGCTATGCAGGCTGAGTCAAGTTAACATAGATCGTGCTGGACACACACAGGACCTGTGAAGCTGATTTAGCAAAATCACTTGTGACGATCTAACGAAACTTCTTACTTCGTTGGGGTAGAGGTTTGTGCAGATCTGGTTTAGGTTGGGGTTGTTGGTGAGGAGGGTGTTCTCAGAGATATTATATGAACCTGCAATGCCGACACAGGTGTCCCCGGACTGCACGACATAGGTCGTCTGGCAGTCCTGGCCAGTGAGACCGAGGCAGAGGATCTATTTTGAAGGTTAAACATTTGAGTTCAGTACTAGTGGTGATATTCTTCTAGATGATGTCTTACCTCACCAACATAGAGGTTTTGACAGGTAGGGTCAATGATTCCGGTGTTCACAGCTGCGAGCTGGTAGCTATGGGTAAAATGCGCAAGTTCCTCGGCTTAGACTCCGGACGTTACAATGACTGAGCAACTTACGTTGAAACATTGTAATTGGCAGAAATAAAGTCGCAGGTATCACCAGCAGCAACAGTGGTGTTGCGGTCACAGTTGGCGGGCAGAGTGGCTTCAGCTGCAGAGGGAGGTAAGAAAAGGAGACGGAACACGTATAAACAATAGCAGCGGACCCTGGAGTACCGATGCAGCAGCAAGAACGAAGGTGGAGAGGAGACCGAACATTGCGAGTTAAAACTTGAGAGGAGTTACTTGAGGAGAGGAGTATCTGCAGAGGAATGGTTTTACCTCAGCAAATGATGAGGGTTTTTATACCTACATAACACGCGCGCTTCCCATTGTGCATGACGGCGGGAATGATGGAAATGAATCTTCATGACTCAAATGCCTCGGAGGCGACACTCAAGGCATATATGCACAACACAACTTCCACGGAGAGTTGAAACAACATGCCGGATAATTGCAAGAGACCGGAAAAGTGTCATTCCGTTGATGATCAAGGCACAGGGGACCGTTGTCTGGACACGAAGGGAGAGTCGGAATAATAATAGATGCTGGGAATGACGGTGCCACAAAGTAACTGATGCAATCCGGCGTACCGACGCGTATGAGGGCGTTCTTTCCCGCGTGCTTTCACCAGAAAAGGCCGAGTGTGATGTAGCTCAAGAGCGCCAGCTGATCTGGGGACGGATGACCGTCCTGCGAGTCCTTCTCTCTTTGACCCGCACAAATGCCAACGGTCTGCAAGGTGACTCGAAAGTCATAACGCACCGCGAGAGTCGAGACCCAGGAATGTCAAGGGTATGACTAGCGAAGGCAGGGCCTGGGCGATTAAGTACGGGCTATCTGGAGGGAAGACTCACGCGATGCCACATTAATATTGTCGGGTAGATGTGCAAGTCACCCCGGAGGGCCATAGGATACCGCCTAGTCGTAATCAGGTACAGTATCCATGAGCCTCCTCAAGATGCCTTGTGTTCAACTGATGGGGAACCTGAAGACTGAAGTACTTGAGAAAGCGCGACGTGAGTTTCCATACCCATCACAGCACGTGATTATTGTCACACCGCGCCTGTCACAATGACTTGCTCCGCGAGGTCTAATCACCACTCCAAGTACATATGGAGGCAGCTACTACATCCGACTCATCGTGCCATACCGTCATCAAGTTTCACGTTCTTTATGTACAATTTGTAGCTTTATTATGAAGTATCCCAAAGTTTCTGGTGAGTATCTGGCTTGCATGCGTCTGATGACCACTTGATTGATCCCAAGCAGGTTATGAGCTCGTCCAACAGATCGGCGGCGGTGGCTTCTCAAGGTAGAGTGGCTCTGACAATGAATACAATCTCCCCACCGTCTCTAAAACTTGTATCGACATGGGGACCATAGTGTATTTCGAGCAGTGCACATCGAGAACCACCAAGTGGCAGCATGCAAACTCATTCACACTACCGATGAAACGACAGACAAGGAGCGCAAAACGATAGACAAAGAAATGAAAATACACGCTGCGCTGAAACACCAAAACATCCTCGAATTCATCAGCGCTGTCGTGGTAGAACCCAAGTATAAACATCACTACGTACCTGGCATTTACATGCTTCTCGAATTTGCCGCCGGTGGGGATTTGTTTGACAAGATTGGTGCGTGTTAACCTTGAAGGTGGTCGTGCGGTGTTCTCAGACCGTGAGATAGCCCCTGACGTAGGCACTGGAGAGGAAGTTGCGCATCTCTACTTCAAGCAGCTCCTGGATGGTATGGCAAGTGGCTTACATTGGTTATCGCGTCCCTGTGGATCCTGAACGCCACATAGGATTTTATTCATAGCCAAGGGGTTTGCCACAGAGATCTCAAACCTGAGAACTTGCTTCTCGATGCCGCGGGAACTCTCAAGATCTCCGACTTTGGCCTCTCTGCCGTCTACAAGCTCAAGGAGACCGGGAGGACGCGTCTTCTCAGCGAGCGCTGTGGCAGTTTACCTTACATTGCCCCCGAGGTACGTATCACCAATCCACCGTGACAGGAACCCGTTTCATCAAACCATTGTAGCTAAATTCTAGCGCCCCGTACCAAGCAGAGCCTGTTGATGCCTGGGGAATGGGCGTTATTCTCTTTACACTTCTCGCCGGGAGTACGTATCAGAACGTATCTTCATTCACTGTTCTGATCCTGCTGCTCAGATACACCGTGGGACGAGCCCACAGATCGCAGCTCAGAGTACTTTAGATATCTATCTGGGGAGATATTCAACGAAGCTCCTTGGAGCCGCTTGGGGACAAATGTTCTATGTGGGTTGAACTCTTGCCCCTTTGCAACAATCCTCAAACTTTCTCACAGCTCTCATTTGCGGCCTGCTTACCGTAGAACCGGAAAAACGCATGACTCTTCCCGACGTCTATGCGCATCCTTGGTGTATGAGGTAACTATCATGATGGGCGATCAAGGAGTGCTCCTCGTTCACCTTGCGCCACAGACAGAGCCAACTTGCCTCTCAAAGCGTGCATGCATTGGCTGAACAACTCACCCAATCGTTACGCGACAATGGTGACTTGATGTACGCCAATCCCGATGTCTCAGGGACTGGGTGAGCGTCTCTCTATCCAGCTCGACGGGGCTCTTGTTGACCTATCCTTGCTCAAGGACACGCAAAGACGCGGACGGAGACGACATCATGTTATCTGCTCAATCGCAGTTTACTCAGTCGCTGCTACTCTTCGTAAGCTCACAGGATCATCGTCAGTTCCTCGGACTAACGCACTCGCCCACTAGTCCCAGACACAGAGTGGGCGGAGATATATGCCTCACCTCACCCGTTTCTACACGTCAATTGGTCCAGGTATCCTGATCGATCTCATCAAAGAAAGCCTGGAGTCCCTCGGGGTCAAATACAAAGACGCGTCTGCGGTAGAAGGACAAGGGGCTCCAATCCGGCTCCGCCTAGGCGGCTACGACAAGCGAAAAATCATGTTCAAAGGTTGGCTTGAATTAGAGAATTACAACCATTCAGAGTTCTCTGGAGCATTCTGTGTGATGCAGAGGGATGTGGTGCGTGTAGTTCCCCAGTAGTTTGCCAGTGTGTATTCACACATCTTGGATGCACTGACCATTGGACAATGTAGGGAAATCCGATCTCTTGGAGACAGCTCTGGAAGACTCTGATAATGTCTCCTGCTGTGTCTCCCCATGTCCTACGAAAGTGATGACGGTCAATGCTGGTATTAGACCGTACCTCCATATCGGCTATGTTGTACTATAGATGTTCCATGTTACCGACTACCATTGCAGAGCTCTCCACGCCCTCCCCTTGCTCCCATATATTATTACTATACTGCTTCTAGATCGTTCGTCGGGGTGTGCGGTCTCTCCTGTGTGCCGATGTAGTCGCATCAAGGAAGCGTAGTCTGGAAGCGAGATTGATCATAACCAAAGGTAATACTGGCGAGCAAGGGACGACACCGCCGACGAGTGAAGACACCAACGCATACTATCCCCGCGTTCGACAACCAACACACCACGATTGGTGATGATATAACTTTTGCCAGCATTTTAAGAATGCAAGTTGTTAACCCCTAAAACACAGGAAAGAATACCCATAGCGAGCGTGCGGCGTGAACCAAGCGATGGAATCACCACAGCCAACCTGTTGATGTAGGTATCACGCTCGATTGTATGCCAGATGGGTTACAACTAAGCGCAATGCCAAGGATACATGATACACAGAAATGCAGACAATATAAATGTTGAACCAATAAGGAAAAGAACAAAAACTTGAGCCATCTACACTTCCTGGCTGACACCCTCCTTTTTGCCTTTGCTGCAGCACTACGATCAACCATCATTTCAATGGCGAAGAGAGAACATACGAACCTCGTCTTACTGGGCAAGAGCTCGGGGTTGATAAAGGGAACGACACCACCCTGGGAGATAACAACGTCACCCAAGAGTCTGTTCAATCTGGTGGATGTTAGTGCGAGGCCAATATACAGGTATGCGGCACTAACTCCTCATCGTTTCGAATGGCAAGCTGAAGGTGACGAGGGACGATACGTTGTTTCTGGACAATGGAATTAGCCATATGTCACTATCAAGAGCGCCCCCACACATACCTTGTTATCACGGGCGGCGTTACCTGCCAACTCGAGAATTTCAGCAGCAAGGTATTCCAAGACCGCAGCAAGATAGACTGGTTACGCATCAGCTGCCAAGGACTGAATGATGGCGGATCAATGACTCATACCTGGTGCACCGGCACCGACACGCTGGGCATAGTTGCCCTTTTTCAATAAACGGTGGACACGACCAACAGGGAACTGAAGGCCAGCCTTGGCAGAACGCGATTGGCTCTTGCCCTCAGCCCCAGCCTTGCCACCAGAAGATTTTCCTGCTTTTCCTGTAAATTCTGCCGTGTTAGCACAGGCTTTGTCGTGGCCAATTCGCAGGATCTCGCACCCTTTCCAGACTAGAAGATAGAAATGTGAGATGTGGTCCATCAGAGCATTATGAATACTGACGAACCATGTTAGTATTTACAATGTACGAGGAGGATTGGTGATGGTGGTGGTAGTTTGAAGTCAAGAGTGATCAATCAACAAAGCATGCGCGACCCGCGTCATATATATAGGGATCACGTGATGCGTAACCCTCCCTTTCCACGACTCCGACTCGGTGATGTCAGTCCTTGTCCCAAAATGTCTGTGCACTCTTCACTGAGGCACTCATTGACCCTCCGCGGGTTCATTAACATTCAGCGACACCGGTCCTCGTGCATTCATTCGAGTTCGTCGTTGAGCGGTGGGAATCAGGCGGGGGGGAAGCCTGAAAACCAGAACGCGGCTCTTGCCTACGCACCACTTCAACTTTTGCAAAGGCCTCTCGGCGTAAAGGAACGGCCAGTAGCACACACCAAGACATGGGAGGATACGCGGAAGGAACTTATGGACCAGGATACTCGGATTCAGCAGCGCAAGCATCTGTGAGTCGCATTTCACAGAGTGCTCTACTGGGAGTTCATCGCCTGCTAGAATAAATGAAGCTACCAAAGGGTACTTCACCGACCTGAACGCTACTCGGCGTCATGGTGGCAAGACATGGATGGCGCCTGATGTGATGATCAGGGAGAACGCAAGTATTTCCTGAATGTACCTATTGCGTATTACACTGACTTTTCTACAGAAAGCCCTGTACTTCCCTAATATCTCCGGTTCACGGATAGACACTCGGGTCCAGACGCACACCACTGATATCTGTCAAGGGCGTGTTTCCGTGATAGCGATGCTGTCAACAAGAATGTCAGAGGTGCCCGATATTCCCTTGTGCTCTCGTGGTCCTCATTTTAATAATAATCCAGGTTCACGCCAAAGGTTTCGTATCACCGACGAATGCCCGGTACTTGTCAAACCCGCTGTATCAATACGTCCAGATCAATTTGCAAGAAAATCTTCTCAAGTCGTGGCTTGTCTCTCTTTTTCTGTCGTCTATCGCAAAAACCGTGCCAAAGGAGTTGCATCCTACATATTTGGTGTCAAACCAGAGCGTAGAGTACATTCGCGAACCGCTGGGCATGACGAACAAACACATCGGGTATGTTTACCTTGTCGACGAAAACTTGAAGGTTCGCTGGGCGGGATGTGCGGACGCGAAGGCTGAGGAAACACAGGCGCTGGAAACGTGCACTGGCGTTTTGCTAAAAAGGCTCGAGCAAAACCGAAAGCCGTGACCTGCCTCCGGCGAGGTATGTCATTACGATGTTGCAATTTCGTTGTATCTATCGTGCTCACTGCTCTTAATTTGCCAACTAGACGTCGAAGGCGTCACCTCAGATCAGTTGTGATCTGGTGGTTGTTTATGCCACGTGTACATTGGCTTCTTGTCGGGGTAATCATTTCCCTCTGAGTTCCTCCAGGTTCATTCGGACGTCGAGACGCCTCCTCCATCACCCACGAACATAGACAGTGAGATGTTGCCGGATTGCTTTTGCTATTGTGAGGAAGGACACAGATACATAGGAAGTACATTGTTTGGAGATTGCCTACGCGTTTATTCAGCCAGACAAAATCACACTCGTGACTGAGGAAGCAGGCTTAGCCGATAGGTATCGAATTTCTCCCTCTCGAGAAGGATGGGGGCTCTGACATCGAGTGGGTTGGCACCGACCAGGACTTGTGCGCGACAACCACGAAGGACTATATTATTTCCCAAGCCTGTTACGGACCAACTCTGAAGAGTCACTGCAAGTCCACAACATGGCAGTCTCGACAATAGTGCTTTTGGGGATCCGTTCGGTAGGGTCTCGGCGGTGTCAAACCATAAGTACCTCAATGGCGTACATACCTGCAACAAGACAGATTCCTGTCACCAAGCACACGTCCACGATCGCGATTGATTCCTCAAACCACAGAGAGTACTCAAGCTGTCGTTATCATTCGGAAGCAACCAGTGACGGCAATCAATGACTCTTCGCCGCCCACCAGGCAGCTTGGAGGGAGACAGGTAACATTGGCGATTCGGAACAGCGCTGCACATGGGGCGTTCCAGCGTACGTTTTATACTGAGACAAAGTTGTTATGTGTGATCATTGAACAGTGGCAATGAACACGGTGAAAGGTTCAGTACTGGACTCTGCCAGCGTATAGTATGTACTCTGGCTAGGTTGCAACGTTGTTGTGCCCACGTTAGCGTGGGAATAACTCCAGATGGTAAAGAGGTCACACTCTGTAAATAATATCATCGCTTCCTTGTTTTCCTGTCAGTCCATAGTGCAATGGCCTCCCCAGCGCAACAGTTACCTCCAGGTTGGGCCGCAGAGTGGTATAGTCTCGTGTTTCGGGCCCAGTAAATTAGTTCGTTGACACTGAATGTTGTAGGGATCCAGCTAACCAGAGATATCTCTTCATCGGTGAGCTTTTCTCAAATCATCCTTGTATCCAGCGTCCTAACTTTCCACAGAGACTGCGACCGGAAGGACACAATGGGAGCTCCCGGAACAGGCTCCAACGGCACCCATACACGCGCATGGGCCCTCCGTTTCCCCGCCTCCGATGGCGCAGTCGCACGGAAAGCGTCGCCAGTACGCTGCCGGGCAGACTCAGGCGTACTATGGTGCCAATGACGCTGTCGCAGATGCCAACTACGGCACCCTTGGAGTCCAACAGCAGCAACCTGCACCCAGTGGTCAACTTTTTACCCCCGGTTTAGCTGCCGAGCAACAATTTGCGGCACAGCAGCAGCAGCCTCCTCAGCCAATGTATCATGCGCCTCCACAAGACCCTCAGTACATCAATGCCCCTGCGTTTGGCCAAGAGCCTGCATATTATCCTCCTGCGGCGCCTGTCAACCAGCTGGCGGATCAATTTAGTCAGATGGGGATGGGACAGAAACCTTTGCCGCTTTATACTACTAATCTGCTGACGTCCCCACCGGACCCACGTGAACTTACTCGTCCGCCTCCGGAGATTCGGCTGCCACCCAATTCGTGCATCACGACCTCGCCATACGCGAATGCTGATTATACCTATCAGCGGTGTACTCTGAACGCGATACCAACGACTTCTTCCCTTTTGAACAAGTCGAAAATTCCGCTTGGTCTTGTCATAACTCCTTACCGCACAACGAAAGAGGGAGAACCACAAGTGCCAGTGGTCATTGATACTGTTATCGCGCGATGCAGACGTTGCAGGACATACATTAACCCATACGTTCAGTTCATTGACGGAGGCAACCGGTGAGCCGTGCGCGAGTCATTCTTGAAGAGTTGATTTGATTTGACGGTGCAGTTGGCGGTGTTGCATGTGCAACATGTCGAACGAGGTCCCTCAGCTCTTTGACTGGGACCAAGCTCGGAACCAGCCTGGAGATAGATGGGCTCGTGATGAACTGAACCATTCTGTTGTGGAGTTTGTTGCACCAACGGAGTATATGGTTCGGCCACCACAACCAGCGGTGTACGTCTTCTTGATCGATGTCAGTCACACCGCCGTTCAGTCAGGTAACAAATACGTGTTTCGTGGATCAACTTGATTGTGACGATCGTTCATGCAGGTATGGTCGCCACTGCGACACGTACTATATTAGAGAATTTGGAGCGAATACCTAACGAGGATGACCGAACGAAGGTTGCTTTCCTTGCCTTTGACACCTCATTGTACTTCTTCTCAGTGCCCGTAAGTTGTCTGCAGAGTCATCACTGCACTGCCTCTAACACGCATTATATAGCCTGGCACGACTGACACCACCATGCTGGTTGTCTCGGACGTCGATGATGTCTTTTTGCCTAAGCCAACCGATCTCCTCGTCAACTTGTCGGAAGCGAAGGCATCGCTGGAGTCGCTCCTTAGCAGGATCAACGACATGTTCCAGGACAATCACACCGTCGGCAGTGCTCTTGGTCCAGCTCTTCAAGCAGGTTCCAAATTGATGGTGAGTTGGATAATGAAGTTGCTGGCCTGACGCTTACCAGAAGATCCTGTAGGCCCCAATTGGGGGGAAGATTATAGTATTGTCCGCTTCGCTGCCTAGCATTGGCGCAGGTGCCCTGAAGAATCGCGAGGACCCCAAAATTCTTGGTACTTCCAAGGTAATAACCACGGTTCATTCCGACGAAATTTGTTCTCATCATGAAATTAGGAATCCGGTTTACTCCAAGCAGCGTCGACATTTTATAAGACGTTTGCTATTGAATGCTCGCGTGCTCAAGTTTCAGTAGACATGTTCCTGTTCAGCTCTGCTTATCAGGATGTTGCTAGCCTGGGTACGGGAGTTGCTTGTGCCCCATCTGCGTCTGATCTCATCTACGTTACAGCATGTCTCCCCCATTACACGTCTGGTCAAACGTTCTTTTACCCTGCATTCAATGCGTCACGTTCTGAGGATGCCATCAAGTTTGCACACGAGTTTGGTGAAGTCCTTGCCATGCCGATTATGCTGGAAGCCGTTATGCGTGTCCGCGCTTCGAAAGGTAAACTAACTTCTCGCCTTTTGCCCAATGATGACTTATCTGTGCTGATTAATAAGGTTTGCGGATGGCCTCATTCCACGGGAATTTCTTCGTCAGGTCTACAGATCTCCTTGCGATGCCTGCAGTGCCAACAGACCAATCATATGCCATCGAAATACAAATCGAAGACACCCTCACCGCACCATTTGCTGTCTTGCAGACTGCAGTTCTTCATACTACTTGCTACGGCGAACGCCGGATCCGTGTCATCACGCTTGCACTGCCGACTACCAGCAGTCTGTCAGAAGTATTTGCTTCCGCGGATCAGGTGGCTATCGCGACGCTGTTGGCAAACAAGGCCGTTGAGCGGTCTCTTACGCACAAATTGGAGGATAGCAGAGATGCCATCATGCAACGCATGGTGGATATTCTTTCGTCATACAAGAGTAGTATGACGGCTGCGGGTGCAGGTGCCAGTGCGCAGTTGGCTGTTTCGGAGAACCTGAAGATGCTTCCTGTCTTGGTTCTCGGACTGCTGAAGAATGTAAGGGTTACTTGTGTTACGCGGTCGTGCCTTCCTGGTTCTCAAAGGGTGCTTTCTGCCTAGGTCGGTATACGTCAAAGTGCTCAGATCCCTCCTGATCTTAGAGCATACGCTCAAGCCCTGCTTACTTCGCTGCCGTCCCAAACGCTCATACCCTACATTCACCCAACCTTTTATTCGCTGCATAACATGCCTGCAGAGGTTCGGCAATCATATATTGCAATTTTGATTATCACTGACGTCAAAATAGGCAGGGACGGTAGGCGAGGACGGTATCATCATGCCCACGCCGCTGCCGTTGACGTCAGAACGTCTGGAACGACACGGGCTTTTCCTCATAGAAGACGGTCAGACGATCTTCCTGTGGGTCGGCCGAGATGCAGTACCACAACTCGTCATGGACGTATTCAATCTACCGAGTTATGAGCTTCTGCGCGGTGGCAAGGTTAGTGTCATGTGCTTTTTCATGTTCGAGCGAACAATTGATTACTCATCCTGCTCATTCTTGCGGCCCGCAGACGACACTTCCGGTCCTCGACAACCCGTTCTCACAGCGAATCAATGCGATCATCCAAAAGACACGTGAGATGCGCAGGGGGGTTTATTATCCGCATCTATACGTCGTCAAAGAGGATGGCGAACCTCCACTACGTCTCTGGGCACTCAGCTGCCTCATACAAGATCGTGCGGATGTGCTACCCAGTTATCAGCAGCTCATTACGCAGCTCAAGGACAAGGTGAACGGTGCCAACAATTATTGAAGAGGCGGAAAGGGGATTGTGAGAGATGAGGGGATGATGCAACAGGTGATGGGGTTGATGTTACTGCTTTCTTCTCTCCTTGTTCTTTTGAGGTTGCATTACTTTACGTATGGCGTTTGGAGAACGAATGGACGAGCTTTGCAAGATATTGACATCCTGTAATTTATGGGAGGGAGGAACGTAATAACTGGCCAACGACTCGCACAACAAGATGCAATTATGTAAACACGGCATTTATAGCCTGTCATATGACGGAACTATGGCTATCACCTGAAGGACCACCCATTCATTGTAAGGGCCGCCTTGAGCGTTACTTTCCTAGTCATGCTTCCCTGTCATCCACCATGGCATGCGATATCGACATGAATTATTATAGGACACTGCACACATGCCCAAGAAAGGCACTCGATTTCGTGTGCCAAAGCCCTCACATCCTCCAAGAATTCCAAGAATGCAGGCGGCCAGCGCAAACCCACGACACCCAACCACCCGATCCAGTGGTGACGGCCATATTCAGAGTTCCAAGGATGTAAAGGGCTGTGTGGAGGTTGAATTGGAGGACATTTCACGAAAGATCCATCCAGGGAGGGGACCTCACGCTGATAACAATGATGGAACGCCCCCCGTCAGTTCGAAAAGCCAGACTACCAAGGCTCAACGCCTGCGTGGGCATATCCAGTTCGCAACACTTTGCTGGACCATGTATCTTGCAGGTTGGAACGATGGAACGACGGGTCCTTTGCTGCCTCGCATACAGAAAGTTTACAACGTGAGTTCGATCGTTAGATTCGTACTCGATCTTGAACTAGATGGGGAATAGGTCAACTTTGCAGTGGTATCCTTGATCTTCGTCTTCGCCTGCGTTGTTAGTTGCCGAATCTTTTGCAATCGGTGGCAACTGTTGATCAAGTTCAAGGGCTTCTTAACTGGAGCGTTCTCCAACGTCGTATTGAACGATAGATATGGGTTCGGAAAGGTCACCAAGCGTGCATCTAGTGCGATAACTTCAGACTGACTTACAGAAACGCTGCACTTCAGCTCATCGTTCTCGGTATGTTGCATCGTTTCCTGCGTATATGGGCAGGCAACAAGAAAAGTGTGATTCATTGCTTTATATCGCTAGGATCCACTCTTCAAATCATCGGCTACAGTATCGAAGCTGCAGCTCCGCCATTTCCGGCGTTCGTCTTGGGATACGCTATCAACGGGATCGGCATGGCTCTACAGGTCCTTAATTGGTGGTCTTGATGCGATTCTCATTGACTAGGTCCTCAGGATGCTCAAGCGAACGGCTTTGTTGCTAGCCTAAAGGACAATGCAGAAGCTAAGATGGGCCTCTTACACGCGGTGTGTTCACGTGTTTCATGCCGCGTGTAGACCATTGCTGAGTAAATGTAGGCTTATGGTACGCAATATCATGGGATATGTACGTGAAGCTGGCTCACAAGATACATAAAAGGGGCTGGCGCACTGTCGTCTCCCCTTGTTGCCACTCAGTTTGCTCAGCTTCCGCACTGGTCTTTCCATTATCTCGTCTCATTGGGTGTCGCGGTCATAAATGCCATCCTCTTGATTTTAGTCTTTGGCTTGAAGAGCCAAGACGGTCAGTTGTCGAGAGCGTCTCTGGAATTGTGATTACCGCTTACATATCCCAAAGATTGTCTAGCTCAGATCGGACAGCCGAGGGGCGAGCAGAATACCAGCGAACACAGCCAGTTTAGGCAGATATTTGGATTGAAGGATGTACATCTTCTTGCACTATTTATCCTTGTCTACGTTGGTGTGGAGGTTACCATCGGAGGTATGCATACTACGTCTTTACAGTCTTTATACCTCCTGCGATCCACGGCGAAATCTAGGGTGGATCGTGACGTATGTTATCGACGTCCGTGGCGGTGGTCCATCGTCCGGATATATCTCTTCAGGCTTTTTCGGCGGTATGTCACTTCTTGGAAGCATCCAGTTTATCTTACTGAGTATGTGATGTGTAGGTCTTATGACCGGTCGTGTTGCCTTGCTATGGGTTAACCGAAAGGTGGGTCTCCCTGAAAACTGCTCGCAGGTCATCATGACGTCACATCTACAGGTCGGTGAACGAAGGGTGTTATTTATATATGCACTTCTTGCCATTGGCTTGGAGTTGGTTGTGTGGCTAGTACCTTCGCTCGTCGGGGGTGCCGTGTCTGTGTCGATCATTGGTGTTTTATTGGGTCCTATGTACCCGATCACCATGAACCATGCTGGACGCGTGCTACCTGCCTGGCTTTTGACAGGTAAAACATATATCTCAAGTTATCCGCGAGACTAATCATTCACGAAACGTTTTGGTAGGTTCGATAGGATGGATAGCTGGGTTTGGACAAGCTGGCTCGGCACTGTTACCATTCATGACGGGAACGATCGCTTCAAAGTCAGGCATTAGCGCCCTGCAGCCTTTGTAAGACCGTGTGTTGCTGTCGCTAGTCCGATGTTTTTTTAACATTACACCCAGGCTCGTTGCGATGATGGCGTTCATGACATTCCTCTGGGCCTTCGTTCCCAGCAAGAGCACACGGCGGGCGGATTGATACGCACCAAAAAATGCTAAAATATGGTTGACGATTCTTATCGAAGAGGGGTAGTAGAGAGGAAGTATGTAAATCCCTAGGAAAAACCTCAATCCATAACGTATTTGCGTCTGACATCGCTTTTACTACCCGTCTTTGTGTTTGCGCAGGAACCTCGGAGTTCGGTTACGGTTAGGGAACGGTCGGAAGGATTGTATTCCCTCGAAGTGATTTTGAACACGTTGCCAGTGTTTATCAGCTCGGTAATGGAATGTCACAAGGAGAAGATCAATGTTCTCCGAGTTCTCGAGAGAAGCATCTGTATATTTCCTATTGATTCTCAAACGTATGTGCATTAGTCGTATTTCGGCGGCTCAAGATGCATTCTTTGAGGACGAGACGTCTGCCGGGATCAAGTTGCTATGATCTACGAATTAACATTTCCAGGCGCGTGCTGTCATTGTGGACTTCTTGTCCGATGGCGCGAGCGCTGACTTCAACACCGTCGTACACGCCAGTGAGTGGTTCATGGAGTTTACGGACGCCCTCTTTGGCAAAAGCAACTTGAAGTGCCACAAGCTCTTTGCGCAGTTTTTGAACGATATTGTTTAGCGAGGGAGGTCACACTAATGTTGGCTTGAATTCTACATTTACCCACTGCAACAACTCAGATACGAAGAAAGCGGTGCATCGATATTTTCGATGCACATCAACCTCAAGACGTATGGAGGATCGATCCACTCCCCGTCAAGCTGGCCACTCTTTAGTTTTCTCTCATACTATTATCAATAGTCAGCGCCTGCGGCTCTTGCATGTAGAAATATTGCGAATCACCATGCTTGCTGTTGGCACAGATCTAATACGTGTGACAAGTACAGATGACGAATACATACCTTGTTCTCGTGAAAAATGTCCTACGGAACTGAGGACCATAACAAGGGCGACAAACCAACCTCACTCACCCGAGCCATCCTAGCACTTGTCACGCTGCACAGGCCCCACCATCGCACCGCCCAAGTCCAAGTGTTTCAGCGTGGGTATCAACGCAGTATACTCAGCCCAGTCCTCCTCGATCGATACCTGCATCCTGTCGACTATCTTGAGTGTCTCTAGTGGGCAATGCGATAGAGATAAGAACGCCTTGAACTCTTCCTGCCGCCAAGTAACGGGGATCGGATTGACACTCGATATTTTGAGATGTCGCAGATTGGGCAATATCAAGGACTTGACGAGGCAGCCGACATTGCTGACCATGACGACGTCAAGAGAACACAGCTTTGGATGCTGAAGCAGAGGGCAGGTTGGGACATCATTGTGATCTTGCACGGAAGAGAAGATGAAGTCCTCAAGGTTGGGACAGAGTTGTAGTAGGGCCCAAAACACGCCGACATTGCTTTCAGCTGGTCGACTAAGGAGCGAAACCTCTACACGTGTAAGGTTCGCCCACCCCGGGTCGAAGAAAGACAAAACGCCGGGACTGAAAGGCTTTGATATTATGGTGAGGCTGCGAAGGCGGGGCTGCGGTTGGGTAATGTATATCCTCCGTGGGTGCCAGTGTCCCAACCATCCTCGGAGCGTAAGGTGCTCGAGCATAGGGACGTCCTTGAGCAATAGCTCTGGAGCGGTGACCTCATCGAAGGCGAGGAGCAGTCTCGCCACTTGGCTGGTGTAATGCTGCAATGACTCCGTGACTTCGTATGTGCGAGAATCGCGTCGATAGCAGGAAGCATCCACCGCAAGAGAAAGCGGACAGCTTCTAGCTCTTGAGAGCCAATGGTGGTAGAATTGGCTCTCCTGCTGTATTCTCGGAAGCCTGGGCCACCATAGCTCTAACGAACACCATAGTCGAGGCGTGCTGAAGGCCACCTGCCTCCAGCCCCTACAAATCCTTGTGAGGAGCAGAGGCGCAGCCCTCGAACTAGGCTTAATGTGTGGGTGAGGTGGCAAACACTGCATGAATATCTCTCCCAAGATCTCCGGGGGCATGCGACGGATGCAGGATATGAACGCCTGGTGTGCCTCAATCGAGGCAACGATGTGTTTTCTTTTCTCTAGCAGCTGCTGTTGAAGATCTTGAATCCTCGTCACAGCAGCCTGGGCGGACGCTAACTGGTGTGTCACTTCACTGAGCTGTGTCTGCCGCTGAGATATTATTTCGCCTATGGCATGGATCTGAGTCTGTCCCAGAGCAGAGTAATTCATGTTGCTGTACTTGGAATACGGGGTGTCAAACTGAAGTCAGTGTCAGCTTCCAACTGTACCAGCTTATGCCTGCCAGAATCTTACAGATTCGGTTACGCAAAGGTTCGGCAACTGGGAACCAGGAATAGTCAAGATTGGAGTACTGCGTTTTGTCTGCCACCATCACTCACTGCCAGTTCTTGTATCAGAGCATCTACAGACATCTCGGAAGGGTCTGGGCTGTTGGTACGGTGGGCTTCCTCCATTCTTGCACTGAGTACGAGTGTCGAGGCGATTGGTACAATTGCTAGCTTGGACGACCGAGTAAGGAGTTAGAATGACAGAGACTGTCAGGAACTTGCTGGCCCGTCGGGTTAAATGTGCCCATGGTGAACTCTAAGAACTCCTCCAGTGCCAGCAAATCAAACCAGTGAAGATTCAGAGAACGACACGTCGAAGGCCTATAAATGCACCACAGGTACCAATACTGACCTTGCTTAGCAGTGCCGCCCCGAATCAAGCCGGGCGATGACACGTCGAATGCGACCCGGCGGGGGACCAGCGACGGGTGCAAGCCAATATCGGGTGTTGTCTCAATCAATCATGAACAGCCTTGAATCCGGCCAGGTCACTTCATTGAGTTCCGAGTCGTCCTCATATTAGACTGTACGTTTAGATTACATAATTTTGGATTGTCAATGGTTACGAACAAGGTCTAAATCACGACCGTGACAACTCCGCGGGGCTCATCGATAGAATCATCTCAAACTCAACGCGAACGCGTACCAGCAAGGCCTGCAGTGCGCGAGAAGAAAAACAACCTTGTCAGGGACGACGATGTCTGATTCAGAGAGCAACTCAGACACTCACCACGACACAACCACGACACGATCATCTTGTCTTTGGAACGACATTCCCCGTATCATATCTATCACACATCACATACCATTGGATGTCCGAGGCAAGACTGGCTGATATCATGACGGTATCAATTCTGTTCCAGAAGCCAGCCTGTCGTCGACATTGCCTAAACTTGGGCAACCAGTGGTCCCATCAATATATACAGCTGAAATTCATTCAACGAGCACTCCGTGGTAAGTCTAATCCCCTTCAGCAGGTTACTCTTCGTTCGTCATCTCAGATCTTGCTCAACGGCGGGTAAGAAATCTCAGGGTGACAGCAGCGCGGGAAACTCCTCAAGCTACGTCGGAGCAGGTCGAGAAAATGCAGGTAACTTATGATGAATCTATTCAACCCATCCGTGCCGCTTTTGTGGCCATAGTGACCATAGCTATAGCATCGCTGCTCCACAGGAAACTCCCGCGTTCTGGAAGTTCAACATGCACTATTACATGGAAACCATCTATACTGGGACCTATTGCAAGAACCGTGCGACCTGGGCGAAAACCTCTCTGGACTTCGTGCTATCAAGCTTCTCGAAAGCGCTATGTCGTCGAACTTCGAGTTCCAATGTTGCAACGCTTGCTGGAGTCTGCCAACCATTTTAGTTTGGCAGAATATAAGCGTTGCTCTTACATTACGTCGCTACGTCCGTCAACTTCGTCGCTTGAAGGCATTCCCAATTTTTGGTCAAGTTCAGTCTCAGCGCGGTCCATTCGCCTCATACGCTGAGCTTGGCGTTCTTTAACGAACGATGCAAAATGTCGCTGGATGTTGACCACGTATGTACCTGAACATCACCCATCGAGGAAGGAGCTATTCGACGATTCGACACCGCTCGTTCTCACACACCAGGATCTTAACCTTCGAAACATTATTTTAGGCGAGGACAGTCGTCTTTGGATCATTGTTTGGGCATGGGCCGAATATTATCTACCTTGTTTTGGAAAAGAAACTCACACCGAGATGGTTCTTGTTTCGAAGATATTGTAACATGGAGGCAGGTAGAGTATGAGAAACCAGTAGGCTGGGGTGAAGGTCCTTCATCATGGTAGCTTAGGAACAACGATAAAAACATTCGAATCCTCATCCAGCGTTCAGAAGACGTAGAATGGAAAATCTCAGTTGTAGAACTTGGCATCAGGCTCGTCGGGCACCCAATACTTGGGATCAGCCCGAACCTGTGCCACCTTTATCAAAAAACTTTTCTCCGAACCGGCAGGTAAAACCCCCTCATCCTCAAGGAGCTTGATTAACGCCGTCGTCCAGGTTAGACAACCACTACCATTCCCATTGTACAGGTAGTAATTGAACTTCTTGGCGACCAAAAGGTCGTAGACGTTGGTCGTTGTAAATTCCTTTGCTAGCAACGTCTCCCAGTGGTAGGGAGCAGATGAGGAGACGCTGAAGGGCTTGCTGATCAACCTGTGCACCACTGAGCTGGATGTTAACGACTAGATCACACCAGACAACGTACTGGAATTCGATCGCGGGGTCCGATTTACTGTGCTTCCGAGTGTCGAATGATGTCGAGCGTTCACCCCCATCCTGGGAATAGGAACCTCCACCGCGCCTATTGCAAGACGCAGTTCAGCCTCATGTGTAACAGAGAGAGGCAGAGAGGCAGCCAGTGGGTTTAGTGGACGCACCAATGAATAAGCTGTCTGGATGGCTCAGCAGGGTTGAATTCGCCAGGCATCTTCACCGCGGTTGCTATAAACTTCTCGATAATTACATCGTGGTCACGCTTCTGCCATTGCTTGATATCGATGGGCTTAGCAGAGTTCTGGATTGGAGGGGGATAAGCATGATGACCGCCCATCGCGAGCTCGCCGCCCTTTGCAAGACATTCACCATGTTTTCTTGATGGAGGTCTGGCTTTGAGCTAATGAGAATGAGAATCTCGTGTGAGAGTAAGGCGGGAGAAAATGAGAGAAAAACTTAAGAGGAGTAACGCACATATCGGGCGGGAGGGTACTTGTAGTCTCTGATGTATCAGACCGTCGAATACGGGTTCCAAATTGGATGACCCATCGAAGCCTAGAATGCAGGGAAAGACGCACGTTTAGCATAATTCCTCCATTCTGATCGATAGGTGTTGTTGAGGCTGCAGGGGGCCCGGGGTCTAGTAGGACCGAGCGGTCATGACAGAGAATATGGTTCAGGTTCCCCTTTCCTCCGAGAAGTCTGGGCTCTGGCTGCGCAGCTGTCCGCGAGAGCGGTCCTACGGTGGGACAAAAATGGTAGGACGTACGTCGAGTGGGTCAATACGCGCCCGGGGCCTAGAATATGCAAGCCTTCATGATTCCTGTCAAAGAGCGTCATAATTCATGTCATGATCAATGTCCTAGTAAGAACTGGCGTGATTCTGAATCATGAGGTCCTTTTCGTCTGACGGCGATTGTAACACCCGTCTTTGCATCAGTTTGGTAGGGAGTTGGTGGAAGAATCGCATCCCTCTGGTTCAAGTTGCACTTCGTACTAGTAGAACTTGAAGCAATCATGACATTACCATATCTGGTAATATCTAGTTTGTGATCAGCGGCCACTGTAGGGGCCACCTAACACAAGTTGATACCGCAGCCCATCGTTGGGATCTGGGCGACAACTGATATCTTGCGGTGGCGAAAATTGGGCAATGTCAATCTAGAGCACGGTGACTCATTCATATTTAGGAGAAGCCGACTGCTGCAACAACTCCATGAGTTCAACGTTCAACGGCTACGTGAGTATTGTCTCCCCACCAGCGGGAAATATCTATTGCAAGACAAAGCCGAGGCCTCTAGCCCTTGACGGTCGATTTTGAAAGAAGGATAGGTTCTCCTGGGATCCAACGGAACGAACACCACAGTCGACGCGTGCTCAAGGGCCATCTTCCTCCAACCCTCACAAATTCCTGTCGGGAGCACAGGCACGGTCTTCGAATCGGGCTGGGTGTACGGGTGAGGTGGCAAACACTGCACGAATATCTCTCGCAGGATCTCGGAGGATAAGCGACGAATTCAAAATAGACCTCTGAGGTGTTTCCATCGAATCAGCGGTCCGGTTCTTTTTTCCCAGCAATTGCTGTCAAAAAAAGTCTTGAACCCACGCCAGCTCGCGTGCCACTTCACTGGGCTGCACCAGGCTGCACCAGGCTGCACCCGGGGCTGTGCTATTATTTTGCCGATGCGCATGGAGCTTCTGTCCCGGGGCGGAGTGATTTGGGTTGCTGTATTTGAAGTATGGTGTGTCGAGTAAGGGAACCTGAAGTCGCCGTCAGCTTCAAACGTCAGTGCTTCAACGGGATCAGATCCATGCATGGAATATCAC
>MU120907.1:324083-334704 GCA_014904835.1 Paxillus ammoniavirescens
TGTTTGGTACGGCGCAATTTCTCCATTCAGGTGAGGGTACGAGTGTTGAGTGAGAGGTCGATACCAACTTGAACGAACGTGAGACCCGAGGAAAAAGTGTGTAGAATGCTGAACTGCGGATAACTCGGGACAGACAAAAATGTGAAAAATAAGTGTCAGTAGATAGTTGCCTGGCCGTACTTGACCGGTCGACAGGCCTTCCGAAAGCCAAAATGCCTGAGTTTCGGTGAAAAGTTGGAAGTGCTTGGTCTGTGTACGACAAACAGCTAGGGAAGTTTCAGGTTCTGGTCAACTGCGTAAGGTGTTCCCCGAGTCGATCGATCGACGACCATGCATTTAACACCAAAGCTTAGCCAGTAAAACTAGATGGTTTCGCATTCAGTATCAGAGGCGCCGAGTGCTGTGTATATCATGGTCAGAAGTGGTTAAAAGGGTAAACTGGTTTATAGACAGGCGATCTCACCAGAGAATTATATACTTAGCTTGGATCTGTGGTATTTGAATTTACACCACCCTGGCCATGTCGTCGTGAGTCCTGTCAGTGAGTCTCCGGTGGAGCTCAGTGTCGTCGTCGTCCGACAGGCTCGTTCTGCAGTTCAGCGTCATGTGAAGCCTTGTCCAACGAAAACGAGTTCACATAGTTCAGCTTCAGACAACGAACATACCAACGAAAGCAAAGTGTCAGAATAGATTACATTGGTTAGCAGCGGAACAAGGGATCTATGTCTATATGGACTGCGTCAGAGTTGTGGATCGGATAGGTGTGGGGCGTATGTCCGTCAGAAATAAAAACCCTCGTGAGGGCTTGAGGTCTGGCAAGACTCCAAAATGCTTCACGAGAACTCCGGTAGCATAGATGTCGACGTGAGAAGCAAAAGGGGAGCTCAGGAGAGACGGCGGATAGCTTTCACGAGAGCAGATACGTCAATTGGTATGTCGTCATTTTGCAAGTCAGTGGGTGGGACGGGGGGAGGAAGGGCATTACTGTCATGGTGTCTGATGGATGTTAGGACGGTGGGGAGCTAGCTACGACATAAGACTCACCGTGCGTTCCACCACGCGAGGTATTTGATGCCGAGAGAGTTCACCGAAATTTCAGCGTCACGGATGAAGGTATCAGGGGGGAATATCTCCATAAGTGTAGAATGCGAGGAAGGTGCCATGTAGAGACTATCCGCAAGGTGGTTCCCATATACACCCACCACAACCTAAGAAAACGACGATCATTGGCGGTTTGCAATCGGATATGCATGCACGTGTCTTACCGTGGACTGAGTTATTGCAGTCATCCGTCGTGTCCACGATGCCTCTGAAGGGATGATAAAAACGGTGTACTCACTCCCAAGATTATTGAGCTCCTTGACCAACGCCTCGTGGTCCGCGCTCCTTAACTTTGGTCCACTCGCAGCATCTTGACAGGACAGGTATGCAATCACTGGCTTAGTTTTCGACCTCCATGATTTCTTCGGCTCCTGATCGACGACATTAAGGAAGCTCGCGACGTTGCGCCGGATAGGCTCCCACCACTGTTTCGAAGCTTCCAGTTGGACAAGTGGAATGGCAAACGAAGGCACATCCTCTCTCGAACGGCGTGCTGCGCCTTGATCAGCAACAACCACTCGTCTCATCAAGAACGGTGCATGCATCAAGGCATAGTCTTCCCAATCCTCTTGATACATTAAACCAAGTGTGGGGAACGCCGCTTTGGGAAGGAACGGGTGAAACCCGCTTGGGGAGCGATGACGGAAGACGATAGGCTTGTTCAGATCTGGTCTCTCGCCCATGAAGGTCGGTACATTCGGATAAAAAATTCGACGTGGAGGAGGGAGTACAAGTGCATCTGACGCCGATATGGACATGTTAAGTGAGCTGTATGTGCGCCACAGCGAAAATAACGTGTAGTTGCCTATTTGCGGGGTGAGCACAAAATCACCGTGTCGTACAAGAGAACGTACTCGGTGATGCATCAGTTGCTAGCCAGCTCACACCGTGAATCCTGGAAGAATTTTGTTAAATTTGTCTTGTCTTGTCTGTCAGGTACATATGGGTACTCACAGACCACCGTACGGTCCCAACGTTTCTCTTGCTTGATCACTGGTGAGTATTTGCCAATCAAAAGGTCGCGGAACCTCGTGCGAGTTCTCGCTCGATGACGCAATGGAACTTAACGGCGGAAAAGCCGGGTCGTCCGTTACGACGAAAACAGTGCCATTCAACATAAACACGTTATCCATGATGGTATAACCTGCAACATGTCTGAGCGCCAAAGCACAAACGTTAAGCGTTCCCAATGCTCCTGGGGCTCACCTGGGACATGCTTCACCAAAGACGTCGTCGGGATGTCATCTCCCCAGTTTACAAACCCGTCATTCACGCCGACAGTTCCGAAAATCTGCGGCTGTAGTGACACAGAGGCTGCTCCTTCAAGTGAGGACGATGCGTTGCCGTGTTTTCGGTTCTTCTGCGCGTTTTTAGCAACCTGTTGTTCCTCCCAGGTCCAATCTCCATATATCTCCATCTCCCAGGCATCTCTCCAGCTGCCTGGCTTTGAGTTTTTGCTGCCTGCTCGAGAAGCAGCTCTCGTTTCTTCTGGAAGTCCAAAGTGCGAAAATGAGCTTTCAAGATTATAGAAGAGAATAAAGGTAGTGATAGAGAATAGAGCGAGAGAGATTTCTCGACGGCTTGGTGGTGAGTGCCATGGCATCCTCTTAGACGATTGGCAACCGCCGAAGGGAATGAAGGATGAATATATAGACGTAGTGTGAGAGAATGCATTGATTCCAATAAAGGCAGTCAGAACCTTTAGAACCTAACAAGCACAAACACAAACACTAGATAGAGTACTTAGTCTAGAAATACTTTATACGCTCACTACAAATTCTCTGTCTGGTGAGGCAAGGTGTAATCGTCCCCTACATGCGACAGTGAAGCTATATCAATGGTCGTGACCCTCTTCTTCCCCTTGGTATCCTCCGCATAGTTCTCGTAGAAGTTGGTCTCGTCCTTATGCGACAAATAACCTAGCTCAACCTCTCCTTCACCCGTGACGACTCGTCGGCCTGGACCATCCCAAAAATGGAACGCCTGACTATGGACGCCGTATGATGTCGGAACTACCTCGAGTAGATCACCCCGAGCAATCTCGATCGCCGGAATCTCGGAAGCGGGCAGACCGATGAGGTAGGAAAGTAAACACCGAATCACAGACGAGTGGCCGATGATGAGGAGGTCCTCCTTCTCACGCTCTAATTCGATGAGGATGGGCTCCAGGCGCACTTTGATGGTCGGCGATGTCAGTCCGGAGTCTCATGCTCCCTTATAAAATCAAAGACGTACCCGACAAATCATGATAGCTCTCTGCGCGTGGTGCACGGAATGCATATGGGTCCTTCACGAACCGTGCCCATTCCTCTGGGTAGAGCCTCCGAGCTTGGTCTGGGGTGAGGCCATCCCAGACACCAGGATTTATCTCCGACATTTGGGGTTTTTCAATGACCTTGACGTGGCGCCTGGAAGCGGATTCCTTGGGCTGGTCGGCTCTATCTGTTGGGGTAGACTGGCTTGAAGCGGCGGGTTCAGACGTAGACGACGCTTGTGCGGGCGTGAGAAATGGCCAAGCGGTGTGATGAGCACGGCGCCGTGTCGACGTCCAAATCTGTTGCTGTTCAGTACCGAAGTAGGAAACAGGGATGTCGCACGCACCACTAGTCTTCGATCATTGGGGTTGTAGCCGCGCTGCTCCAAAGACTTCGCCCGTCTCTCACTCACGAACTCTTTGAGCCTCTCCGCGTACTCCCATCCAGCGGGGGAAAGGTCTGAATCGGCCTTGTACGAATGCTCGATGAGCGATTGGCCTGACTGTTCATCGTCCCAAGCCGGTGTTAGCATCCGTGTCATGTGAAGCTAACGCTGTGATCTTACGCGTGCAAAGTAAATCATGCGGAATCGATTGTGAATGTTCATGAGGAAGAACACTATTCGCGACTATACATTGGGACGGTTTATCTGGTTTGCAGGCGTCGGAACAAAAGCTACTGACCTGTAGATATCCTCGGATGTTCTGGAGAAAATACAATCAGATAGGCTAACACGAATGTGTATATACTCACGTTGACCATAATTTTCTCTCCAACCTGGCCGTGATCAGCCTTAATCTTAGACATCGAGTCCACAATGCCTTACATTGAATATACGAATGAATGGCCAATTCGTCTCAGTGATTGTCTCGTAAGACATCTCCCTGTCTCGGATGCGGCCGTAATAATCTTCAACGGCTTTATCAGGATCCCATGCACTATACTATCCAACTCGAGGAATTAGTGCATTCGTTCGAAGGGGGGAGCGGTGCCAAACTCACATCAGGCGAGGAGATCTTGACATTTCGGATGTTCGTTTCAATCATTTCTTTATTGTCGCATATAGACTCTACATGAGCGCATCATGATGAGCTATCATCCATTTTCTATGAAGAGGCTTGCCTAGCATGATCACATGTATTCCTGCCTTGTCAAATTTCTCGGCGAGAGTCTGGCGATTCTTCTGCGTGCCGTTGTTTGCATCGTAGACAACGACTTGTCCACCCCCTTCGAAGAAATCCCATATATGTTTCTCACAGCCATCAGATACCATCTTGCGAAGGGCCATCGTCTCTGGACTCTTTTCCCCTGGAGTAGACGTTATCATCACCGCGAGTGACCAGGAGCAAAATCGCGCACCAAGAGTGAAGTAATCAGGAGGAAGCTTCTGCGCACCACCGAGAGTCTTGCGACGATAATCGCCGAGGGAGACTACTTGCGTCTTGACACCCATCCATCGTAGATATCGTTCCAGGGCACGTGAGATGTGAGTTTTTCCCCGTGCAGGAAGGCCAACCATCAGAATCAAGATTTTACCAGCATGGAAAAGTAGACCTGAGGCAGTGGTGTACAGGGGTGCTGCCATCGTTTACTATCGCGACGAAGAGGTTCTTGATCTCCAAAGGTGTTCAATCGTTTGATTATTGCGATACTACGTACGTAAGTATACGAATTATGTAATGACCCCGAACCTTGCATGGATGGCGTCGATGACCGGGTCAATATTTCAATAAATATTCATCGTATTCATCAGCTCGCAAGTCCCTGCTGACCAGACATATGACTGCAGCTGGCCCAAACATAACATTAGGTATACGTCGCGAGTAATAATATAACAACTCCTACTAGATCAAGGTACCAAGAAACGATTGCGAACCTCGGAGTTCACATACAATTGGCGCATCAACGTGCATCAACCCCTGTTCTATAGTCCTCCATCTCCTGATCTAGCTGAGCAACTGTCTTTTTGACACGTCGAGGCTTCTTCTTCTGTCGGCGGTGTGGTACAACAGCAATGGGTGTGCTGTGAACTGCTCGAGGAGCAGGTGGTTTTCGCGGACTGCAAGAAAGGTAATTGTCTAAGGAAAATTCGCACATGGAATTGATTTACTCACGCGGGTGCGACAGGGCTGCCATTTGGCGCGTGGTTATGTGCTGGGATCGTAGGAGTAGCGTTTGCAGCAAAAATGCCACCGAGACGGCTTAATAGGGATGGCTGCGTTTGCGCCGGAGGAGCTTTTACGACCGCATTGCCCGAGTCCAACACGACCTCAATCTTTATCGGCCGTCCTGAGGAATCGTACACAAGGTGGCTCATGAAGGACATTGACATCGTACACTTACTGCCATCGATAAATTTGCCATCATACTTCTCCCGAGCTACCCCAGCATCACCTGGACGCTGAAAAGACACGACTGCCATTCCTTTTGAACGCCCTTGCGAGTTGTAGATCAAGAAAGCCTCTCTCAAGGGACCAACAGTCTTCCTGAACAACTCCTGACGACAGAACGCGTCTGAGTTGAAAGCACTCTGTGGTAACATTCGCTCTTACCTCTACTTCTACTTCGCCCACATCGGGTGGGAGTCTGCTAAGGAGAATTTTGCTACCTTGCTCCTTCGGTTTTTGGTCTCGCCATGCAGGGGGAACTTGACCTGCTTTGTTACCTAATAAATGGCTCTTGGGGTTGTGGTAGGTGCCAATGCGCGATGGTGGTCTTGGTTGGCCTTGCATTTGCTTCAGAAACTCCTAGATTAGAATAAAAATTCAGAATATCGGTATGCAGCCACGTACGTCGGGCAGTGACAACTATTTCCGAGTCTGACCTCAGGAGGACAAGGGGTCAATACATCGCAAATATATGCAAACAACACTCCCGGTTAATAAATCGCAATCAAAGTTGGCTCAGAGGATTAAATATGCGGATCTTGGGCATAACTTAGAAAGCGGACCTATTTCAGTTGAGATGCTGTTAGTTGTCTCGGACTAGTTTTGCTTTTTGAACTTGATGCACTCGGAGTCAGGTTCTGCTTATGGCAAATCCATGGCACAAGCAGGACGGCGTTCCGGGAGAAACTGCCGAATCACGTGAGTGAAGATTTGCCGGATTTTCCTAATTTGTCTAGACCATATGGTGAGCTTGTCTGCTCGAGCAAGGTTTCCCTGTTCCACCATCCATCCACGCTCCTGTACTTCCAGGGGCCATTGTTTCTCAACCCAGGCAATATCACGCTCGAGCTCGAGCTCATCGTCGATATCGGCTACAGAATGGAACAGATCCGGTTACAAGATCAGCAACAGAAGGATTTCCTAGCGTTCCTGTTTCCAGACTCTTCTGCAGAGCAACATCGCACTCAAGACGCTCACCAAAACGACGTGCTGAGCGGGGGCCAAATGTCGGGCCAACGTCTGCCTTCTGCACTTACAAGCTTCACCGGATCGACCTCCTCCTTCAACCAACAGCCCCTGGATCTCATGGCAATGGTGTCCATGCCAGGCATGGATGCAACCCACTCGACTTTACCCTCGGCATCTACACTTACACCCCAGATGTTGCTCGAACAGCAGTACAAGCTCACACAGCTTCAACAGCTTCAACAGCTCCAAAACCAGATTCAGAATCAAATATTCCAGCAACAGGCAAGTTGCTTTCATAAACTTGCTTCCTCGCCGGGAACCGTGCGGGCCCATGGCAACACGACCTTTATCACACCACTAACCCTTCTTTGTTAGCTCGCGCTTATCAGCGGGCAGACGACACTCGCAGCGCATGACGCCAATTCAGATCCTCAGCGCGAGCAGGTTTCTTCCTTCAACGGCCTCCCTACTCCACGTAAGCCGCATGCTCATGATAGGCTTTGCTTTTCTTACCTCCATATTTTTGCAGTATCGTCTACCGAGATCCGCCCTCTCCCTAATCCTGACTTTTTGACTCGTATGAATCCTCCGTATCAGAACTCTCAACAGGATATGTATAATCCACACGGGTTAGACACCATGCCGCTCCCTTCCCCTCAAGAACCCCCGGGATCAAATCAGTATATGAGGCACCCAGGATCTGCTTCCGCGCCTGCCAACATCGCTTTCAACACCAACCATTTCGGTCTTCCCTCACCCTCTGATCTCGATATAGATATCTCGCCACTAACCAGCCCATGGTTGGAAGCCTATCAACACCATCCCCCCCACACCAGACCGCACAACAAGCGAACAGCATCTCCGGGAGGGGACGATAGTGCTCGCGTGTCCAGAAAACGCACGACGCCAACCATGACAGCTTCGATGAAAGCCCCTCGGAATGTCAGGTCGGCCACATCCACGCCTCTTCTGCGCTCTTCACGAGGCCGTAGAAACAGCACCGTAACGGAGACGGACTCTCCTTCCCCGGTAGATCTCTCCATGCCCCCACCTGCTCCACCCGTCACAAAACCATCTCCTCCTTTGTCGGTGCCTTCCAGCGCCTCAGGTATGCTTACTCATGAGGAAGCTCGTATCACACCCGTAACTCCAGCGAGCATCATGAACTTGGGCCGTTTGGGGATTAGCAGCAGCCTTGCCCCGATACCACAGGCGTCTCGACCTGACAAAGGCAAGGAGCCCGCCAAGCCAAAGGAAAACCCCTCCGCGAGCAAAGGTTCTCGAAAATCCGGTCTTGCACTGATAAGTCCAGGTCCCAAACCAATCCTTCCAGGTATGCGGAATACGACTCGTTTGTCGATTGCAGGAAGAGAAAATCTTACTGATTCTCCAGCAGTGGGTCCACCTGCATCGCTTAACACTGGATCCTCTGCTATCTCGCAACCGGCGCCTCTCACACGCAAATCTCACAAGGACGCAGAGCAGAAACGTCGCGACTCTCTGAAGACGGCATACGACGATCTACGTGTCCTCTTGCCACCTATTCCCCTGCCTTCGGACGAAAATTTCCCAGACGAGCCTATCCTCCCAGGGGCGCTGCCACCGCGTGGCCCACCAAAGGCGGGAGGTGACGGACCGAACAAAGGCGTTAGCAAATTACAGCTCTTGCGCTGTGGTAACGACTATATCAGGACGCTCAAGGGACGCGTAGAGCGTAGGGACACGGAGATTGCGACATTGAGGAGAGAGGTATTGAGGTTGAGAACTTTTACGAGCGAAGAGGCGCAGAAAGGAGGGAACGATATTGATTTGGAGCATGATTTGGATGCAATTGAAGCAAACCATCCTCGTCTTGGTCACTCGCTGGATGAAGACGACGATGGTGAGGAATGAACGTGATACCAGGAAGAGTGGCTGATTATATGTACTATACGTATCTATTTTATTTTTTTTGCTACCATACTAGTGGTGATATACTACCGGTACGGTCTGTATCTTGTACGAGCACTTACTGAACCAATTTTCAGCGTCTCAGCGATAAGGTTGATTACGTAACTCGCTTCGGTATGACGTGCACCATGCTGATCGAATAGCTAGGCACTCACACCTGTTTTCACGAACAGGCTTTTCTTTCTAACCACTATTATGTCTCAACCAGTGCCTCGTAGCCCTCTGTGAGTATAGTCCATGAAACTGAAAGCCGAGTATCTGACTTTCTTGCAGGTCAGCAGTCTTTTTGCTCCATGTCGCACTTGAAGCACCTGTCGTGGTGCAGACCTTCTTCTCGCCAACGTCTTTGCCATTCATGCAGATGACGAACACGACGCTGGTGTTTTTGAAGGTACTTCCTCGGGTCTGAAGAGACACATATCATCGTGCTCACGCTACATCATATCTCAGTTATACGCTGCAATCAATGCTGCGACGTGTCTTGCGAGCGTGCTCGTGTTCCCTCTACCAGGTACGCTCAGATCAATGTATGGCGAGATTCTCGAACCACTATAAACACTACCCAACGCAGAATTTCTCCCCGGAAAACGCGCCCTTGCGATTGCGTTCTGTGTATACCACAGTATCGCCTCTACGATCCTGTTCCAAGCGCCACGGTTCATCCCACACACGTTCGGTGCCTGGTTTGAGACGTAGGTGTTTCTTTTATTTTTCGCAGACGTTTCTCTTTTCCATTTTAGTCGCTTTATCACACGTGGATGGTTCGAGCTCACGCTGTAAATCATTAGGATGAAAATTATTCCTGAGAACGTATGGGGTACGTTCCATGGGCTTCTCGGACTTGCGATGGTGGTGTGGTGGCAGTTGACATTGCCGTATGCTGCTGCATATAGGGCCGGGGCGTAGGGTGCTTCCGATGGTCTTTGGTTGTAAAGGAGGAACGTCCGCCTTCTCATTAGGTCCCATTCGGAAGACTAGGGTTCAATGGGCCGCTAGGCCGTAGCGAAGTCGGGTTTAAGTTATCGGGAATAAGGTCGATGTATTGGTTGTGTGGTGGTACTTATTACTTGATCAATGCACTTTCATCTATTCTAGCTGTTGAGATGTGCATCATTAACAAGCTAGCCAACATCTCCCGTTTAGCTCAGTTGGTAGAGCGCGTCACTAGTAATGACGAGGTCAGTCGTTCGAGTCGGCTAATGGGAAATGGGTTTCTGTAGATTTTTTTTGGTGATTTCCCACCAAGAGGCATCTGCAACCTCCGCATCCAAGACATAGGGTAGGCGATTAGACGCTCTTTGTTTATTGCCCTCGTGTGTTTGCCTGAACTGCTTTCACAGGAAATCAACGGAAAAAATGACTAGGTTTTTTTCAGACGTTTCTGGAGAAGTGGCCAAGTATTGGATAGGTATTAGACAAATCTTCGTATTCGCCCAGTAACAACCCAGATTTGGAGTACGTGATTGCGGGCCAGAGAGCACCAGCACTAGCGCCGGTATACACTGATTATTGCCAATTTATTGCCTTTTGCCCTCAGCCCTGACGTTCTCATTGAGCCCAGAGCTCTTCACGACATCAATGTCAATCCCCCAGCTTTGCAGTGTCAACACCATGCTCCAAGTTGGTGGTAGGCTACTTGTCATGATGAGCTGCAGAACGAGTTTACTGATTATATCCAAATCTCACAGATAGCTACATACAGACAATCGCCGCCTCAAGTGACACCCGCGACTTGGAGTGGCATCAGGACTCAGAGGCCGACAAGGGGTGTAAGAAGCATTAATCCAGTGGATTGTCTGCTGTTTCTTTGTCGAGACGATTTAGTTGATGAGGATGAAGAGGACAGCACAGGTATTAGTATTGAAGATTGTGACTTTCTGCCAGCATCAATGAGCGCCCTGCCATTCGCAATGGGTATATCTGCGCATATATGCTGCTGGCTGCTGCCTACCATAAAGG